>JALAZF010000218.1:9582500-10010000 GCA_022829125.1 Lathyrus tuberosus | reverse complement strand
TACCGAGAATATTGGATTAAGTTCTTTGAGTGTTTCAAATAAGAAATCCAAGCTGGGGTTTTCCTTCAAGATCATTGAGGATTTGAAGGTTTTGGACAAGATTATGCATATATGGATTCGATCGAGTGAAGGCCTTAGGACAAGGGGGTTCCTTGCAAGGGAGTAGCGTGAGGCGGAGGATCCTATTCGTAAATCTTGGGTTCAACAAGTGTGTGCTTGAGATTAATCCTACCGAGAGAAAACCTTGAGACGGAAGGTCTTGCAAGATATTAACAAGAACTGGTGGATTGAAGCAACATTGTTGGTGACTTAATCAATCTTTGATCAAGGGTTTTGGAGGTGGTAGATTCAACAACAAACCATAAGGTTTGCAAGGTTAGATTTCTTCATCTCTTGTATATTCACTTTTTGCAAAGTAAGGGTAATTGTAACTATCTCAATTCGAATTCGGTTTGAGGGCAGACATACCCATGGCGAGGCCGATTGGGGAACTGCTTAAACAAATCATTGTCTTTATTTCTTTCTTTCTTTCTTTCTCTCTCTTTCTCTCTCTCTCTCTCGCTCTCTCTCTCTCTCTCTCTTTCTCTCTCTCTCTCTCTCTCTCTCTCTCTCTCTCTCTCTCTCTCTCTCTCCCTCACACACACACACACACACACACACACACATTTTTTATCAAATCGTTTGGAAATCAATTTTTTGATTACATTTTGAGTTAAGGTTTGTTGATATAATCATAACCACTTTGATTGTGATTGGCTTTAACATCAACAAAATAAACTAGATTTCCAAATGTTATCGATTGCACACAAAGTGTTCGATAAATTGTATTTTGTGCTTTTATTTGGGTTTTAATCATTAGAAATAAACTTCACATGTAGCTTAGAGTTTAATTATTTGTGATTAATCGTTGTTGAACAATTTGTGTTCGTTATTATTCTATTGTGTAACTTTAAGCATATCCGAGCTTTTCGATAGTAAGTTCGGTTAGACGATTCGATTCAGGTTGTTTCCGTTGTGCCATAAAACTTTTGAAAATCATTTTTGCCAGAAGCTTAAATTTTAAATTTGTGATCTATTCACCCTCCTCTAGATCGAAGCCTATCGTTTACAATATCTAACAATGTTACATAATCAATTACATTGTGTACCTTTTTAGCATCATGATCAATGTCTATTTCCATTATTATCATCCTAAAACTTAGTGCGTATTTGATCATTTTAAGATATCTCTAGATACTTGATATTGAGAAACATTTTCATTCTTTTTGACACTTTATCTTTTGATATTCTTTTATCTTCATCAAAACTTCATAATCAGATGAGCTCGCCTCCATAGTGAGTTCGTGGGCACTACACTTTTAAAGATTATAAATTGAAAAATAATTATGTTGATGTTTGCGTCCGCAGAAAAATGAAACAATACGGGAAAAACATATTAGAGGATGCCAACCTAAAACCTTAATATGTCCCGCAAAAAAATATGGGTTAAATGAACATGCCTGATAGAGATGACCCATTTTATTACCCCTAATTTAATTCGCTAAAAGCGCTATACTATGATATTATTCAAACAACAACGAAGTTTTGAAAAATTTGATTAGAAAATCACGCAAAACAAATGAATTATGTGGAATGCTCAAAACTCTATTTTGTTAAGATGTTTAAAAAATGATTTAAAAAATAAAAATTTAAAGGAGTAAGATAGGGTTTTTGTTAAAATGATGGGTGTGTTATAATTAAAAGATTTTTCTTCAAAGTCCAAAGTAAGAGGTTTCTTTCTGTCACCCCAAAATTTTACTTAATACCCTTTGTGATTTTTGACGTTTTTGAAAAATTGTGTTTTTTGGATTTTTAATTTTTCTTTTTGAGTTTTTATCGGATTTTTGAAGAATTTCATGAGTTTTTACCGGACTTTTGAGAGATCTATGATTTTATATTGGATTTTTAAAAAGTTATCGAATTGAAATATTTGATTTTTCAAAAACACTACCGAATTTTTCAAAATCCTATTAGTTTTTACCGAATTTTGCAAATACAATAACAAATTTTTCAAAAAAGTATGAGTTTTTACCACATCTTTCAATAAGTCTGAGTTTTTACCGGATTTTAAAAAAAAAAAAAGAGTTTTTACCGATTTTTTAAAGAAAATATGATTTTTTATCAGATTTTTCAAAAAATCTATGAGTTTTTACCTAATTTTTCAAAAAACATGAATTTTTATCAAAATTTTCAAAATATGAAAATATGGAGGTGCTAGGTCAATCTTGGGGTGGCAGGAAGAAACCTGCCAAAGTAGAGATGAGATTTTGAGTATAATGGGCCTTATATTCAAAGTCTCACTAAGTGGGCTTAATGAAGATCCATTACAGATATTTGTTTACAATGAATAAACAAAAAAATATCATGCAATGAATGAACTAATTGAATTCCAATAATTTGAAAAACCCAATCACAAAGAATACTTCATAAACTTAAAAAAAACATTTACAACAATTATTATTCTCTAAATTTCAATAAAAGAAATATCCACCACCATCAACACTACTTGCAATAAAACTCTTAAAATTAATTTATTTGCATGTTATGTTAAAAAAAAAAAACAACTTGAATAAACTTGTTGCATGTGACTATGGCGGTGAAAAACAACCAACGTTCATTGACCCATTTAATTTATATTCCCAATGCAATTTCATTAAATATTTTCATAAAATAAAATATTCTAAAACAATATTTTTGATATATTTTCTTGCTCTTGAAGAAAAACAAATTTCTGCAGCCGTCAGAGGTGAACAAATAAGCTTTCTATACGTCCTAACTGTGATTAGAAATGTCGGGTCAGTGTTTATAATATTTTATTAAATATTTTAATCATATGTATATTATTTAATATAAAAAATTGTATAAGGAGACCAATATTGAAATAAGACATTGATTTATTTGTCGGGTATGGTTTTAAGATTAGGTTAATAATTTAAAAAATAATGGAATCTATCTACACCATGTTGAGTGTGAGAGACAGGCTGGGTAGGGGTCTTTGTGCTCCCTTATAATTAGTGTCCCTAGCTAATGTTTTATTAGAAAACATTTGAACCACATTAAATCAATACAGTGGAAAAAATCTTGACGTTGCTGGATGTTTGAGTATAGTGTTTTCATGTTGACTCATATTCAATATCAAACAACTGGAAAAAATTAAATATTATTGAAGAGCTTTAAAGTAACCTATCGTGGTCCTTATTTTAAGAAACTAGTCTCTACAATTGCATATATAAAATATTTGAACAATGATGAAAAAACTCTAATAGTGAGGAGTTTGACTTTTCACTACGGTCAAATTTAGGTCGGCAAACAGGCTTATCTGCCCCGTTTAAATCCACCCAGTAAAAACCCGTGGAAAAATGATACGGATTAGGACGAACATAGTTGAAGATACGAGTCTAAAACCTACATTCATTTTGCAAAAAAATAAAGGCGAGTTGGAGAAAGCTTGCGGGCATTGTACTTTAAGCTTAAAAATACAAAAAATTATATAAATAGTTACGTATGTAAATTCTGCGAAGAAAACAAAACAAAACGAAGTAGACACATTAGAGGATAAGGTGCTAAACGCTTGACCCACCCCACACTAAAGTGCAGACAAAACGAACATGTTCAACGGATCGGATTCGTTTTGTCACCCTAATCAAATCCATGCATTTGATGGAAACCTTAAACAACAAATCAAACTTTGAACTTGATGAGTATCTCATCTAAGTTCTCTTTAACTCTAAAAATTGCAATCAATTGCTTATCTATGAGAGGGTCGAAAAACAAGTGTCTAAGTTTTGTTTTGAATCAAAGTATCATGTTCAATTTGCATAACTAACTTCCATTCTTCCTAGCAAACAAGAACCTACTTGACCTGTCCTAGGACCAAGCTTTCATTTATTTATTTACGGTTAAAAAATTTAAAAATATTTTTATTAAATTTAATATGTTTAATATTTCATTGATTTTTACTGATTTGACACATTTTAAATAATTTTAAATGTATTTGAAATTTGTCTAAAAATATATCAGTTTGAATTTTTTAATACATGTTGTATGAATCGTATACCAATTTAAAGAAAGTCAAACCAATATTTTTAGATAAAAATATTTGTTTGATTTTTCTAATATTTGTTTGAATTTTCTAATACATGTTATATAATAAATTTTATACAAATATCAAACGCTTAATTATAGAGATATGTATTTTGATAGGTTGTAGTAGGCCATATAATTGGTGTCATGAGTTGTGGGCAGGGAAAACTGTGGCCATATTATAGGTGTCATGAGATACTAATCAGTAACATAAAAATAAAACTTAAAAGACTCAAAAAAGTGGAGCAATAATGTTTTGGGATGTCTTGAACTTGTCTATTTGTAATTCTTCTTTGGGAGCATCTACTCATTAGGTAGATGAATTAGAATATTCTTTTCAACTAACTTATCATTTAATCACTCTTCAATATATATATATATATATATATATATATATATATATATATATATATATATATATATATATATATATATAAAAGGTAATACAAAATCGGTCGAACATTGAAGCAATATATTTATGGTTCAGGATTTTAAGGTTAGACCGAAGTTGAATCCCAATTAAACCAATTATAAGTAAATAAATATTTGTGTATATATAAGAATAATAATGCACACTATTTTAAAAATAATATAAAAAAATTATTGATAATTTTATAATAATTGATACTTAATAGTTTATTTAATTTTTTTTATATTTTAAAACTTTTATATTTAATTATTTAAAAATTTTAAAACTTGTCAATAAATAAAATAACACAAATATTTAAAATGTCATAAATCTCTTTTTTTTGTTTTCAAAAAATACGGTTTAATTTATAATTAAATAATTAATTTTAATTTTTATAAGGTAAGTAAAATTATAAAACTGTAAGGATTAGTAGGTTAGGTAAACTCTTAGTATGTACTTAAATTTTTATATAATAATAATAATAATAATAATAATAAATTAATAATTTAATAACGTTATATCATGTCTTATTATTTCCTCTTCTAGATGCTATATGTTTTATTACATCGGTCTATTATATATTTTTATACAAAATTTAGTTTCATTAATTAAATGATCAGAGAATAAATTTTACATTGACTTTTCTATATGATTTCTCTATGGTAACGCACTCCCTCTTGTTCAACGATGAGCGATTCTTTTGAAATAAAAGTGTATTAAAATGAATGATCTATTTTAATTTTTAATATATATTTTTTTAATTTTATCCTCTAATTAGTATTTCATCCGTCTTAAGTTAAAAAATACAGATTAAAAAATACAATTATTACTTTATGAAAAAGTAAAATGATCTATGACTTTATAAAAATGTTTTTCATTAATTATATTAAAAAAGAACTAAAAGAATAAGAAGAAGAAAAAGAAATAAATAATAAAGAGTATATTAGAAAAAAAATCATTAATATTATATTGGAATTCTAGAGTGACCTATAATTTGAGATAATATTTTTTGTAAAGTGATTTATAATTTGGGACATAGGTACAGAGCCGACCCAAGCCCAAGGCAAATGAGGCAAGGGCTTTAGGCCTCTGCTTTTGGGCCTTTAAAATAAAATTTTACCCCATACCCCTACTCATCAAATTTTTGGACGAAAATACCCCCATATAAATAGTCTTTATTTCAAAATTTTCATTTTTTTTCCTCATTTTGTCTTTTTACAAACGGTAAAAATTGCACAGACTTTCGCTTCCGGAGAACACACCGAGGCTACTTCCGGATCACAAAAAATTACACTTCCAGAGAACACACTTAGGCTACTTCCGGAGTACAAAAAATTACCAACCGGAGAACTCTAGTAAGTTAGTTCCGGTTCATTATTTTTCGTTGGCACACACCGGATAACTTGGCATCGTGTTATCCGGTTTGTGTATTTCCTTCACCGGATAACTTGATGCCCGGTTATCCGGTTTGTTAAGTTTCTTCACCGAAAAACTAGATGATGGGTTTTCCGGTTTTGTTTCGATTTTTAATTTTTATTTTAATATTTTTTTTATAGTGACTCGTTTTAGAGGACGCGATGGATTTATCTATCGACGATACGCTGATGGATCGGTAGTTCGAGCACAGTATATTCGAGATGAAGCTCGAATAGCTGATCCTCCACCTGTAGCAACAGCGGCTCACATTTCACCGCACCCACCATTTCCTGGAGGACCGACTGATACCTCACTTTTGGTGAGGTATCAGAACCATGTGACTTGTTATTTGTGGGATGGCCAAGTAAGTAAATCTATGACCTTTCTATTGTGAATAAAATGTAATTTTAATTATTTATGTATTATGACATATTCTATGATTTATTTTTCAGGAGAGAGTTCCGAAGAAGGAGCTAAAGGTTACTGCACATGGCAGCAAACTGATTGGATGGGTTCCTCACAGTCTCCCACCTGCGATTGAGCGATGGGTATCTAATTCTGGTTTATCCTCTCTGCAGAATACCAATTTATCGAGGATAGATCAGAACCTGTTATCTGCATTTGTGGAGAGGTGGCATCGCGAGACATCGTCATTCCATATGCCGTTTGGCGAGATGACGATTACATTTGACGATGTTTCTTGCCTCTTTCATATACCGATTAGAGGGGAGTTATGTAACCCTGCACAAGGGTTTACTGACTCAGATGCTATTACCCAGGCTATTAGTCTAATGGGTGCTACACTGGAGGAAGCAGCTGAGGAGATTCGTGCAAACAGAGGTTTTACTATAGGCTTGATTGGTTGAAGATGCTAATTGTCCGTCTGCGAGCTGATAGCAGATTTGATTGTGCGGCTAGGGCGTATATGTTGTTGCTACTAGGCTGCACTATTTGTACAGATAAGACCTTTACTCTTGTAAAGGCAAAGTATTTATCACTCTTTGAGGACTTGGAAAGATGTGGTAGATACTCTTGGGGGGCTGCTGCTCTTGTCACACTGTATAGATATCTCAGAGATGCTTCGTTCTATAGTTGCAGACAACTTGGTGGATATGCCTCTCTACTACAGGTACAACTGCTTAATTTTAATTTCATTTAGACTTGTATTATATTATTTATAATACCTTTAATTGATGATATTCATGATGTGTCACAATGTTGGATTCACGAGTATTTCTCAACTGTTGGGAAGAAAGGATTTTCGAAGATAGCTGGTGTTGGTAGTCCATTTCCCAGGGCGATGAAGTGGCAATACAAGCAAGGGACGCAGAAGGTTGATGAGATTAGGACACTGCTGGATGGATTGACACCTACCGATGTCATTTGGCGTTCGTTTAAGAATCACAGACAGACCATATCATTTACTGATATTTGCTTGTACAAGGGTGGCCTGAAGTGGTATGGTACATCTGTTCTTTATTTATCTGACAGATGTTTACGCCAGTTTGGATACAGGCAGTTCATCCCATCTCATCCACCTGATATTGACACACTTGATATAGATTTTGAGTGGGTTTCTTACCATGCGAGCGTCTCGCAAGTGCTACATCATGTCGAGTTTGCAGATACTCCGTATGATACGGTGGCTGAATACATGGCTTGGTACTACACAGTTTCCCATCCTCTTTTGATACCACCTCGGGGGAGCCCGGTGAGGTTCCAGTTCCAGAGTTTGATGATGGACCGGCATATCCAAGGTTATGGCATATTTCACATGAGCTGCGTCGCTATCTCGCTCGTCACGAGGCTGAGGAGGATGATGATGATTATGTTGAGATCTTTCGAGCACTACATCTAGCTCAGGGTGGACCGTTACATCAGGGTAGACCGGTTAATTATGGTAGTGAGGACGATGCTTGATGTATTATTCAGACTTATGTATTATTATTTAGACTTATGTATTATTCAGACTTATGATTTATATTTATGTGATAATATTCAGAATTATATTATGATTGATGATGTATAAAAAATATAAAAAATATTATGAAGTTAAATGTCACTCATAAAAATGTAAAAAATAATATGAAGTTAAACGTCAATCATAAAAATGTAAAAAATAATATGAAGTTAAACGTCACTCATAATAATGGAAAAAATAATATGAAGTTAAACGTCAACCATAAATTAACATGTCTTGGGAGCACAGGTGTAAGTTGCTGTCAGTGTTGTAAACGTCCAGCAAATCCAATTATCCATGATGTTGCATCTGATGTCTGATGTGTTCTCCAATCTGTTGTGACTGGTGGCAAGGGAAATCCCTCATTCATATTTACATGTTAAGAAAGTTAATAAGTAAGACTTAAATCGTATAGAATTAAGTAATATAAAAAACTATAATATTTACCTAGAACCCAATGATTTGAGTTTACAAAATCAATGCAGTAAATCGACACATTAGGATTATGTGCAGTCGTCATAGGGAAGAAACTCAAACTAAGAGCACTTAGTGAGACAAGAATGATGTTATACCGATTTGCTATCACATAACCCATTTTTGGTAGTGTCATCCATTTATCAAATGGCTGAGAACCTAAAGATGATATCAACAAGGATTCTCTCACTTTTGAATAATTAGTTTCAAATAACTTCTCATATAGACTCTTTCTGGGACCTCTCATTTCATTATTCAAATCACGACGAACCATTGACCACCCTTCCTCACCATATCCATGCAAAGATGCAATAACTTTAAACCCACAATTTCCATCATCCTTTACATCGACAATTTCATCAATAAATAGTCTTATATGTTCTAGAAATTGTACCATGTACCTATGAGATGGTTTTTTCTTTGAGGTCTGGGATAACTGCGAACAAGGCTTCTTTGAAGATTTTTGGGAATTGTTGTGTTCTTGATCAACATACTCATGATACGAAGGATCACGATAAACATCATACCCAACAAGTTTCTTCCCTTTTCTCTTCACTCCTCCTTTAGTATTTATTTTTTCAGGTGGTGGTACCATCTTTGTTGTAGTGGGGTAAGCAATTTCGCACACCCTGCTTTTTAGTGCTCTCTTTCCTGCAAGATCTAATGAATGAAACCTCTTCCACAATGCTTCAATCGCATTTATCATATCCACCTCTGCTCCATCCTCTGTATCTACCTGTTGTTCACCTACCATACTCAGTTTCCTCCAATGGATATGAATAACATCAATTGGTATTGGTTCACCATTTAATGTGTATCTCCCTAACTCACAGGCACAAGGTAACCCGTATACTGTTCTACGAAAACACCTGCACATCTGGATGTTTGTACCCACCATGTCAACCCTATGCCACTCTTCAGCAATGTGCCGCAAAGCAGCTCTAGATATTGATCCACGCAAATTCGAATAATATGGACTAGCGTGTGCATGCTCAACCTCATAAAAACTCTTCTGAAATGAAGCTCTAATATTGCCCACTTGAACCTTGATGTTTCCATTCATAGCCTCCCAGCACTTGCACATATCACCTAAATTGTTCTCCAACATTTGCTTCAGCTTCCAATGCGCAGATTCGACTCTAACAAAAATAAAAGAAGTTCAGTATAAGTATCAATAATATTACCATAAACAAACTATGGCTATAAAACAAACACATTACCTGTTAGTAGTGATGTTGCCTAAATGCAACACTTTATTGATCCAAGCTTCAACAAATCTATACCTATGAGGTGTCAACCATGTATCTTTCACATAATCCAGAAAAAGTCCATATTCCAAACAGGCATGCTCAAGCAATTTTAACTTTTGATGGTATTCCACCTCATCACTAGCTTTTACAAGTTCGTACCAAAGCTCCTCTATCGATTTTTGCATGTCATTCACAACATACTCCTTGCACTTCGCTTTCACATTCTTGTTTATGTGAAATCGGCAAAGCAAATTAACTGTCGTAGGAAATATTGTTTCAATTGCTTTCATCAAATCAAGATCTCTATCAGTTAAAATTATTTGTGGCCATAATCCTTGTTTAGTAAATAACTGTTCAATTTATCTAGTACCCATCACAAAGTCTCTGTTTGCTCAGATTCCATATAGGCAAATGCAACAGCAAATGTTAACTCAGTTGATGTCACACCAACTATTTCAAACAAAAGTTGCCTATACTTATTGGTTTTGTAAGTACTATTCATAATCAACACAATAGGAAACATATTCAACAACTTCACAAAGTCTGGATAGGCCCAAAAGATATCTCTCACAACTTCTGACTCATCTTTTTTCCTACTCCAATAAACATAATCAGATTCCTCTATCAATTTAAACAACTGTTGCATTTCCGTTCTAGGGCCCCTGATGTTTTTTTGAATCTTACTCTTATGTTTATATATTTAGGTGATTCAAGTCACACTCTCTAGATCTCGTTCTTTCAATGACAACAATATGTGTCTTGGAGGAACATGACGTTTTGACAAATCAACTATATGTTGTTGGTCATCATCATTGAGTCGACTTACAAACGCATGACCTTCAAATCTATCAGGTAAACCATGGTTGTGAACTCCAAATTTTACATCAATTTTCGAACCAGAACCATCTTTTGAAGGTGTTGATCTTACTTTGAAAGGAAAATTACATTTTTTGGTAGCACTTTGTGTTTCGCTATCCCCTTCTTTGTATTTTCCACCTCTATCACAACCAAATATAACCGTGTCACTTCTTCCTCTCTTGCCAGTATTGGTGTATTATAACAGTGACTCTATTCCTCAGTCCAACCTCCTTAATCCACTTAGTCGCCTCTTCTCTTGTAGGAAATTTTTCTGTGGTCGAGAATATTTCTATTGTATCTACACCTGTCTGGTCTTTGTCACATATCATCAAAGGAATGTCCATGTCTCCTAAACAAACTTAAATTAAAAAAAAAACGAACCGGAAAACTATGGACCAAGTTATCCGGTTGACAAATAACCCAAACCGGATAACTTGACAAGAAGATATCCGGTGTTGAAAATATACCAACCGGATATCTTGGAGACAAGTTATCCGGTTAACAATCGTGGCCTCCAAAAAGCAAACCGGATAACTTATTGTTTTGTTATCCGGTTCATGAAAAAACGGTAACCAGATTTCTATGTTTCATGTTTTCCGGTTTGAAAAAAAGGCATTCCGGAAATCCTTACCCTGGATTCTCCGGTTCTCGTCGAATACTGACAAAAATTATTTTTGGACTCGTCTGACTACACGGTAAAAAGTAAAAAAAAAAAATTAAATAGAAAATAAAAGGACAAAATTAGAATTTTTTAAAATTTATAGGGATATAAAGATAAATGTGGGGGTATGGGGTAAAATTTTCCCTCTAAAAAATCTCATTTAAAAAATTTTGGCCTTTATAAAAATATAATTAAAAAATTCTGAATTTGTAAATAATGATTTGACATATATTAGTGTTGACAAATGAACAAATACAAAGAACTCATGAATAAATCATTATTTTGATTTATTACAAGAGGCCCAGGATCAATAAATACATCAAAATAATAACAATTTAATTTCTATAAAAAAATAAATAAATAAATGTGAGACAAGGTGGAGCCGTTTTTGTTTGTAATTAATTTCGAAATGATATTCTCGTCGCTGGATATTATTCTGAAAATAAATAAATAAACGTGTGCTTCATTAATTGATACTCGTAGCTAGCTGTATACTTTAATTAATTTGTTTGTAACGATAGAGAGACTAGTAGCCACATATATTCCAATAATTATACTAGTGAGTAGGTTGTACGATATCCCTATATAACACTATAAATAAATTCTCAATCCCTTATTTAGAAACCATATAATAATAATGTTACATATTTTTATAACATAAACATTAATTACAAAGATACATAAAATATAAAAATAGAAAAAGAAATGTGTGGACATTTTTTAAATAGTTTTTGCTCGAATAATGTTAAGTATGGCGTTGATAAAATTTTCCATTTTTAATATAAGTTCAAAACAAAAATATTTATAGTTTATAGCATAGTAAAAACTATAAAATTAATAAAAATATTTAAGACATTAATGATATTTCTCAACTACTTCCTCCGATCACAATTATAAGCCAAAATAACTACTTTCACACGTATTAAAAAAATTAGTTAAGTGTAATTAATTTTCTTGATTTCATGTACTATCAAAGTAAAATTTACGATAATATCCTTAGTTTATTTAATGAATCAACTACCAACATTAAATATTTTTGAATTAAATTAAGGGTATAATAGTAATACAAGCATTAATTAATCTAAAACTTAATGACTTTTGCTTATAATAGTGACCAAAATTTAAGGTGTTTTTTTGCTTATAATAGTGACCGGAAGGAGTATTTCTACAGAGAGAGAGAGAGAGTATAGAATAAATAATAAGATATATTTGTATTAAAAAATGTTTATAAAAATATTTTTTATTTTTTAAATGACAATAATAATACAGAAGAATGTGTTAGAGTAAATCCCAAAAAATTAGGAGGATTTCTTATTACACCATATAGCTTTCTTAGGCACCACACGAATTTTCGTTTTTGTCCCCAGTTTTCGGATGTGCACATCCGGACGCACAAGTTTTTAGAAAAACGTTGATTTGTTTTGGATGTGCATTTCAGGAATAATTCTTGATCTGTAGATCCGAAAAAATAGCAGAACTTTATTTTTTTTTAAAAATCAGTTTTGTTGGTTGGTCGCAGATGTTAATATATCGTCGCAACTTAATATACATTCGAAAACATCCATATATAAACTAAAATGATATATATACATAATAATACTCCTGTCAAAATACAGTACATCAATGTAATAAAAATATAATACATCAAACAAAAAACTACTGTGTATGCCGAAGGATCTCTCCTGGCTCCCCTGCTCCTCTGCCCCTACCCGCTGTCCTGGCTCGATGTCTGCGGTACTGAAGTGCCCCCCGAGCAATCTCAATAATCCTATCCATGGCAAGTCTGCCACCAGAGCCCTCAAGGAGGTGACCGTCAGCAATGGCCGCCCACACTATCTCCTCTATCTCACGACAGCGAGGTAGGACATCCTGAGTATGGTCCTGCTGAGACTGCCGCTCCTCTAATATCTCCTGATGAGCAGGTCTGGGTGGCGATCCCTCAGCAGTGGGCACCATGCATGGGTGTGAGACGATATAGAACCACATGATGTACCCGGCATCAACGCTCCAGTCTCTTGGCGCTCTGGTCGCCCGAGCCTCTTCCGGTACCAAGTGGGACTGGAAGTCAGTATATGTCTCACCTATTTGCGTGCGGGTCAAGCCTAGAGGAGCAGACTCATGAGGCATCCTGGGGATCGTCTGCGTGTAACCGAACTGACGCAAGACGCGCTCCGGCAGGTATCGAGCAGTAATGGTCGAACTGCATGCCAACCATCCTGAGAACAGCGAAACCTAATCGAACGGGCGCGTCACACGGTGATCAGTATAGGCGTCATAAAAAATGTCCTCAGCAGCCATCCGATCAAGATAAACTCTGTAGGGCTCGGGCGCCTGGTTCCCTCTCAGCAGGAGAAATGCAACAACACGCGGCATATCCTCAGTGTACCCCTCGACACTCCCCCAACCAGTAATCTTGGGAAAGTGTTGTAATATCCACGCCTGAAATGGAAAACATAACATCGGTGTCAAACATTATAATGAATATAGAAAGAAAAGAAATGAAAAAAAATACTTAGAATATAAGATTGTTACCACGTATAGTGTACAACTGCCTGCCACAGTCTTGGCTGCCCAGAGGCAACCATCTGAGAGCCTAGAATAGGTGTATGCCAGCATAGCCCCCCTAGTTGTACCCATGGATCTCTGTGGAATCTAAAAGGTACCTGAGGTAAACGATATCAACGTAAGTGGCGCTGGTGTCCACAAACAGCTGCGTGCCGAGCAAAAACACATAGTAGCATCTCAGGGCACGCTGCCTGTGGATCTCCACCTCAGCTTGATCACCTGCTGCCCGTCCTGCCTCTGCAAGCTCCTCACAAAATCTGCGTGTCAGAAAGGAGAACCGGACGTGTACGCCTCTCAACTGGGTCACCTCTGCAAGTGCATCATCTGGGGTAGCCACAAGCTCCCCAGTCAGCATCTCTATCGCCTCCACCTTCGACATCTTACTGTGACAGAGAAGGGTACCCGTGATCGGTAGATGTAAAAGGCACGAGATGTCGTCGAGTGTGATCGTGAGCTCGCCGTACGGTAGATGGAATGAGGATGTCTCAGGGTGCCATCTCTCAACAAAGGCCATCAGCATACCGTACATGATCTGGGGATACCCAATCCTAGAAAGGCCTCCGAGACCAGAGGTAGCAAGTGCAGACTGGAACCACTAATCCTTTGCCAGCTCCGCAATCATGTCTATAACCTTGCCCCCATAGTTATAGAACTTCTGGGAATCCTTCTCTTGAAAATTTCCAAATAAAACAATATTACAAATGAAAATATTTTCAACGAAAACAATTCTATAAATAAACCGAGAAATGTTACCTGTCCTAGCCAGACATATCTTGCAGTATGCTCAGAGTACCCCAGAAGTACGGACATATCAGACGGTCCCCCGGGGTAACCCTCCAGCTCATCGAAATCGTCATCGCCGTCACCACCCTTATGTGCTGGGTGATCACCCTCAGAAACAGGAACAGGGGATGGAATAGGAGCAAGTGATGGAACTGGAGTCTTGATAAGTGCAAATTGTACCTATTTTTGTATATAAGTTTTATTGCACTTATCGATACTTTTTGGTTAATGTCGTTCAAATAAACCCCGATTTGTGTATAAATACATTAGTTAGTGTATACTTGTGTTTTTGATTCATTTGTGTAACGATTAATACTTTTCCATTCATTTTGTAGGTAATTAAGCATTGTTGGAGCAATGAGTAATAAAAGCTCCAGGATGAACCATTTAGATCAATAAAAGGAAGAAGGCAAAGAAAGAAAGCCATTGTAGATGCTGGAAGCCAAAATAAAGACGTGCTGACTGTCATGCTCCACTGGGAGAAGCTAGTGTCGCTGGGCGATACTGCCTTTCGCCGGGCGAAGCAGCGGCGTGAGGAAATAAAGAAATTCCAATAGCATTCCATGTTTTTGAGCCTTCGCTGGACGAAGCTTTTTCCGCCGGGCGAAATTAGATATTTGTTGCCAGCCTGTTTAAGTATGCAGCTGATGTGAGTGTAATAAAGAGCTCCGCCGGGCGAAGCAATTCTTCTGCCGGGCGATGCGTCTGAGACAAAATTTTGTATTTATTTCATTTTACTTCATTTTTGTATGGTTATGTTGTTTGGGGGTGATTTTTGCTCTCCCAACTTCATCAACCTCATTCTTTGGTAGAGGTAGCTAGAAAACAACATGGAAGCTTGCATACGGATGAACTGGGGTGGATTGATCGTCGATCGGCGTTGACAAACCGCGAGATGTTTGGTTCATTTCTCTTCTTCTTTGTGTTTTTCTTCTTTGTTGGGTTGTGTATATGTATTTACTATGATCTCATGCATATTTGTCGCCCATGGCGTTGTATGAAATCTGCTTTACAAATTTTTATTGGTGATTGTCTCTGATTTTTGCTTTATGCGCGGGGTTTGGGTTGTGTTAGAGATAAACATCGCGAACTTCGATTAGGGATGATTATCTGTTAGTTTCTAGATGCTAGAGATAGATTTAGAGCTAACAATCTTCAATAGGCGTCAAAGCTTAATGCCTCCGTGTCTTGAGTCGGGTGCGAGAGTGTCGACGATGGTAGCATGACCGGATAAGTTCGTCTCTCTGAAGAATGATTTCTTTTTATTTTAATGTTTACTTCCAATTTTAAACCCAAACTCATAAACGCGAGAGATTGTCGAACGTCATTCTTTCCCTCGAACTGATCTTTGTGGACACGACATAAATCCCGAAGGGAGTTCTTCCAAAAATAAATAGTTTTGCTTGCTTGCCGCTATTCCGCAACCAACAAAATGGCGCCGTTGTCGGGGATTGGTTTTGATATTGAATCGCATTGCAATAGTTTCTTTATTTTTGAGTTTTGTATATATCGTATATATTGTCTATTTCCATTATGTTTGTTCAAGTGTTGTATACATTTTGTTCCCGTAACGTTTGTTTAAGTGTTTGGTTAGGGCACTTGCTTTTGGTTTGCGCGGTGAGGCATCACCATGGCATGAAGGAAGGAAGTTGCTAGCTAAGCATTATAAAGGCGTCGAGCTTACGACGTAAAACAAACATGTTTTATTATTTTTTGTTTCGTTATTACTTTTTCATTCTAGCTTAGGTAGTGTGGTGAATTTTCATTAAACAAGTTGTACTCGGATTTTTCGTGAAATTCTCAAATCTTCACTTTACAACTTGTTTAATGAAATTTCACCTGGTCTTTTAGTTTGTTTATATTAATAGTTTTCGTGTTTGTCAATGAGCTTGTCTTGAGTTATTTGAGGATGCTTGGTGATGTTCCAAGTTTGATCGTTTCAACTTGCGGATGTATGGTAATGATATTGTTAAGTTTTGTACACGTCCAAGGTATGTGTTTATCGCTTTCTTGACTTTAGCATATTCATGATACTTAGGCATTTTACAAACTTCCATGTCATTCATTCTTTTGTATACTTGTTCTTGTTGTGAATCACTTTAGTTTCCACCTTTTTGTGAGGTAGCTTTCCATTGTTCATATATGCGCGGAGTACCAACATTCTTGTTCTAACTAGATTTTATTATGGTTAATCTTTTGTTTGTGTTGATTTTATGAAAGCATGAAAAGGATCAAGGCATTTTGTTTCATTTTGAGCACAACTACCTATCCAAATGGTCATTCACCTTGTGAGCGTATTTTTTATCCATGTTTTATTTGAACTTTGATTGTACCTGGATCAGACAGTTATTTAGTGGCTAGCAACGTCGTATGGACTTCAGCTCCGGTGAGGTTGAAAGACGGCCGGGGGGTGTACCTGCAAGGTACTCCGACGCTCAAGTAAGATAACGGTCAGAGAAAGGCAAGTACAGAAGAAGGTTAGAGTGTATGAGATTGTGTAACCTGACCCTCTCAAGTGCGAGAGTATTTATAGAGAGCCCCTAGCGTGGGGCCAATGGTCACTAGCACTGGGCTGGATTGCGAGGCCCAATCCAAGTAACTGCCAGGGCTTACGTGGCGTAGTGAAGACCAGCACGTGGTCTTCGCCCTGGGGTAACCGTTCCTAGATCTCCGGAATTAGGGCATACCGATTCCATCGGGAGTAGGTGGTTACATGAGAACGTGTCCTCGCGGGGAGGAGTCTTGCGTGTCGGGGAGAGACGTGTCCTCGCGGGGAGGATTCTCATACGCAGAAGGAGATGGCTCCTCGAGGGGGGAGCACCTGAGTGTCGAGGAGGAGCGAGCCCGGAGAGGCTTAACGCCTCTGCACGATGCTCTATGCCGTATGTGCTCGAACACCGCCGAGGTGTGGTGTGTGTCCGACACTGTTGAGGTGAGGCATCTTCTCGACGTTGGTCGTGCTAAGGGGCCTTTTTGGGCCTTGTCAGGACGTGTGAGTTGGGCCTGCTCGATTGAGGGGCAGACCCGGCCCAGTCCAGAACAAACTTAATGCTTGTCTATGAGTGTTTAGTTCACTTATTTTTGAATGGATTTTGTTTTTTCTTGAACCCTCAACTTTGTGTTGTTGTATGAATTTTTGCCCTGCCTTAGAAAGTAGGGAGTATTCACATGATGATGTGGTTGAATTCAAGTTGGGGAGAGAATGATTGTTTACTCATTGGTTGGTTTCTATGAGGATGAAAAAGAAAAGAAAAAAGAGAAAAATATGACAAAGAATAGAAAAGAAAAAAAATGAAAGAAAAAGAAAATCCTTGAGAAAGGTAACAAAAAAAGTTCAAATAATTGTGCTAAATAAGTATTGTGTTTTGTGTAACACTTGGGATTTTGGAAGAAGTTGATTGGAATTTTGTGTTTGAGTCGTTGTGAGTTGATCACTCCCTTAGGTTTAGGCAAGTTTTTGTTTCAATTACCTTTAGAAATTGCCCCTTGTTTGTTTACCCGACCACGCTACAACCTTGAAAGCCCTTGTGATTCTTGCCTTTGTATGTTCAATGTGAATTTGTAGATGGTTGCATAATTTAGTCTATTGTTTGCATGATTGTTGTGTGAGTGATAAGTGCCTTATTTTATGTTTTTCATCTACCGATGATTATTTTTGCTAGGTGTGATTCACTTTGGAACTTGTGTTGTTTTAGGATGTTTGGCATGATTTTTGTATTTTGCATTTGTTTCGTGACTATGTTATCGTCGTAGTTTAGTGGTAAGTATTTACTTTGTGTGTACCGTTTTTCATTTGAACCATTCATTTGTTTCCGTTTTTCAAAACCTGTTGATTCGTGATTCTTTGGTTGTCACTCGGTTTCTTTAAGTTGTTTGATTCTTGTTTGCGTCAAACAAGTTTAAGTTGGGGAGAGTTTGATAAGTGCAAATTGTACCTATTTTTGTATATAAGTTTTGTTGCACTTATTGATACTTTTTGGTTAATATCGTTCGAATAAACCCCGATTTGTCTATAAATACATTAGTTAGTGTATACTTATGTTTTTGATTCATTTGTGTAACAATTAATAGTTTTCCATTCATTTTGTAGGTAATTAAGCATTGTTGGAGCAATGAGTAATAAAAGCTCCAGGATGTACCATTTGGATCAATAAAAGGAAGAAGGCAAAGAAAGAAAGCCATTGTTGAAGCTGGAAGCCAAAATAAAGAAGTGCTGACTGTCATGCTCCGCTGGGCGAAGCTAGTGTCACTAGGCGATACTGCCTTTCGCTGGGCGAAGCAGCGGCGTGAGGAAATAAGGAAATTCCAGTAGCATTCCATGTTTTTGAGCCTTCGTTGGGCGAAGCTTTTTCCGCCGGGCGAAATTAGATATTTGTTGCCAACCTGTTTAAGTACGCAGCTGATGTGAGTGTAATAAAGAGCTCCGCCGGGCGAAGCAATTCTTCCGCCGGGCGATGCGTCTGAGACAGAATTTTGTATTTATTTCATTTTACTTCATTTTTGTATGGTTATGTTGTTTGGGGGTGATTTTTGCTCTCCCAACTTCATCAACCTCATTCTTTGATAGAGGTAGCTAGAAAACAACATGGAAGCTTGCATACAGATGAACCGGGGTGGATTAATCGTCGATCGGCGTTGACAAACCGCGAGATGTTTGGTTCATTTCTCTTCTTCTTTGTGTTTTTCTTCTTTGTTGGGTTGTGTATATGTATTTACTATGATCACATGTATATTTGTCGTCCATGGCGTTGTATGAAATCTGCTTTACAAATCATTATTGGTGACTGTCTCTGATTTTTGCTTTATGCGCGGGGTTTGGGTTGTGTTAGAGATAAGCATCGTGAGCTTCGATTAGGGATGATTATCTGTTAGTTTCTGGAGGCTAGAGATAGATTTAGAGCTAACAATCTTCAAAAAGCGTCGAAGCTTAATGCCTCCGTGTCTTAAGTCGGGCACGAGAGTGTCGACGATGGTAGCACAATTGTTCTCTCAACTTTGCGTTAGACATAACCTTTATATGAGCGATGCTGAGTGATATTAAGGAGTATTGTAGGTTGAGTATAACTGGTCGGGAAGTTTAAGTTTGTGAGGAGTCGATTATGTGCATGACCGGATAAGTTCGTCTCTCTGAAGAATGATTTCTTTTTATTTTAATGTTTACTTCCCATTTTAAACCCAAACTCATAAACGCGAGAGATTGTCGAACGATATTCTTTCCCTTGAACCGATCTCTGTGGACACGACATAAATCCCGGAGGGAATTTTTCTGAAAATAAATATTTTTGCTTGCTTGCCGCTATTCCGCAACCAACAAGTCTCCCGACGACGCCTGCGTGTGGGCGGGGACCTTGATGAACCAGCAGTAGGAGCCCGACGCCTCCGAGATGTAGAAACGGCGACTGATAGAGGAGTGACCTGAATCTGTGATGTGGAAGGCCATTGTGTAGGATGTCCCTCAACTGTAGGGGCTGCTGGAACTGCCTCTGCGCCGGAACCCTCGGCTGTAGACTACGTCCGCTCACGTCGGACAGATGCATGCTGAGCTGTCCGTCCATGTATCATACGATCATCTCTGACAACCATGTAATCTGCAAAGCACAATAAATAAATTAGAATTTTTTAAAAATAATTAAAAAAATAAACAAAAAACAAAAATAGAAACCAAGTTGCTTCCGGATTTGCACATCAGAAAAACTTCTGTGGATGCACATCCAGAAGTACTCAAAATATTTAACGTTGGGTTTTTCCGGATGTGCACATCAGGAAAGCAATCAACGTTAAAAATTTTTCGGATCTGCACATCCGGTACGTATTTCAAGTTCTAAAAAACGCAGCCATGACTACTGTACCATAGAAAAAGGCATTTTAATGCCCTGATCGTCCGTTTGAAGCAGCAAATAATACCTACATTGTCTCTAACCTATGTTATTCATACTACCTAACAATTTATACACCTAAATGTCTACTCTAAATCGATTACTCGAAAATAACTCCGAAACTCTAAAATTTAAAAACTTACCGATTAAATTGAGATACAGAGGATTTGGAGTGTCTTGATCGTTTTAGAAGTTGCTCTGCGCCGAACTCGAGTGAAAAAAGTCGAGATTTGTGGGAATGAGAAATTGAGAGTTTGAGAGAGTTTGATAGTTTGGAATGTAAAAATCTAAAGAATGAGGGGGGAGAAGCTCTGGCGCCAAGTTATAAGAAATGGTTCCGGATTTGCACATTAGGAATTATTTCTGATATGCACGTCCGGAACAAATCAACGTTTTTTAAAAAATGGTGCGTCCGGATATGCACATTCGAAATCAGGGAGCAAAAAAAAATTTTGCGCTGTGCTTAAGAAACCCATGTGGTATATTAAAAAATTCTCGAAATTAGAATGTGCTATTTGTAATTGGTGGCTGCGACTTTTTATTTGTAATTTTTTTTAAATATTAGTATTCAAACTTACAATTGACTAATATAAAAGGTCAATTGCATCATTCACTTGCGAAAATCTCGTTTCAAATCAAGCCTAACACAAAATATTTGCACAAAGCAAAATTTGAATATAAAACTTTAAGAATAATACACTCCCAAAACCTAAATTTTCACCACTAAACCAACTTCTTTGAGTTACTGGTTGTGTGAATGTAATGGAAAATCAATATTGTAGATTTTTTTTGTGTAGAGTGTGAATTTATTAGAGTGGTTAATGGTAGTTTACCCATAATAATTTTGGAAGAAGATAATGATCATGATTTTTCTTCAATTTTATAGTTTTCACATTAATTTTTTATGTTTTTATTTTTTATTTTCTCAATGCCTAATTTTTCATATAATAGATATCACGAGCTATTGTTCGATGAGATACACATTTTTTAGATATTATGTGGTTACATCATTTTATGATCGTCCACATCAAAAAAAAGTTTGATGCTGCAAAAATGATGGTTCAGGTCCTGATTAGAAAATATTTGATTATTTAAATGGTTGATTATGACTCACCTCTTTTTCTTAGGAATCTAACGAGTACACAAATTATAGTTTGCCTATACAAAATTTTCAATTTGCTTAGTTTAAGGGATTACACAAGGAGTTGAAAGGGAGCAGTTTTAACATTGATAACGAGAAGTGTGAGAAGTTAGATTTAAGAGCTTTTATTAAACCTGTTTTGATAAATGAGAAGGAAACTAAGAGCTTTAAAAAAGTTTTATGTAAAATTAGTTTTGAAGAAAGAAGTTTAAAAAATGAGGATAAAATTTCATCAAACTTAATCTCGATAAATAGAATTGTGCCTTATGCGAAGAAATTATTTGATTATGAGATGTTGGAAATATAAAAATTCTAAACATGTAAAGTATAAGTTTCTTAATAGATCAACAACATAAAAGAGCTCTAACTTAAATGATACGATGAGACATCGCTGTGGGAGATTGTGATGTTTTTAAAAAATTTAGAAGTGTGTTCTCATGGCATTTTCACTACCAAGGAAAGAGATAAACTATTACTAATGGATTAGTATATGAAAATCGATTGATATTGATGCAAGGTGTAGTGTGATATTATATTGGTTGTTAAAGAGCTTTTCACTAACATGGAAGTTACACCATAAGTTCTTAGTCTATTTTTCACCATGTGAACACTCTTGAAGTGATTTAGCTTCAGGTAAAACATATTGTTCTGATGGAGTATGAAAAATATTTTAAGCTATTGTTGTCGGTGAAGACAATTTGAAAATTCTTGGAGTGATGTAACTTCAATTGACTATACTCATTATTAGAGAACTTGATAATTCTTTTGTAAGTATGATTGTGTGTGTTGACAATGCAAACTGTTGTATCATTCTCAATCAAGGCGGAGATTATTGGTGTTGGTTTAAAATATACATGTTAAAAAAGTCCCACATCGCCTAGTATTCTAAAGGAAGATGGTGGTCAAAACTACATACATGGATTCTAGTTCTTTGTTATAAAATTCATCAGTCAGAAGTACTTTAAGTTTGTATATGAATGTTTCATTTTTCTCTTATACTTTCATGTTAGAGTGTTGTGAATGGTGAGTTAGATATTTTATTAGAGTTTGGTCTAATACATTCTTACAAAACCGGCTTGTAAGGTGATAGGTGTCACTTTATATAAACTTTTTATAGGCTATATGTCTAAAAAATGTAGGGCTTAAAATATTTCCAATACAACCCCTCATGCCCCGTCACTCTTTTGGACTTGCTGTATGGATATAAACGATGGATATAAACGATGGATGACCCATAGTCTGATTGATATACTTTGATACCATATTAGAGTTTGGTCTAACTAATCCTTACAAAACTGACTTATAAGGTGAGGGGTGTCACTCTATATAAAATATTTAGAGGCCTTATGTCTAACCAATGCGGGACTTGTAATCTTTCAAATATGGAGAGTGTAAGTGCATTACGGATATTGGTGGTTAAAGGTAACCTTTTATATTGTAAATTTTTTCACATAATATTATCATTTGATTGTTTTTAAAAATCAATCATGATTTTTCTCCAACTTTGGAGTTTCATTGTTATATTTTTATGTTATTTTATTTTCTCTATATTAAATTTTTTCAACAATTGGTATCAGAAGTTTTGGTTTGATGAGATATAAAATTTTTAATATGCTTTGTGGTGGCAACATTGTATAATATTCTACAATAAAAAAGTTTTAATAATATAAAAATGCTTATTGGAAAAGGTTATGGCTAAGAAATCCCTGATACCTAAGTGTTTCATTTTAACTCGCCAATATTTATCGAGATCTCACCCAATGCATGAATTACAATATGCTTACAGCTGCAATGTCAAAATTTTAAGTGCAATAGAGCTGAATTTGGAGATATTTGATGGAAGAATTAACTTTGCCTTGTGAAAAGTTCAAGTCAAATATGTGTTATTAGAATTAGAATTACTCAATGTATTGAAAGAAAACATTACGAACTGAAATTATGTTCCTGAGGGGACCGATGTTGGACACAATGTTGGGACAATTTCCCCAACTACTTAAACTAGAAAAACAAAATATGACATCAATAAATAAACACAACAAAAGGCAATAAAAACACACGAGATTGATAACTCTGTTTAGTGAAGCCACACCTACGTCTGGGGGGGGGGACACTCTATCCAAGAAAGGAAATTCATTACTCTGAATTAGTATACTTAGTATTACAAAAACCAACAAGTCTTATGTTGTTTAAAGCGTCTTCCTAATCCTAGTGACTTTTTATCTAAGGACCCCCCCTTAAATATGAGAACCTACTCACTTTCTTCTCAATCAGACAACCCGTGATTGGTGTTTACAACTCAATGAATAATGTTGAATATTACAGCTCAACTAAGAAAAACATTATATGCCAAGATACTGAAACATAGAGGTGTACACAAAGATTTAACACTAATCCTATTAGGGCATTAGCATAGAATACAAGACTTAAAAAACCTAGACACTTAAAATTTAATCTAGTGTGCAAAAACCCTCAACGAACAATGAGAATTGAGTCTCCTTATATAACAATGTCTTATGGGCATTTTCTCCCCGTGGATCTACATTTAATTCATCTAGAAAATAGATGAATCAGTTGGATATGATTTGCTCCTCAAATCTCTCCAAAAGATATGACTTTTTTATATTTCAAATTCAAATTTAAATCTGATTTGAACATCTCCAAGTGTCAAACAAATCAACCAAATAATGCCAAAATAATTGCATCAAATCTGATTAAAAACCAATAAAAAATATATGCATTAAACAACATCCAATATGGTCTGTTGTCATGGTCAGATGTTGTACAACACATGCTGGAACATCAAGTTCAGCATATTGCACTAGTACATCCAAATCAACTATTCTCCTTGACGTGCAGATCTTCTATTATGGGCGAGAATCTTGGATAGAAACAATCTGAACCAACTATAATTTTCATCTCTCTACTTCTAAGAGACCAGACATTGCAACCCACTTGTTGGAACATCTTGTTCAACATGTGTTCCTTCTGCACCGAAACTATCTTGAGCATATTCCATGTTATTTTACATAATGCATCCAATTCCAAAAGGACCAACAATCTCCCCCTTTGGAAAATTTTGGAAAAACAACTCTTCAAGCACCAAACAAATAAGTATCACACGTATACTTAGACCAATAGAAATACAAGCAGAATATCCATTAGAGCATATAGTAGCAGCAACAGAATTAGTACAAACCAAAGCATAATTCATAAATATAAGGTAGTTACACACACACACACACACACACACACACACACACACACACACACACATTATCACGAGTTTGCTTCACACAATGCTAAAAAAAATAGACATGCATTCATTCAAGATGAGCTAGTCATGCATGTACACATAGGTTAGTAGTTAGTAGTTAGAGATCATATGATACTACAAAGACATATCAGCACACAAGGTTAAGGCCAAATGCCATGCTAGATTTTCTTTATATATTATCTTTTAAGTTTCTTACCCCTTTTTCTTTTGGGCACAAACGTAAACATAAAGTTAGTAGAAAAATAAGCATGATGAATATGCAATAATTTAGCACTTGTTAGAAGAATAAATCGAGTTTTTGAGTTCGTTCTCTATTAAGTGACTTGCCTCTTACCGAATAGTAGGTAAGCTTTACAGGACTTCATATGCTTGATTCTTTCTTGAACCAAAATTAGTTTTCTTTAAAGCTCTCTAACTCGAGATGCAATTGTGGAATCTATTTCTTTCTTGTTGAGATACTTTCTTCGAACAAGAAATTATTTCTCCTTAAGAAATCTTTGGACAAATTTCTCTGATTTGACATTTGTTTTTCATGTTGTAAAGTATTCAATCTTGTTATTTGTCAAAGTTTGTTGCGAAAGTCCCAATTGGTTCAAATAAGTATATTAGATGAACATTTGGGAACAAGTTACCAAATATTGTTTCTATTTTAAGTATGAAATGTAATCTAGGGGGTGAATTAGATTAATCGATATTATTGAAATTTTCTCAATTATGATCGTTAGCGGTGATGTTTTTATTTTTCCAAAACCCATATGAATATTAAAATTCTGAAAAATAAATACATAAAGTAAAGAACACTAAGATATATTCTGGTTTCTCTTTCCAAACAAGGGTACTTCAGTCCCCTCACACCCCGTGGAAGATTTTGCTATGTCAGATACGTTACAACCGATCAACTTGACTCTCTTAACTATCTAACACAATCACAAAGGCACATCACCTTTTGATTTTACAACATACAAGAGAAAACACGTCACTTGAAAATAATGATCACTTGCACTTAGTGAACAAAACAAAATTTGAATAATTAATGAAGAAGATTTTGTACTTGTATCAATTATGAGAATTGACCATCCCTTCTAAATGAAAATTCACAATGTATAATACTTAAGTGCTAAAAACTTGAAAGTGAAACTTTAATGATGTTGTAAGAGTTATGCAGAATGTTTCACAAAGTTTTTGACTCAATAAATTTATATAAAAATTGATAAAGGTTTTAATGTTGAATTGATAGGAAGAGGTGAAATTTGAAAATCTGAAACCATGGTTATTTATACTTGAATTATACCTTTTTGAAAGAGTACAATATCATGAAACATTACCAGGATTGATATATAAAGTTTGGAAATAGTTGGAATGAAAATGAGACTAAAAAAGTTCCACTAGTTAAGTGGTAACCAGTTACCATATTGGCGTAACCGGTTACAACTGTAGTTGAAAAAACATTTTTCAAAATTTTCGTTGTTGTAACCGGTTACAGGGTTTAGTTAACCTGTTACAACTTAAACATTTTCTAAAAATATTAAAGTTTTCGTTCCAGTAACTGGTTACCCCAGTTTGAAAATGTATAAAAATAACTTGCAACAACATTGACTCAAATTGGTTCTTTTCAAAACATGTTATGATGCTTAGTGATGAAAAATGCAATTTTGTTTTGAGTAACTAAGGTAATATATAAAGCATAATTGTTATTTATACCTTATGCTCATGATCAAATCATTAATGTCTAATGTCTTTGGAGATTGCTTGAATACCAAGTCTTGTCACAAGAGATTTCTTTGAAACTATGAACTTTTTCCTTCTTTGATAATGCATTTGAGCTTGATTCTTTGTCTTCATTAAAACACAAAACAATGTTGGAATCTTGTCTTCACAATCTCCCCCTTTTTGATGATGACAACCATTGCTCTTGAATTTCTTTAAGTTTTTAAAGTTGATGCTTGAGTCGATACTTCCCCTTACTATGATATCACCCCCTTGATTGATCAATGGTGTAGTTAAGTGACTTTTTGTTCATGCACAAGTTAGTATACATAGTCATACACTAAAACATAATCTTATCCCCCTTGGTCATTATCAAAAAGAAGGGTAAAGTACTAAAGAGAGAATTACAAATAAAACTGAAACAATACTACTTAAATATATGTCAAACATAACTTAAAACAAAAGCAAACTTGTCTTAACATTACAACCCATAAATCTCCATTCACTATAACTAGTTACACTTGTCAATTAATCATTTTTTTAAAAGTGCTTTTAAAGCTCAGGCCATTAAATCTCCACTCACCTTACACCAAATCCCCACGAAAATAATTTAATTCCCACTCAATATTCACTCTATAAATCTAAACCTCGTCACTTTACATTTCATCAAAATCTCATCCTCTCACAAAAAATCACCCAAACCCTAAAAATCTCCTTCAACTCAGAGCTATCATGGCACCATCAAGGAAGGATAGAGGAAAGGGAAAAACCATTGATGACTCCACTGGTCTTGAACTTGACAGGCCTAACAACTTGAGTTTGGAAAGATTGGTTCCTACTCCTAAATACAAGATTGATTTCATGCTTGCTTTCAGAAATTGTTCATTGACAGCTCCAAAGTATGATAATCTATTAACTTCTCCTACTTCTAGTTTTATTTCCCTAAGTTATTGCATTATCAAGGGTTAGGAACACTCATTTTTTTATTTTGGTCCTTATTATCCTGATTTGGTATGAACTTTTTATTACAATATGTCTATTGGGAATCACTGAATTGTGAAATCATGTGTCAAAGGAATATACATTGCACTCACTATGGAAGATGTTTGGAATTTTCCTTTGAGGGTGAGAAAATTATGCAAGGTTTTACATGTAATTGGGCTAGCTATGAAAAAAGAAGTACTACTATAACATAAGTAGGATGAGTGAATAAGATATCTATTCTAAGAGAGCAAGGAATGCTAGATCTGCTCCAACCCGCCAAATCTTGTACTCCTCAAACCTGCCGGTAAGTGACTGAATGCTACACTACTTTTGATGCATACTCATGCTGAAATGCTTTAATCACTCTCATATTAAGGGTACTGAAATGAAAATCATTTATGCGGTTAAAAAAATTGAAAGTGAATTAGGCTTATCTCACCATGTATCATATGATTAACCAAAATAAGCTTTCCGATGGTCTTCCTCATGCAAGGTTGATTACTAAGATTTTGGAATCTTTTCGATTTGGTTTGTGTGAAGAATCAAGATTCAAGATGAGTGCTAAGGAGCATGAAATCAACATAGCAACGAACCAAATACTTTATGACATGCTTTGCCACATCAAAAATTTCATGACACAAGAGTTTTATGACATGCTTATCTCACGCTCTGATACCAATATAAAAGGGGGAATGCCTCCTTGGAGGTTTTGTTGGTAAACAATTTGGAATTCTGGGATAGTAAGTTGAAAATGTGGGAAAACCATATTAAAGGTTGACCGTGAATAGTAAAAAGTCAAATTTTGAGTAGTGAATAGTAAATGTTGTTAGTAAATATGTGTTCATATATAACTTTTTCACACTAAATTCCTTACGCTGACTTCCTAAATTGCAGAGAAAGAGGTATGATTTCTTAGCACTCTAACTCCTTATTCTTATATGTCTATGCTTATAGTTATTATTAATTCATGTTTATCTTCAATCCAAAAGACGTAAGTCTTGTTTGAACTGAAAGAGACTATTATGAATCAAAGAAAAGACACCGTTAGGGAAAAAAAGTACCAAGAGGGGAAAAGAGTACCAATAGGAAGAAATTCTTAGAAGATAGGTCTTAAACGCAGAAATTTCTGTGGTAGTAGGTTAGAGACGACAAGGTGAGGAGTCAAGATAAAACATTAACTATTTAATAACTAAAAGCATAAACATATATAAATAAGAGTAAAGTTATAAGAGTCATATACCTGGAATCAGCAATAAGGAAGAAGGAGTAAGCCTAAGAAAAAGTAAAAACAACTTTTCAACACTACAAAATACCCACAAAACATATATATATATATATATATATATATATATATATATATATATATATATATATATATATATATATATATATATATATATTTATATATATATATATGTATATATATATATATATATATATATATATGGTGTGAATTAACCAATAATAAGAACAATGCCCATGTACCTTAATATATGTTTGAGGAGGATCATGACATTATATATATATATATATATATATATATATATATATATATATATATATATATATATATATATATATATATATATATATTTGCATAGCTGACTTTGTGTCATGGATTAAACATCATTCTCATCCAAAATTCCGAGATCTCTCAGAATCTTATAAAAAGGTTCCTTGGCTAATGGTTTTGTGAAAATATCCACCAATTGGTTATGCATATCAACAAACATAACTTCAACATCTTCATTGAGCATGTGATCTCGAAGGAAGTGATGACGTATATCTATATGCTTGGTTCTTGAGTTCATGACAAGATGTTAATAGCACTAGTATTGTCACACTTCAAGGGAATGCATCCAAGGTTTACGCCATAGTCGCAAATTTGTTTCTTTAACCATAGGATTTGTGCACAACAACTTTCTAATGCAATATATTCTACTCCATCTGTACGAAGAGCAACACATGCTTGCTTTTTACAAAACCATAACACTAGAGAATTTCCTAGGATATGGCATGTCTCGCTTGTGCTTTTCTAATCAGTTTTAAACCTGCATAATCTGAGTCAGAATAACCAACTAAATCACATACACTACCTTTAGGATACCATAGCCTTACATTTGTTATTCGTTTTACATTTTCTAAAAATATTGAAGTTTTCGTTCCTGTAATTGGTTACAAGTTTTGTGTAACTGGTTACAGTTGTTTGAAAATATCTAAAAATAGCTTGTAACAACATTGGTTCAAATTGGTTATTTTCAAAACATGTTATGATGCTTAGTGATCAAAAAATGCAATTTTGTTCTGAGAAACTAAGGTAATATACAAAGCATAATTGTTACTTGTACTTTATGCTCATGATTAAATCATCAATGTCCAATGTTTTAAAAGATTGCTTGAATACCAAGTCTTACCACAAGATATTTTTTTTAAACTATGAACATTTTCCTTCTTTGATAATGCATTTAAGATTTACTCTTTGTCTTCATCAAAACACAAAACTATGTTGGAAGCTTGTCTTTACATCTATCAAATTGATTTAAATCATTTTAGATTGTAAGAGACCAATGTTCGTCCATGACATATTCATCATCTTTCTTTCACTCAATTTTGGGGATAAAAGCCATAAAGGTACATACCTTGATAAGGAAGTGTCAAGTTTTTACTCCCTTAGAAATATCCCCAATAACATTCTAGATATTATGGTCTTTAGTAGTCCTTCATTCTTTAGGAAGATATTAATGATCTGTGTTTGATTCCTCATTTCGAGTATCTTTTAATTCACCTTGGTCTTTTTCATGATATTTCTTTATTTTCACTTTGATGCTGACCCTTGTCTATATCATGATCTTCTAGAATAGTGTACTTCAAGAATATTTGTACAAAAAAAAGTTATACATCTACTACAAAGGGGTTAGATCAATAAAGATAACATGTATGCATTCTTCTATAATCATTGTCTTTAAGAAAAAAGTTTAAATAGAGGAAAACGATAAATTATATTTTAGAGTTTTTAAATACTATACATATAGAAAAATTATATGATACTCTATTATCTTTTTTACACAACTTACTTAATATTAAGTAATTTAGGATATAAAACTTAAAAAATAAAAGCAACTCAATGATAGGATTAAGATTCTTATCAATAGTCCCAAATCCAACAATTTTACATTTGTTGCTACTATACGAAGAAAATTCTTTTCTTTTAGGAGTCAAATAAGAGGTATTGTTTATTTCTCCAGTCATATGATTTGAATAACCACTTTAAATATGACATTTTGAGTTCGAGTTTTCAAGCATATCTAAATCACAATTTAACTTTTCGACTTTTGGTGCCCAATTCTTTTTGGGTCCTCTCGCGTAAGTGGGTTACATATTATCTCTAGAATTATGAGCTAACATATTTCTAATTTTCATTTCAAGATGTTATATGTAGAAGTGAGAAGGAGAAAGCTAATTGTTACCATCACGATTTTTCTTATTAAAGCAAAATCAAGCGACATAGTCATTTTTATTACAATAATTACGCTTAAGAGTATTGCATTTAGAGATCTTATTTTCAAGGAAAATTTAGCTAAATATTATAACATTATTTTTAGGTTCATACCCTAGTCCAACCTTATTATTTGATGCTCTTTGATTTTCAAAAAGGAGATTCAAGTTATATCTTCCTTTAGTGAATTTATCAAATGTGTTTCATAAATCATTGTTTTCCCTTTTTACAACATCACACTGGTTGCACTTGATTGATTAATCTAATACTAAGTGAGAAAGGGAAGAGATTTAATTTAAATAATTTTGTATTTATTTAATTTTTTATTTCTTCCATGAGGTTTTTATTTTCAAAATCAAGGGAATAGAAGTTACCTTATTTTAAATTAATTGTTTCTTTATTTAAATTCTTGAAAATATGAAATAAGGCATAATAAGAGAAATAAGAAGTTACCTTATTTTTTTCATGTCGAACATGTGACTCCACACACAAGAGAGGGAGAGGGGTAAATTGTGTGGGTGTGGGTGGGAGGGGGGGGGGGGGGGGGGGGGGTTGAAAAATTTTGGTTTAAGACAAAATTGTTTTCGAGATTAGAGTTTTAAAATATTTTCAAGAAAATGTTTGAATATAACAACGGAAAATTAGAGTAAAGAAAATGTGCAGAAGGTAAAGAGATAAGTGAAAAGAGATGACACCGAAGATTTATAGAGGTTCGATATAAATGAAGTGATCTACTCCTCTCCCTAAGAATTGATCTTGAGAGTTTCCAATACGGATTATGAGCTTTTGGCAGGTTAAGCTCACAAATCCCCTTATACAAGAAAAAAAAAAGTTTCAAGTTAACTTTGAACCAAACAACGAATATTACAATGAAGTATTTAGTCCTCCTTCCAAACATGAACGAAGCTTTGAGCAGTTAGTCCCCAAACTAAACCAAGATTTTATATAGACTTATCTCGAACCAACTTTGAGTTTTGAACTGTTTATCCTCTGAACTGAACTAACATTTTACACGGGCTGACCATGAACTGAACCGATATTTTATACTGACTTATCTCGAATCAACTGATATTTTATACCAGGATGAACTCATGAACCGATGAGAAGAGTTTTCACTGGTTATCTTCAATAACCAAAAAAGAGAGCTTTTTCTTAAGTGGCTCAACTCACGAACCAATCGAAGACTTAATACTAAACCCCGCAACCAAAGCTTTTATCGGGTTTATCTTAAAAACCAAACAAACATTTCACAAGGAAGAAAGATTCACTCAAGAATAATAATATCTCTTGTTGAATTTATAACATTACCCTTTCCAATACAACTTCCTCAATTAAACACAAAAGCCTTTCTCATAGCGATATGGCTAAATTTATGTGAGAAAAAGTGAAAATATTTTAGAGAGATAGTGGAGAAGGTGATAAATATCACATGAAATAATGAGTAGAGAGGCCTCTATTTATAGGCCAAAGGTTGATTCAAGAAAGGTAACTATCCATAGGCAAAATTAATTTTCCAATCGATTGGGTCCTTATTCCAATTGCTATGATGATCTTAATAATCAACTATTTTTGCCTATTTTGGAATGATTTGATAGAGATTATTACCCTTCATTAAGACACTACCATAATTGGTTATAGACTCATTTTTATCTTATCCAATCGATTGGGTATATGGTACAATCAATTGGGCAGTTCAAAACACATGTCTTAATCATTATGAGAGTTTCTAATTCATATAACTAGGCTCCAAAACATTTTAAGGATATTTTTTTTTTGATAAATAGAGGCTTTAAAAATATTTTTAGTGAGTGTGTGATTTAGCCATGTTAGTTTACGAAAATTTTCTTGTGTTTTTACAAAATACTAATCACTCAAACACGATCAAGGAGCTTTCACCATTCCTCTCACTCATACTCTAAAGCTTCAAGTCTTTTTCCAAATACACCAAACATATAACCACTTTAATTGAATCTTCTTGAAGATGAGGCTTGATATATATTCAAGTTGGAAGCCATCATTAAAGAATAACACGGTGATCATAAAACCCTAACTCTTCAGCTTTATTCATAGGAAGAATTGGTCAAACTATCTTGTGTTTTTTTTATTGCTTGAACTAGTTTCAATAATTTCTTGTATTTATAATTAAAGTCAAGTTGAATCTCTATGATTTGTCACTAATTCATGAGTTGTCTTCATCAAAACCAAGATAGGTCTAGGAATGTCTTGCTTAGATTTGATCACTTCCCAATTAAACCTGCAACCACATAGTTCCACACGCCATGATCTACCATGAGACAATTTTTGGAATCTTCGTTATCTGAGGACTCCATGTAATTTTCATCCCAACATATGTAGGCACTATTTACTTCTCTTTGATGTTTTTTGAAATTTCTCTAGTTCCTTCTTTGTTTCTAGTTTTAAGAGCAAATTGGTCGTATATGCCATTTCTTTCCACATTGATGGCATGTAGTAAAAAATGACGATCTTTATTCAATTTGCTTATGAAACTATGAAGTTTGTGTTTTATGCCTTAGGAACTCCTTGAATTTTCAAAACATGATTTCATTGTTTTTATTACTTTCACTTTGGCAGTCTCCCTCATCTGACTCCATATCTTTGATGTTTGTAAATTTTAGAGCAAGACTTTTATTCTAATTCTTATCACCTTCTTCATAATCTACAAGTCTTTTAAGCTCTATCTCATTTCCTATAATTTACCAAAAATGGTAGTCAAGTCCATGGATGACAAAATCCTTAGATTCAAAAACTGAAGTTACTTTGGGTTGCCAACTGCGGTTTAAGCATCTAAGGACTTTTACAATCAATTCTTCATTTTGAAAAACTTTTCAAAGGGTTATGATGCGGTTAAATATGTGGATAAATAAATTTTGCATATCATAAATATTGTCTTCAGGATTCATCCCGAAAAATTTATATTCATTAGTCAATGTGTACATCCTTTCCCTCTTTACCTTGGTAGCACCTTCATGGATAAGTTGTGTTGGACAAGTGACTTAAAACATAAGAAGAGGATGGATTATGGTATTCAAAATTCATAATTAATTTTGAGTTTTTGTTACTTAAAAGGCAAGTTTTTTTAAAGATTAGAAAAAAACAGCAAAAAGTAAAAGCAATAAAGTAAATAGCAGAAAATAAAAGATAAGGATTAGAGAGATGACACCAGAGAATTATTCTGGTTTGGCCAAACGTTGGCCTACTCCTGTCCCTAAGAGATCTTTTTGAGATTTGACTATACACTTGAGATTTTATAGGTTATGTCCGAAAACCTTTGATACAAGCATATTTAGAGATTTTGACTAGTTTATCCCCAACCAAAAGAAAGATTTTTTCACTTGTTGAGCTAACGAACCGATTAGATATTTTACAAGCAAATCTTAATAACCAAACAAAAAAATTTCAAGCTAAGTTGTAGAACTAAACAAAGGTTTTAAGACTAGTTAATCTCAAGAACCAAAATCTATTCTTCAAGAGTATAACACGCTTGAAATCAACAATGGCATGACGCCAATACAACTCTTTCCTCACAAGTAATTCTCTCCCCACAAGGCAATAAGGAAATTTTTTTGAAAAGAAAATATTTAGAGAGAGAGAGACAGACAGACAGACAAAGAGAGAGAGAGACTCTGATTCAAGATGCATAAGGATCACAACCTTCGGTATAAGATCTCGCATCCCGAATCGCTTATGATGCTTCGTTCCACCGTAGCTTCTGCAATCTTCTCCATTTTTGATTTCGCAACGGAACATAAATCAAATAAGAGAATGACACTCTTGATGAAAAACACTTAAGCACGAACACAAGTAAAACAAAAATCTCAAAAGTATTTATCATTCACAAGGCAATAAGGTAACTTTAGTGAAATAATATAAAGAAGAAGAGAAGAGAAGAAAATGAGAAAAATATAGTTGAAATCATAATTCTAGTGTGATTTGAAATGAGTAGAAACCTCCTTTATTTAGGAAAAAATATAGCTCATAATCGATTGTGCATATCACCTAATTGATTCAGTCCAAATATGAAAAGTTTTCAAATTTACCATCACTAGTCGATTAAAAGTCCTACAACTCGATTAAGATGTGTTACAAAAGAGATAATTGATTAACCTAATGTGCTAATTGATTCTCTAGTGTAAACTACACTTCTAAAAAATTATTTAAACTAATAACCATATAGTTACTTGCGTAAAAAAAATTCTGGTGATTTATAAAAGCAAAGAGTATTCAAAAAAAAGTTTTAGTGCGTGTAAGATTTACCTTAGTTTCTTAGGAGATGCTCTTATACTTTTACAGTACATTGATCACTCAAACATACGATCATATGAGCTTTCATAGTTACTCTCTTTTAGAATCTTAAAGCTTCAAGATCCTTTGCTAAATTAACCATTTTACTTCTTCTATGACGAAGCTTGATAAGATTTATTTGATAGACACCATCATAAAAGCTTGTTTGATCAGATAACTTCAATAACTTAACCAAACACCACTTGATATCCGGTGTTGTCTGACATACTACTAAAATTATCTATAGATGATTGTACCTATAAACGTAGCTCCAGAAACTTCCTTTTATTTTTCTATGCTAACTAAATCAAGTGTGTTAGATGTCTCATGAAAAATATTTTTAAAATGCTCTTCAGTATATAAACTCAAGTCACATTTTGTTTTTTATTTTCACCCTCTAGTTCATAGGAGAAAGGGATCCTATTAATTCAGAGTTCGACTTTAGAGATACGTGACCTGACCAAATATTATTCCCACCAAAAATTAAACTCAATATTCCTTGAGTCTTTGTTCTTTAGTAAAAGCTTTTTTATTCCTCGAACTCAAGGGCTTGATTTCAAATCTCATTTTTATTACAATTTACTTTTCGTTCCTTTTCACCAACATTAATTACATCAACCATTAAAATACATATGTTTTCCTTTTACAAGATATTGACAATAGTTTGTAAGGAATTATAATCCAAAAATCTTTAAAGAATACTATTATCAACATGCTTTTAAGCGGATATTTTTTCCCATCTTAACAAATTTATCAACAGCACCACCATATATGATAACAATTTCAACATGCACCACCATAAATGTAATGTATTTACTTACTAAGTATTCAAACTTTTCTTGAATAATTATTTTCTCTTAATCTCCTTTAACATTAAATTTATGAAAGTGGCTATACGTATTGTGCAGGTAAATATCTTTTAAAAATTGTAATGATGACAACTTAACAAGAATGAATTAATCACAAGCATTCTTAGTCAAAAAAGCATGCACAAGATAAAATGTTTAAAATGGAAAGAGGTAAACAAAATTACAACAAGCAATCAAAAGGAACTAAATTGTAAAATTGTGAAAACTCTTCTAATCTTGCGCTTAACGCTTTATTTTATATGTGATTAATTGAATGTAATTTAAGTAAGAGTATGTCTTGAACTTCTATGACAATGTGTGCGCGCATATACGCACATACATAGACATGCATACACGTATGTGCACATATATCATATTTTTTCATAAAACTTATTTGAAATCAATTCGAGCATGTATTTAAGCAGATAAGAAACTTTTACTCAATTAAAAAATAAAATTTAATTGTCTAATCGATTAGATATTTCATCTAATACATTAAAATAATTAAAATAAGAGTAATATGTATTACTAATAGATTAGATAGCCTTGTTAATTAATTAAAACAACAATTATATAGGTAAATTTGTGGTAATTATTACCATTTTTCTACCGAAAAAACTCTATCAAAATGTTTTAAAAAATTATCATAAAAACTCTTACATGTAAGACATTAAAGTTTATCAAAATTTCCTTTAACAATAGTAAAATGACTCTTTGGACACCAATATAATATGAAATATATTTATGCTTTTTATCCAAATATTCTCCAATTATAACCCAAATCATCACTTTTTGTCAAAGCTTCATGATTAAATACTACGACTTTTTAATTCTGATTTTATAACAAAAGTATGCCTTTATTGGTCAAAGCCTCATGATTAATTATTATGATTTTTAATCCTTATTTATAACAAAAGTAAAGCTTTTATTGCATTATTGAACTTTTTTACATGAACTGGTTTTTCTTTCTCTTTCTCTTTCTCTTTTAAGTAAAGATGAGATTTAGGATATTGTAAAAAATTTCATGTGTTCCAACTAAACCTAATACTTTTACATAGATGGCAGAGATGTTTGCCACACAACACACGATTTCCCTCGGTTGTTAAAAATCAACCTAAATAATTGCATGTTTCGGTGGGAAATCACTTTTTGGACATCAATATATCTATAGGCACTATAGCTAAGGTTAGGACTTATAGGTAAGAGGAATTTTCTTTAGGAAATAGTACTAAAAAGCAATATAGCATGATGCCTTTGCAGCCATTTGTATTGTAGATGTGTAGATATTTTTTAAGCATAACTAATTTATCAACAACACATCGATAATAACAATTTCAGCCAGCTGCACTTTTTTTAAACCATAAGTAAATTAAATAAAAATAAAAGATATACAAAATACTAACGGTAAAAAAATCTAACTCATTCAACTGACATTAATAATAAGTAGTAAGCAATCTAAATAGATTATAAGAGCGAATTGAAATGACTAGTTAGAGCATGGTGCTCCTTAAAGTACACTCAAGTTCATTTATGTTTTAAAAAAAAAAATTTAGTTGTTGATTTTATAACTTCTCTTTTCTGGTGATCTATGTTAACAATAAGAAATGATACCATGGAACTCCATGGAAAAAGCTTAAGAAACAAGCAATGTAAATGAAGAAGAAGAAGAAGAATAAGAAATGAAAATTAGTGTATTAATCACTTGAAGAGTTTTACAATGATGGTGTGAGCTTTTATACAACCAGTAGCAGCTACATGATAACCAACAATGCTCTAGCTGTATAGAATCACACTACACTAGTTAGTTAGGGCAGTTACAAAGTTAGTTGCATAACTTGTACATTAAGTAACTGCATTTGTACAATCTCCTATTTTAATATCAGTTAACAGTAACACCCTCCCACAAGCTTGGCCATGATAGATGTCTATCATTCCACGCTTGGACATAAAGGCTTCAAATTTAGGTGGAGCCAAGGCTTTTGTCAGAAAATCAGCAAGTTGTTCTTAAGTGGATATAGGTAGAAGCTTCAAAATATTTTGCTGCACCTTTTCTCTAACAAAGTGGCAATCAATCTCCAAATGTTTTGTTCTTTCATGGAATACAGGGTTTGATGCAATATGAATGGCACTTTGAGAATCACAGTATAGCACAGGTTGTTTGGTGCTCTCAATGTTTAGGTCCTGCAGTAGGTATAGGATCCATTGCAGTTCACAAGTGGCAGTGGATAAAGCTTGATACTCAGCTTCTGAGGATGACTTGGATATAGTTGGTTGTTTCTTGGCTCTCCAAGAGACAAGTGAATTGCCAAGGAAGAAAAGAAAACCAGTTGTAGATCTTCTTGTATCATGCCATCCACCCCAATCTGCATCAACATATCCTCTTATTTGTGTATCTGAATTTCTAGGAAACATGAGTCCCTTCCTAGGATTTTGCTTCAAGTATCTTATCACTCTGCATGCTGCCTTGTAGTGAGTGATAGTATGGGAATTAAGGACCTGGCTGAGTTGTTGAGTAGCTAGTGTGATATCGGGTCTAGTTGTGTTTAAGTATAAGAGCTTGCCAATAATTCTCATATATGCTGAGATGTCTTCAAGAGGCTGATTGTTGTCTTGATGTAACTTCAGTGAAGGATTAAGGGGAGTGGAGGCTGATTTTGAACCAATGATCCCTGATGATTCAAGAAGATCTAAACAGTATTTCCTTTGAGATATGCATATGCCATCTTTGGAATGAGCCACTTCTAATCCCAAGAAACATTTGAGTATGCCAATGACTTTGATTTTGAAGTTGTGATCAAGGATGGATTTGATTCTAGAGAATTCAGTAAGAGAATTACCAGTGATGATGATATCATCAACATAGACAAGGAGAGCAGTGAATTCAGATCCATGCTTGAGAGTGAATAATGAGTAATCTAAAGTGGACTGATGATATCCTTGTTGCAGTAGAAGATGAGTCAGCTTCTCATACCACTTTCTGCTTTCCTGTTTAAGGCCATATAAACTCTTTTGAAGTTTACAAACAAGGCCTTGCTTAGCTACAACACCATCAAGTATGGACATATAGACATCTTCTTGCAAGTCACAATGCAATAAGGCATTGTTGACATCCATTTGATGAATGTGCCACTACTTGAGAGATGCAAGAGTTATGAGTGTTCTAACTGTAGTTAGTTTTGCCACAGGGGAGAATGTATCAAAATAATCCAAACCTTCTACGTGATTGTATCCTTTGGCTACTAACCTGGCCTTGTATCTTTCAATTGAGCCATCAACTTTATGTTTGACCTTATAGACTCACCTGTTACCTATAGGCTTCACATGGGGTGGTTTAACAATAAGTTGCCAAGTATTATTTGCAGATAAGGCTGCTAACTCAGCAGTCATAGCTTTAACTCAACAATCATGTTGACAAGCTTCTTTGTAATTCTTAGGCTCAACACATTTTGTAATAGATAAAGCAAAAGATTTATGAACAAAAGACAAATAATCAAAAGAATGATAGGAAGCAATGGGATAAGGAGTACCTGAAGGTGATGATTCTGAATGACTTGTAGAAGAGCTGCATACATAGTCATGTAGATAAGAGGGAGTCTATTTTTGTCCAGCAGGTCTGGTGGTAGTGGGTTGGTTATGAACAACAGTTGGTATGCTGGTTGTGTGAGGTCAAGTGTAGGTTTAGGTATTTGAGAAGATGGTGTTATTGGTGAGTAGGGTTAGTATGATTTGTGGAAGATGGTTCAGGTTGAGGTGGTATTGTGATATGTGTGTCAGTTGTGCTATGTGTGTCAGTTGGTGTGTAATAGGTCTAGGTAGGTTTGGATTTAGAGGAGTGGTAGGGCAAAATGTGTTCATGGTGGGTGATGTTTCTGGATACAAATATTTCATTTGTAGTTATGTCTATAAGTAAGGTACCTTTCATGCCAGTCTTATATCCAAGAAAAATACATTTTCTTGTACGAGGGGTAAGTTTTGTTCTGTGAGCTTGCAATGTAGATGCAAAATCTAGATAACCAAAGACTTTGAGATCATTCATGTCAGGATTTTGGTGGTTCATGATGAAGTAAGGAGACTTGTTATCTAGGATAGGGGTTGGTAATCTATTCATGATGAAGGAGGTATGTAAGACTGCATATGACCAATAAGGTTTTGGCAAATTTGATTGGTACAGTAGGGCACGAGCAATGATCAAAATTTGTTGGTGTTTTCTCTCAACACGACCATTTTTTTGAGGAGATTCCACACAACTAGTTTGGTGTATAATGCCATGAGTATTGTAAAAAGAGGGTATGTTGAATTCTGGTCCATTATCAGTTCTAATAGCTTTAACTTTATGGTTATGTTGGGTAAGGATGAGGTTAATGAAGTTGATGACATTTTTCCTAGCCTCACTTTTATGTTTCATGAGTGTGAGCTAGGTAAATCTACTGCAGTCATCAATTGCAATCAAGAAATAGGTATGACCATGAATAGAGGGTATGATAATTGGTCCCCGAATATCAAAATGGATGAGGTCAAAGGGTTGTGAGGCTTTGTGTGTGCTATTGGAAAAAGGTATTTTTCTTTGTCTTGCGAAATGACACACATCACACATAGATTTTAAATCAACTTTTATAAATGGAAAAATAGAATGTAATGTATTCATACATTGTACAGATACATGTCCCAATCGAAAATGCCAAATGGCATGACTTGGTAAAGAAATAGAATTTGAGCTAGAGCTAGAACTACACACTATCTTATTTTCCATGACTAGGTAATACAAATCATATACTTTGTCACAAGAACCAATCATCCTTCTTGTGCTCCTTTCTTGAATAAGACAATTAAGACCAGTAAATTCAATTGTGCAGTCAAGTGAGTGACACAGTTTTGTGACAGAAATGAGATTTAAGGAAAATGATGGTACATGAACTACATTAGTCAGAATAAGATCAAATGAAAACTTAATGGTGCCAGCATGTTTAGCAATGACAAATTGGTCTGTAGGCATTCTAACCTGAATAGGGGGAATTTAAACATAAGAATGAAAACATTTTAGTGAACCACACATATGGTCACTTGCACCTGAGTCAATAATCCAAGAACCTAAAGAGAAGTTTTGACATGAAAGAAAGTGAGACACAACAGAAGGATATGGGATACCTGACTGAGTACTCAATGAATTGACCTGATTTGAAGAAGAGGGTTGAGAAATGGATGATTGTTGTAGTAGTTGCATCAATTATTCATATTGCTCAGTAGTAATTGAAGGAGATGCAGTCTTTGCATCAGAAGTTTGTGAGTCAGATACTGTATCAAGTTCATTTATAGAAGATTGGTTGGCATATTTCCTTTGCATATGAGGAGGAAATCCATGCTTGGCATATCAATTGTCAATGGTATGGTTTGTTTTGCCACAATGAGTACATACACGACTATTACTTTTGCCAAAAGAATTTTGAGCATGTGGTTTTCCCTTGTATTTTTGAGAAATAGTAGCATTAACAAGAGAAGTAGGATCTTCAACAGTATGAAAATTACCTTGTCTCTAATGTTGGAGAACCATTGAAAATATTTTGTTCATGGGGGGTAGAGGATCCAGCAAAAGTATTTGAGACTTAAAAACATCATAGTGCTGATTTAAACCAGTCAAGAATCTAATAGCATACAGAGTTATATGATTCTTTCTAGCATTACACATTGCTTGGCATAAACATTTTACACGACATGAGCAAGTAGGGATTGAAATGTAAACTTCAAGTTCTTCTCAAAGGATCTTAAGAGCAGAATAAAATTCAGTAACTGATTTTGAATCTTGATGCAGGCCATAAATTTCTTGCATTAATTCAGAAATACGTACCAAATCGCCTTGAGAAAATCGTTCCTTGAGATCAATCCAAAAATCAATACCATTCTCCATGAAGATGATGGATTGAGTGATGGATTCAGAAACTGAGTTGATAATCCAAGAAAGCACAAGCATGTTACAATGATTCCATGCACGGTATAGAGGATCGAAGCTATTAGTGATGAGATCAATGGTGCCATCGATGAATTCGAGCTTCATCTTTCCTCCAATAGCACAACGCATCGAATGAGCCCATGAATGATAGCTTGTGCCATTGAGTTTCGGTGATACAGTAACAGAGGAAAGTTCATCACTTGGATAAATGAAAAATAGACTTGTTTGATCAAGCCGCATATCAGTGGGTTGTGTGCGTGATGGAGCCATAAAGAAACAGAAAGAAAAAACCCTCAGATCGAGAGGCTCAAGATACCATGTTAACAATGAGAAATGACACCATGGAACTCCATGGAAGAAGCTTAAGAAACAAGCAATGTAAATGAAGGAGAAGAAGAAGAAATGAAAACTAGTGTATTAATCACTTGAAGAGTTTTACAATGATGGTGTAAGCTTTTATACAACCAGTAGCAGCTACATGATAACAAACAATGCTCTAGCTGTATAGAATCACACTACACTAGTTAGTTATGGCAGTTACAAAGTTAGTTGCATAACCTGTACATTAAGTAACTGTATTTGTACTATCTCCTATTTTAATATCAGTTAACAATCTAGTCTATTGCTTACCTTCTCATATATATATATATATATATATATATATAGGTTGTTGAGTCTAGAGAAATCTTTTTGCAATCCTTGCAAGTCAGTTTTTCTTCGCGAGCATTTTTTATCAGCAAGTATCTTCCTCTCTTCCCTCCTAGAAGTATTTGTCATAATAGTTGCATCACTTCGCTTAAAGCTTCTACCTTTCACCATTAAATTTGCTTCACTAGCTTTGCCTTACCAAGTACACTTCTCCCCTCAAACTTTTACCTTCATCATTTTCTGTTCTTTAGTCAAGATGAGTGATAGCCCTATTTGCATAGCTAGCAATTATAAGAGTGATGCTTTTTCTGTTGCGAGAACGGGAGTATCTTCTAACTCAAACTCCTCCCCTTTATCTTTTGGGTCATGAAGAGGAGCATCAACATTGGGTCAAGAGCAACACAAGTGAGAGAGACACCACATATCCACCTAAAACCTTAAGGTGATAGGTGTATGGGTTCTCCCACTTATAAATGCTCAACTCTCCACATTTATAATCAACGTGGGACTCCAACTTACACTTGACATATTATTATTCTCAACACTCCCCCTTCAAGTGTGAGTTCACAATGCTCCCCCTCAAGTGGAAACTCTTATCCACATACACATGTATCGTCGTTGATACCTATTACTAGGCACCTCTCTAGGCATTTCGATACACCTCTTCTTGGGTATTAGATTTTAACGGGACACCTCTTCTGGGGCATTTAGATACAAGTAAGCTGGCCCCTTTCTCAAACCAGGCTCTGATACCATTGTTTGCGCAACAATCGGGGGGGGGGGGGGGGAGGGTCAAGCGAGGAGCATTCTAAATGGTGGGACATCCTTCTTAGAGAAACACACCTTTGTGGGAAAGGGTATCTGGGAACTCCCATGATGAGACAACTTCCTCTAGGGATTCTTACAGTTGTTTCCACACCCTCTTCTTCTTGTGCGGTGGGAGCTTTGTCGTCCCCCATTTTGTCAGTCTCGGAGATGTATGCTGCTAGAATGAGGAGAGAAAGCGTTGGGGGACTACATTCAGTTTTTCCAGAGAACTTATAATAGAGACCCCAACGATACTGAAATCAAGGACCATATGGAATACAGGGGTCGACCTAACGTAGTTTCTTAGATTAAGCCGACTAAACCCTTCAAAGTTATTGAGTTACCCCAGAAGAGGGTGACGTTGGTGAAGTAAACCGATGCAATTAAGTATAACTGGGTGGCTGCAGAAGTAGTGGGGACCCCATCTATATTGAGTACTGAGACGCTCATACATACGACCAACATCATGGTTGGTGATCCATCAAATTAGTCGGTCCTTCCTCTGGAATCATAAAAAGGATATGCAACTCCTTTGACGGGTTCACAATTCCATTTTATGAGTGTATGTTCACCTGGATAGGATTTTGGATGCTTTGTCTGAATTTGAAGTGGTTCTCTTGAAACACTTGAAAATTTCCCCCTCTCAGATTCACCCGGGGTCATGGGCCTTCATGAAAATTTTCATGTTTTGGGCTGAGCACATATCTTGGAAGCCTTCTCTTCAGCTATTATTCTACTTGTTATACGTTATGTGCACCTCTTAAAATGACTCTCATGACTAGAGGCTTATCGCATTTCATCCGGAATGTGTTTGGTTCAACCTTTTTACCAACGACTGGGGAAATTTTCCTGAGGTGCTTCATACTGGTTAAACCCTTTACTCCAGAGGCTCTTCTTGCTTTCTATTATGACTTAATTGAGTCTTCTTGCTTGTGCAAGAGTAGAATTTTGAAGTATTGGTCTTGGATTCATTTTCGTTCTACAGTTAATTCTTAACGCCTCAAATTAGGTTCTCTCTCTGCTAAAGGGGTTACAAAGAGGAAGGATTTGAGCTCCCTGTATCAAGAACTTAGTTATGAAGAGGGGTTCGACTCCGGTGAAGTGTCGTATTCCCTGCAGAGAAAGAAACGAATTAATACATGCCTTATTGTTAGTACGGTCAGTCACATGAAGAGGAAAGAGATCTTTAGTGAGGACGAGGTCCTAAGTTTTTTTTACATGTGAGATTGTATCTTGAAGATGACAAGGATAAATTGCATATCATCTACTCTAATGCCAACACTCAAGGCATCAAACCCGGTTCTGCAGGCCGTAAAGTAACGCCTCTTCCTCCAACTTGAGCACCTACCCCCATTGTCGAGGCTATTATAACTTCCCTCGAGGTCTATCAACTTACAACTACTGCGGCTACTCTATTTGGGGGAGATTTGCTAGATTCTCCTGCTCTGGTGAAGAGGGGATGGGATAAGGACCATCATTCCCCTTTGGAGGAGGATTTCCCCTAAACGGGCTTGTTTGTCTTAGGTTTTTGCTTCAGGGTCGGTCACTCCCTTCCTTTAGTTGCCTATCATTCTTCCTTGTCGGATTCCTCTCACCCCTGAGGAAGCTGCTACTGTTGTGTTTGTAGAGGATCTTTCATTCATATAGAATCTCCCTGAGGCCAAGAAAATGAAGCTTATTTCCAAAGTCACTTACCACACCTATCATACAACTTCTTTGTTCTCTCTGGATACTTCCAGAAGAGGTGATGTCCTGGATGAATGCAACCTTCCAATGTGAGAGATACCTAAAAAGGAAAATGCAAAGATATTGAGCAGAAATGCTCTGCTTTTCAAAAGGGTTTGGCTAACCTTTAGGAGAAGAATAAACTTGCCGAGGATTTGTAGAAGGAGGCGAAGGTCCGTGATTCTCCTTCCACCCTAGTTGCTCAGTTCCTTGAGATGAAATATTCCCTTAAGGGAGAGAAGAAGTGGCACCAGGAGACATCTAATGATGTTGCTAAGGTGGACCTCCACACTGAGAAGGTTCGAAAGACTCTTCATCAAGAAAATGAGTCTTGTGATATGAATCAAAAAGCTCATGAGCACGATGTGGTTGCTATAAAGGGGAGAGTTCGAGAGTAATGTAGGCAAAACTTTCACTCTCTATGTAAAGATGACAATGTTATATATATATATATATATATATATATATATATATAGCCACACACACACACACTAACACACTTTATTGCTTCCTACCTTTGTTTACCTTTGTGTGCTTTGTAGGCATTCATTTCTTCTTTATGATTGTCTAATCCACCTCGCTGGCTACTAGTTTCCTTAAATTAGATTGACAAGCGAGTTATGATTGCACCAGGACATGCTTTTGGTCCCGCAATTTGAAATTTGCTAGCCTCGGGGCATTGTAAACTTCTGATGTGTTTGTCGAATTCTGTAGTCTCAACTGGAGTTTTGACGTTACTAGCTCCGATTGAGAAGAGTTATTGCGATTCTTCAGCTTTGCTAGGAACCATCTTTGACAAAAGGTAAGGTTAATGTTCTTGCCCCCAGGGTTGACCTGGTTCTGTGTGGATGTCTCCGGGCTCCACCTCATGCGCTTTTGGATGGACTATTTCCTAAGAGAGAGAGTGTCAGCTACATTGGGAAGAGTGCTCACTAAGTGTTGAGCCTATCTTAGATGAGTGACTTATTCCATCTTGCAAGGAATAAGAAGACCCTTTGTGGTCGCAATGTTTCATACTTAGCTGACTCATTATTGAAATTATGCAAAATGCTTTACATAGTATTTAACTCGTAGATGAAGTCACAATGGTATGGCCCTCTTTCTACCCTTATTCCACGACTGATTATATCGCCGACTGAAGCAGTCCTTCTTTCGCTCTCCCGGTCGAAGCGCTCGACTTCCACATATCTTGTTTTCCTACCTTCACTGACGGGCGATACAAGATGATCAGTGTCTATGCAGACGTCATTCGTTGATGACTATAGATGCTTGACTGTCTCAAGGAATAGCTTGGGGTTTCACCTTCTAAATAGTTTGCAAGCTAATATCTTTTTTCGCCTCGATTTTGGGGTAGATTTCACTCTTAAAAGTCCCACGAAAGTCATTTGGCAGCATTCTCGCACAGGATGAAGGAGTTTGCTCCTCGAGGTCTGAGTGGACTTGGCTGACTCTGAGAGCGATGTTTAATGGAGTTGAGGCTTCTCCACTAAGTCCTTTCTCGCTATGTGCAGATTGAGCCTGGTTTCTTTCTTTCCGATATTGTAACCTTGCGGATTTGCAAAGAAGGACATTAAGTTAGATAAGAATTCCGACCAGAGGCGTCTTAGATCATGTTTCACTTAAATGTAACTAAGAGTCTGAGGTGCTTTCCTCTCGCATACTCCTCCCTACCGAGGGCGTGACCTTCGTAGCTCCGGAGAGTAAGCTATCGAATTACTGAAGGTCGAAGAATCTCCTTTATTATGTGTGTTCGACATCAATCGACAAAGATTTGGTAGTTTGATTGTATTGGATCAAAAGTTTCTGTTAGGAGTCTATTGCATATGAGGTATCTCATTAGAGCTTTCATCAGCGGTGGAAATTTCCATGATCACTGGTAGGCCTGTATTCGAGTTTGTTAAAATTTATTCGTTTCTCGAACGTGTTCATGCACTTAGATCTTAGTTTCTTGACTCAGTGTCAAATTTTTAGATGGAAAAGGTGTTCTAATGAGGGATCACCATTGGTTATGACGATGTTGTGGTTCACCGAGACGATACTAAAATGGGGTAGATAACACATATCACTTCGTGTCGCAACGAAGTATCGTATGGTTTACCTTTGTAACTACTTCAATCGTTGATAATTCTTCGATTAAGATTCCATTTACCTTGTCACGATCTAGGAACCATGGTGCGATACGATCTTTCGTTATCGTTCGGAGATTCTCCCGTACATGGAAAAGGTATTCTGTATCGAAACTACGTATGAAGTCGTTGCAATATGGATTACGTTGATGATAGATAATTGAGGCAATGTGATATTAGAAGATAGATAAGCAATCTCCTGCACGATCTTGGAGGTAACTACCTCCATTATTTGGTGACTCTGGTAAGGATCTGATTTTGGATCTATGATCCAGTCGTGGAATTTTCTCAGGAATTAGAACTCAATTCCCACATACGACACCATTATTCCATTCTGGAACGAGAATTAGGTGTAAGCTGGTGATGAGGAATCTTGAACCAATAATGCTAATCTCTATATGGCGGCTCAAAGGTGGATCTGCAAAATTAACACTCAAATCACTTCAGAATTTAAAATGAGTGTAGTGAAAAGTAGAGATCAAAAAATGTACAATGCATTTCGTATGATATGACTTTATACCTTAAATTATTTGAAATGAATTAACATTAATTACGAAACTATCATGTTTTAAAAAAAAAAATGTTACAAAAGACCTGGCAATTTCTTTGTAGATTTTGTGTTTTTTAAAAAGAATTATTTGTTCATTATTTGCGAATTTTTCTGTAAATTTTTCTAGAAATTTTTATGTGAAAGTTTATTCTTATAGAATTACCTGCAAATTATCAAATATATAATTTTTTAAAGGCTTAAATAGGTTTTTCGTCCTTGTAAGTTAGCGAGATTTTGGTTTTCATCCCTGTATCTTTTTTTTTTTCGGTTTTAGTCCCTATATCTTACTTTTTGTTGGTGTTTAGTCCCTAAAGCCAAAATTCGCAGGAAAATCCGCAGGTTTCCTGCGGATTTTCCTGCGGATTTTCCTAAAAATCAAATTCCGCAAGAAAATCCGCAGGAAAATCCGCATGAAAATCCGCAGGAAACCTCTGTAAGGACTAAACACCAGCAAAAAGTAAGATACAGGGACTAAAACCGAAAAAAAAAAGATACAGGGACGAAAACCAAAATCTCGCCAACTTACAGGGACGAAAAACCTATTTAAGCCTTTTTTAAAATACGATGTTGTTAAAATCCGTAGTTAAGGTTGTTGTGTATGTTGAAAGGAATATTTGTAGAATTCCATATAACTTAAGTTCCTAGAAAAATGAAATATTATTAAAAAAATATAAAGTAGGAGGACCCGTCAATTTAATTGACATGTGTACGTTAAAATAGTTTTTTTTGTTTGAAAAGATGATATTTTAGGATTCATGGGAAAAAATATGGTAGTTTGATATTAAAATTGGAAAAAAAATGGTATATTTGTTAAAAAATCTGTTTTTAGACTAGATTTCTATTCGTTTATCATTTATGCATCATTTTTTTCATGTACTTAAAAGTTTATAGTATATGTTCTTCAATCGAGGCTGAATTGATCAAAATAATTGAATTTTACACTTTGCCGAAATAATCATTAACTGAAAATTTTATCCCATACTCCTACAGTTATATTTATATCCTTATATTTTAAAAAAATGCCAATTCTATTCATGTTTATTTTTTATTATTATTTTTTTTACTGTTACTGTTCATTGTCAGACCGTGTGTCAAGTTCCGAAAAATTTACCAAGTATTACGCGTTCCGAAACACTTTTGCCATGACTTCCGGTATGCAAATATTTATTCCTGAAGACTTTTGATAAGAGTTCCAGTTTATTACAAAGTACGTACCGGAAGTGTTGCTAAAAGACTTCCGGTGCTTAGACTTATTTATGACTCTTCCGAAACACTTTCTATCATGTCTTCCGGTTTGCTTGGAATGAGTATCGGAACACTATTTCTAAGAGTTTCGGTTTATAAACTTTGTTCACCGGAACTCTTTTCCTGAGTCTTCCGGTTTGTTTTCGTAATTCTAATTTTTTTTATGTAGGTACAGAAATTCCTCTGCAAATAAGCGATACAGACCAGATATGTGTAGATACGTCTGATGCTTTTTCAACTACTCAAAGATTTGGTACACGAGAAGAGGTGATAAGATGGATTAAAGAGATCGGAATCCAGAATAAAGTAACGGTTATCATCACTTGTTCAGATATTGAAACAGGCAAGAGAGGAAAAAGTAACAAATTAATATTTGGTTGTGATAAATGTGGGAAACACAAGGATACTGGTAGTGGTACCCAAAGTGCAACGGAAAAATGTGGATGTCCATTTAAAATCAGGTTGACTCCGGCGAAAGATGGGTCTTGGATGGAAGGTTGATGTAAAATGTGGAGTTCATAACCATGGTCTGCCTGATAGATTAGAAGGTCACTCATTTGTTGGTAGGTTGACAGCGGATCAGAAGCAACATGTTGTTGATTTGACAAAGAGAGAAGTTCCACCTAGACATATATTGCTTTCTTTGCAAGAGCAAGATCCAGATAATGTCACTCGGATCATACAAATATTCAAGCAGAAGAGTATGATAGAAACAAGAGGTCCTAGAAGTGAGATACAACATTTGTTTAAGCTTATTGATGGTGCAGGTTATGTTTATTGGTGTAGAAAAAGAGATGACTCTGAAGTTATTAGAGATATATTTTGGGCTCATCCAGATTCAGTTAAGTTGTTGAATATTTTTCCTATTGTGTTAGTTATGGATAACACTTACAAGACAAACAAATATAGGCAACCTCTGTTTGAAATTGTTGGCATGACATCAATCGAGTTGACTTTTGTTGTCACATTTGCTTATATTGAGTCAGAGCAGACTGAGACGTTTTGTTGGGTGTTAGATAAGCTTAAACAATTGTTTGTGAAGAAAGATTTGTGTCCACAATTGATTTTGACAGATAGAGATCTTGCCTTGATGAAAGCCATTGAAACTGTGTTTCCAAGGTCGATCAATTTGCTATGTCGATTTCATATTAACAAAAATGTGGGTGCAAAACGGAAACAATATGTGGCTAGTGACAAGCAAGAGACAATTGACCAATTATGGACTGAAGTTGTATGGGCTAGTGATGAGATTGAGTATGATCAACGGTTGAAGCAACTTGAGCAGGCGTGTGTTGATTGTAATGAATTTATTGATTATGTGAAGGACACATGGTTGACACCACATAGACAAAAATTTGTTGAAGCATGAATTGATCGAGTGCTACATTTGGGTAACATGACGACTAATCAGTATGTATTTGTTTTTAGTATTTCTAAATTGTATATTTTTTTTTTGTATTTTTTAAAGTATTTTTAATTTGTATTATTTTTTAGGGTTGAGTCTGCTCATTGGAAGTTAAAGTATATGTTGGGGAACAGTATTGGTGACATGGTCAAATGTTGGGAGGCTATGAATAACAACTTAAACTTACAACTGGGCAACATTAGAGCTTCTTTTCAAAAGAGTTTTTATGAAGTTGAGCACGCCCACATAGGTCCGTTTTACAATAATTTACGTGGTTCAGTGTCTCGAGCTACATTGAGACGCATTGCTAAAGAGTTAACACGGGTTGATTATGTAGGAACTAACAAGGAAATATGTCGTTGTACTCTTAGAACAACCTATGGATTACCTTGTGCTTGTGAGTTGACAGGATATAGAATTGGTGGTATATCGATACCAATAGATGCTGTGCATGTTCATTGGAGGAAACAAAGTATAGAAGTTAAGTTGGAGGAAGACGTAGATGATGGATCGGAGGTGGATATGAGTAATGCAATAGACGAGTTATGGAAAAGGTTTAGGTCACTAGATATTGTTGGGAAAAGGGCATTAAAAAGTAGAGTTTTTGAACTTGCCTTTCCCATAATGACTTCTTTGTGTCCACCACCTGAGAAAATAAAAACCAAATGGGGGGTCAAGAAGAAAGGCAAAAAAACTAGTAGTGTATGATGTTTATAGGGACCCTTCTTATCATGAGTATGTTGATCAAGCATCTCAATCTTCACAGAAGCAATCTCAACCATCACAAACTTTGAAGAAGTTGAAATTATCACAATCTTCACAGAAGAAATCTCAGCCATCACAGGCTTCGAAGAAGTTGAAAATATCAAAATCTTCACAGTCATCTAAGCAGTTCATCCTTCAGTTTCCTAATCACATCAGATCGTATATTGATGATGTGGTTAATTTTGCATCAGATGGTAATTGTGGATTTAGAGTCATTGCTTCATTGCATGGATATGGTGAAGATGGTTGGCCAATGGTTCCTTGAGACTTGGGGTTGGAAATAATACATAATGAAAGATCAAGTTTGTATGCCAATTGATTTGGTGAACGGTTAGCAGAAGTGAGAGAATCTTTGATGATAGAGGCATTTGGTCCTCAACCACCACAGAAATGGTTGACTCTACCAGATATGGGTTACTTGATAGCGAATCGTTATAATGTTGTACTTGTCTGTTTAGGGTTTGAATGCTTGACTTTCTTCCCTATGACAACCTCAATTTCATCAAATGTATCCTTTTACTGCATTGGTTTTGTAAACGGGAATCATTGGGTTCAGGTACTTAGTTATTTTTAGTTAATGTGACTAACCTAATTTCTTAGTTATTTTTACTTAACGTTTTGATTTTTTTTTCAGGTAAACATGAAAGAAGGGTTTCCATTGCCACCAGTGATAGTAGATTGGAAGAAGTTTCGTTCTACAGAAGCAACATCTTGGATGATAAGATTTGCAGCACGTCTACAACATTGGCAACAACTTACGCCCATATTACCAATGCATTATGAAATATAAATTATGTTATTCATTTTTTATTTCAAAACACGATTCATGAATTATGTTACTCATTTTTAAATTCAAAACATAAATCAACTATTATGTTATTCATTTTAAAGCTAAACAAAAGTCTACAAGTTAACACATAAACATATCCCAACTATGTCAAGTGAGTCTAAAAGTTAATACATAAACATAAACATAACTCACAAAGTCTAAATGTTAACACATTCAAATAAACATAAATATAAGTCATCAAAAACATAAGTCACAGTCAATGTGAACGAGCAATCTGTAAAGCTTCGAACAAGTCAGCAAACTGTGGATCATCCTCTTCAGCACCAGCCCGTTGAAGATAACAATTAATCAATGAAGAAACACGAGCCCGGCTAGGATCAGATGATCCTGCTTCGTAAATGGGAACTGGCACCTCTTTAGGCGCATCACGACAGAGCGGTATCAGACGAGGATGCGAAACACGATAATACCACTGAAGATATCCAGCATCTGTCTCAAATGCTGTGGTGGCCAGTGCTGTCGGACAAATCACATCCACAACACTCTGATGGTAACTAATCCACTCAACATCAATATCATCAGCCATCGTATAATCAAGAGGTGGAGGTGGAACATACTATCTGTATCTAAACTGACGCATACATCTGTCAAGCAAGTATGGAACAATAATGTTACCCCACCTCAGACACCCCCTATATAGACATAACTCATCAAACTGACGCCATGCTCTATGGTTCTCGAATGGGCGCTATATGACATCGTCAGGTGACAGCTCATCCAGAATAGGTCGCAAGTCATCCACCTTCAAGATACCTTGCTTATAGGACCATCGCATCGCTCGAGGGAGACCAAAATTAGTAGCTGGTATCCAATTCTCTCCTTTTTTCCAAGTGTTGGAAAATACTCATGAATCCAGCACTGTTACAAAATTAATACAATTAGTTAATCTAAAATAATTAATTATAACATAATAAACTGTAAAAATAAAATTAATATACTAAATAAAATTAATTACAAGAAAATAAACTAAATTAAAATAAATACCTGTAGGAGAGTTGGATAACCACCAAGCTGCTTACAACTGAACATGGAAGCATCTCCGAGATATCTATAAAGGATAGCTAACGCAGCTGCTCCCCAACTGTATCCTGATAAGCCCCCTAAGTCCATAAATAGTGCAAGGTATTGTGCCTCCACAAGCGTAAATGTCTTGTCCGCAAAAATCGTAGAACCCACTAACATCAACAAATAAGCTCTAGTCGCATATGCCCAACTAGAAGTGGCTCTGTGCTCGATGAATAGATAGTATAACCACTCCAACTTATAATAACAACCCCTGCAGTCACGGACTTGTTTTTGTGCATCTCTCCTTGAAACTCCTAAGTAATCAACAGCTCAGTCAATAGCAAGCCCTTCATTGATATCTTGAGGGCTCCAGAAGACTCCCCTGATGGGCAAGTGAAGCAGACAAGAGACGTCATCCAGAGTAATCGTCATCTCACCAAACGGCATGTGAAATGAAGATGTCTCTAGATGCCATCTCTCCACAAATGCAGATACCAGGTTCGTATTTATCTTCGACATACTGGTTCTCTGAAGTGAAGCTAAACCAGAGTGAGCTACCAAATTCTCCATCTCTCTAGGAAGCAGCTGTGGAACCCTCTGAGCCAGCTTCAACCCATGTCCTGCTACCTTCAACTCTTTCTTCGGACCCCTCTCCTGAAAACAATTAAAAGTAAATATATTATAAATTACAACATAACAAATTCAAAATTTATTCAATATTGAATAATTGTAGTTTATTTACCTCACCGAACCATATATGTCTAGCAATATGATGTTCATACTTAACCAAAAGAGAGGTATCGTACAGTCCTCCTGGATATCCAACAGGCTGTGCTGCTAAAGCAGATGCACCAATATGCTCTTCCTCAGCCATTCGCGATTATTCGCCCCGTCCTAGACCGCGAGTAGGGATCTTACCATCCTTGTCTCGTGTGCGCGCCATTGTCAAAATAAAAACATAAAAAAAATATTAAAAAAAATATTTAAAAAAAAAAAAAGCGTTCCGGAACACTTCATGAAAGAGTTCCGGTTTGATTCTTTATGTAAAAGAACCGGAACATTTCATGTAAGAGTTCCGGTACAAAAACTCAAAAATCCAAAGTACCGGAAGACTTCTTCCATGACTTCCGGTACGTATCTACTTTCGGAAAACTTACTTTATGTGTTTCGGTATTGATTTAATGAACCGTAAGACTTTGTAAATGTGTTCCGGAATGAAATTTATTAACCGAAAGACTTGATGTAAGTGTTCCGATATACAGTAGACTAAAATCTCTCTCGGAAGACTTCAAAAATTGGAAAATGAAAATGAAATTTTTTAAAAATTATAACTATTTATACAAGGGTATTTTGGTCATAAAAAATTTAGTGTAGGGGTCTGGGTATAATTGTAGGGGTATGGGGTAAAATTTTCTCATTAACTATGCGTCACTCAACTCAACTTTGAATTATTGAGAAACAAAAAGACTCATTATGATTACTAACAAATAAAATTCGAGACCCAGTATGGTCTCTTACTGAAAAATATAGTAACTTTTAGTGTTTGAAAAAAATAAATCAGGACACTTTGGTCCCTATCTCAATCTTCATCCAAAAACTTTTTGTTTTTGTGTGGACAGACATGTGTCTATTATGTAGAATTATGTCTCAAAATTTCAAATAATATAAAAAAAAATTTTTTTGGTGTTGTCGAAAATAGGAGGCAAGAACTGCAAAAATGTTGGCGGAGGGCGGCTGCGGCACTGGTAATTGAAGTCCATCCAATGGTGGTGGGGGCAAGAGATGATGGTTAGCAGCAACGACTGATGGCAGTTAGGTATAACGGACGGTGGGTGGGGAGCGAGCATTGGCAATCTAGGCGATAATCGAGTCTTGGGTCACATATCAAATCAGTTCGGTTTCTAGGCTAGTTCAATGATGCATCATGTTTTGGGCTTGTGTTATAAATATAGGGTTTCGACAATTATAAATATAATTTTGTCACCTTTATTAGTATGAAATAAAGAGGGAAGAAATAATAATCCTAGTGAGAGAAATTTAAAGAGACAAAGGTAGAAGTTTTTAAGATTCGTTGTTTTTGGAATATGAAAGATCATTAGAGATATCTAAGTGGATTGAAAAACACTTCTAATCACTTTGAGTTTGTGTGATTCATATATTAAGACTTAAAGAGATTGATAAACAATTGGGTAGAAAATAAAGTTTGTACTTGGAAACTTGGAAAACTATTATAATGTAACTCAATTGTAATTTCTTGTAACAACTTTTGAAGTATAGTTAATCGGAAAGCCACTCTCTTGGCTAGAGTGAAACTATTTGATCAAATTAGGTAAACAAATTCTTCTGCGTGTAAATTAATTTTGCTTGATTTAATTTTGAAGTTGCATGTCCTTAATACATTCAGGGGAGAACCCCAATACAGTTTTGTTGCTATTCTTATCGCTTTCTTTTGTTTATTATTGTTTATTAAGTCTCCTTGATGATTGCACATCTCTGAATCAAGTATTAAATTAATTTGTTTTTTAGCATTCATAATTTAATAGTTATATTTGAGTTTGATCATGATGCTTTTAGTCAATTGGTTGAGTTAGTGGGACAAGAACCATATGTGTTGTTGGTTCAAGTTAGGTGGAAAGGGAAATCTCAAACTATTTTGAAAAACATGAAAATTTGAGATTTTATATGTATGACTCGAAACATGTGCATATCCTGACTCAAATAAAATTAAACATAGGCAAATAGAAGTTTTTCAACATCTGTGAATCGAATCACGATTTTAACATGATTTGAATCAAGAAGCTATGTGACTCGAACCACAGTTTTAACTTGAATTAAATCAGGAAGCTATATGACTCGAATCACAAGTTGCACTTGATTTGAATCAAATAGATCTAATCAATTTCTGTCTCGTTTGATTCGAATCACACTTTATACCTGACTCGAATCACAATTTTTCACATTTTTTTGTTTGGCTCTATCAAAATTTACTCGGATCAAGCTTTATACCTGATTCGAATCATGAGCCTCTGTAACTTGAATCAGGGATATAAGGTGACTCGAATCACACAAAATATGGGTCAATTTCTTTATGAGATCTTGTTTCACTCTACTTGCTCATTTGACTCAAATCATGAAATGTTTTTGACTCGAATCGAACTAATTTTTTCATTCATTTTTGTGCTTAATCTCAAGCACATATAAATTCATTTTGTCATCTTATTCTCAATATAGCAATTTCATAATCTACATTGTGATTTTATGAAATCAGAACCCTCTTATTTTTTAAAACTCAAAAAATCGTGCAAACAAAAATTCTTTCATTTTTAACCTCTAGTTTTGATTTTAGATCTTGATTTGTAATTGTTGAGGGAGACGTTGTCTTGAAACTAATCGTTCTTGAAGGTTTGGTAAGGTGTTTCAAGAAGCTTGCAAGATTGAGGTTGTTGTCAATGGTAGTGAAAAATTCTAGTGAAAAGAATGAGGTTCTTCTCTCCAGCCGACCTTGGTAGTGACTGTGTGGAAGGCTATAGACAAGGTGGAGTTCTTCTCAATCTTCAGACAATTCACTACTCATGGAATCGGTGGTTTCAAGGGGTAATTGTAACACATGAAGACTATGAGCACATTGGTGAAGCTGGAAGATTCAAGAAGCAAGAATCGAGTAAAGATTTCACATAAGAGTTTAACATTAAGCTTTATACAAGTCAAGATCTAGATAGCAGATTTACTTTTCTCAACATTATTATGCATCAACAATTGTATGAACTCTTATAATATTAGTCAAAACATAATGGAAGAAAACAAGTTCCAATGGGAAGCCATTGAAGTTTGGATTAGGCTCTGGCGAGGACGATAGAGCTGAACCATTATATATATCCTAGTGTACTCTCTCTCTCTCTCTCTCTCTCTCTCTCTCGCATTCTTGCATTATAATTTTCATACGATATTGCATGCTTAGGTTATCGATTCTTAGTGTAGTTTATGGTTTATTCACTTGGTAGAGATGTTGTGAAACGATGACGTCAATAAAAGAACAAAGTTATTAGATAAAGATTGAGTTTCTTGAACAAACACAAGAAACCCTATTAGGTTTTACGAAAGAAGGAAGAAGAAGAATAAGAACTGGTTAAAATTATTTTACTATTCACTTTCTGAATAAGGGTTCAAAGATTACAAGTGAATATCAACAATTAACCTCTCACAATAACTTGAGAGAACTAGTCTATTTAAAGACTATTAAGTTAACTTAGGATACAAGCTAACTCAAAAATTGGGCTTACAAGCAAGGCCCAATTCAACATGCTAACTTAAACACAAAGTTAACATATTTTGACAGCTTGCTTGAACAGACTTCGACTACAACATGAATAACTCCCGTCGAACCATGAAGCTACCCTTGTCGACACCAGAGTTTGATCCAAATGCAACAAATCTCCACCTTGGAACAAACTCTATACTAACAAGGGAACAAACTAGCTTTCGTCTTACAGTTTTTTCAACTGCATGTAGTAGAAAAACTTGCTACTTGACATTTTCATGGTGATCATTGTTGAGTCCCTGCTTTTGAGGTTGCCATTAATTTTGGTAAAACTAACTTAGTAGAAAGATGTTGGACAAGATGTCCTAACATGTTGAACTAACTGCAGGTTAAGATGTTATACAAGATGTCCTATCAGGCAGATTCGACATCTTTGTCTGTTACAGTTTTGGTATAACTTTTTTTGGTAACAGGTGTGATTGGAATATGACTTGATTCCAAGTGGCATCTGAGATTATGGAATCAGAGATTCTGATTCTAATTCGAATATACGGTTTCCTTGTAAGGAGACATTTTTGGTAACTTGGGATTGAAGAAAGGATTAGGTTGCAAATTCTGAGGAGGAGAATTGCTGCGCTTTTGAAGCCCAAGTCTAGCTATGGTTTGCAATATAAATAGGTTGGAATTAACCTAGTTTGTGGGTTGATTATTGCAGCTGTTTTTAGAAGTACTAGGGTTTGTACTTGTGTGAGCCTCTCGTGTATTGTGTGAATACTTGAGAAGGACTGTTTATTGAGTTGTAATATTTTTAGTCACTGCTGTGATTGGAAGGGAATTGAGAAGGGTCTCATACCTAGGAGTGTCTTAGGTAGAAATCTAGGAAGGGTAGTTTCTAGGTGCTAAGTTGTAAACGTTGGAGTTTAGCCTAGAACCAATTCTACTTAGTGATTTCATTCTTGGCTTGGTAGCCCCCAAATGTAGGTGTTGTTGATCACCGAACTGGGTTAACAATTTCTGTGTGTTGTTTACATTCTGCTGTTTACTTTTGTTCTTCCTTAGATCCTTGTGAGAAGCAGAGATCAAGTGTCACGACATCCTGTCTGACATCTTTGTGATCTGCTTAACCAGAATTTCAATTGGTATCAGATCAGGCATCCTGCTCTGTATCTGGTGAGATTCAAGGATGATACTTTCTGGTGAGATGGATAAAGAAGGAGGAATTCTGAATAGACCATCAATACTTGATGGTTCTAATTATGACTATTGGAAAGTTCGCATGGTAGCATTTATCAAGTCTATGGATGGAAAGGCTTGGAAGTCTGTGGTTAAATGGTGGGATCCACCAAAGATCAAAGACAAAGATGGGAAGCTCACTGAGGAGCTGAAACCTGAAGAAGATTGGGACGATGAAGATGATAAGCTTGCTCAAGGAAACTCCAAAGCCTTGAATGCCTTGTTCAATGGGGTGGACAAGAACATCTTCAGACTCATTAAGAATTGCACTGTTGCAAAGAACGCGTGGGAAATCCTGAAGACTGCTCATGAAGGTACTTCTCGAGTTAAATCTTCAAGACTTCAATTGCTTACCACCAAGTTTGAGAACTTGAGAATGAGAAAAGATGAAAGTTTACATGACTTTCACATGAAAATTGTTGATATCGCTAACACTTCTAGTCACCTTTGAGAGAAAATTCCTGAAGCCAAGTTGGTTCAGAAAATTCTAAGGTCTCTTCCCAAGAGATTTGACATGAAGGTGACTGCTATAGAAGAAGCTCAGGAAATAGCTACTATTAAATTTGATGAGCTCATGGGTTCTCTACAAACTTTTAAAATGGGATTGAATGAGAAATCTGATAAAAAGAAAAGCTTAGCCTTGGCGTCAGATCATGATGAAGAAAAGATCAACTCAAATAAAGTAATGTCTAAGGCTGCTGTGCTTCTTGGAAAGCAGTATGGGCAATTGATGAAGAAAATAGAGGCGGAAGCAAGATCGAATGCTAAGCCTCAATCTTTCAAAAACTTTAACAGAAATGACTTTAGAAGAAACTCTAAGTATGAAGAAAAGGATGACAAGATAAAAGGAATCAAATGCTATGAGTATGAGGGATACAGACACATCAGGTATGAGTGTCCTACCTTTCTGAAGAAAGAAAAGAAAGGACTTAGTACATCTTGGTCTGAAGATGAGTCTGCAAGTGATGGAGAATCACCTAAACAAGTCTACGCTCTTACAGGAATGTTTGATTCTGATATAGATTCAGATATTGGAAGTCTATCCCATGATGATCTACTAAAATCCTTCAAAGAGGTCTATAAGAGATGTACTAAAATCTGCCAACTAGGAGAATGACAACACAAGATCATTATGCTTCTTAAGGCTGAAAGAGAAAAACATCTTGATGTCATCTCTGATCTTGAGGAGGAAGTGGTTGTGCTAAAGTCCAAGCTTGAAAATGTGACGAAAAATGTTAGGATGCTCAACAACAGTTCTGGTATTCTAGATGAAATTCTTCAAGTCAGGAGGAATGCTGGAGATGTCAGAGGACTTGGCTACAATGATCCAGAGTGCAGTCTCAATCCGATCAAAAGAAAATATACAATGTCAAATAGAATGTCTCAACATCATTATAGACATCAGAGAAGACAAAATTGGAAATGTCATCACTGTGGCAAATATGGTCACATTAAACGATATTGCTACAAGTTACATGGATATCCCAAAGGCAGGAGTACTAGAAAGAAAAGGAGTTCCAAGAACGAGTCCATGGCTCTGGTAGTCTATTCCTATCAAGATGAGTACCATGAAGAAAGGTGCTTTGACAGTGGATGTTCAAGACACATGACTGGTGTCAGGGAATATCTAGTGGATATAAAGCCCCATTCTTCCAACTATGTCACCTTTGGAGATGGATCCAAGGGAAAGATTAAAGGAGTTGGAAAATTGGATCACGCTGGGAATCCTAGACTAGATGATGTGTTGCTTGTAAAGGGATTGACCGCAAATTTGATAAGCATTAGTCAACTTTGTGATCAAGGCCTAAAAGTAAATTTTACCAGATCTGAATGTCAAGTCTTGGATGATAAAGGTAGAACTATCATGAAAGGATTCAGATCAAGAAACAACTGTTACGTGTGGACTGCCTCACAGATGGAGAGACTTCAAAAACCATCCCCAGATATGGACATTAGAAGATTAGCTCAACTAACACATATAAGGATGCAGCGTCAGACTATAGCAAAGATGGAGAATCTGCTTCAGAAGGCCTCCAGGTTTAGGGAAATGACTGGAAATAGATGCTCTTATGCCATCACAGTAGACTCAGGCCATGAGACAGGAGATAAGAGTGACTATCCTCAAAACATTGGCACTGGAAATGTTTTGATATGGGATAATGTAATACCAGATGTCACGATATTCAACCGCGACATCTTGAGTTACTCAGGGGTTACAGAAATAAAAAGAAAAATCCTGAAGGATAAATTAGGGTTTTTCTTAATTTGTGAGAACGGTATACAAGGGTTCGTCTGTCTTGAAAAACAATTTTCTCAAAACCTTCTAAATCATACCTATCGTCACTTGATCTAATCTTCTCAAACTCGTTCATATTTCCAATTGAAGAACAGGCATATTGTGTGAAGATGTCTCAACAACAATCACTAATACAAGCTACCAAGAAGGACTCAGAAGTGACATCTGAGTCTAGGTCAAAGTCTAAAGAGCTACACGCTGAAGAGGTAATTGATGTTGCTCCGCTTACTATCATGTCATGCAAAACGGACAAGCTTCCGATCAAAAGATAAAAAAATATTCCACCAGGTAATCCTTCGAATACCTCTGATGCTTTTGTTAGTCCTAGGAAAGGCATAGAAAAATTTAACACAGATGAAAGGATTGGGAACATAATAGAGAATCTCATAAGTAAGGGGGACATAATGAGTATTGCTGGAATCACCAGACCTCTTGCATAGATTTTGCCACCCAACTCATTTCAGGAATCAGATGTTACTAAGAAGAATGCTGACAAAAGAGGAAATGATGTTGAAATGTCAGAAGGGAATCTGCACACCCTTGCTAACTCTGTGGTTAAAATTACCGGGACAGATGATGAAACATCCTCATCTGCACAAGGGGCTTCAGAACAGGCTGATAAAATCATCAATTTAGATGACATGCCCTCTGACAATGAAGTAATTGCAACAAGCCTCAAGCCAAGGGTATCAGAACGATTTAAAAGAAGAAAAGATAAAGGTGTAGCCATCTCCAACAAGCTAACTAAGAGGTCTGCAGTTGGCCCCCATAGGCCCTGGAGCAAGGTTGGTGTTGAAAGCAAGAAAAGGAAGGCAGAGTCTGAAAGTAAATCAGACTATGATGGGCAAAGTGTCATAAAAAAACCTGTTTCCAAGAAGACAACAATCACACTTCCTAAAGCCCCCATGGATAACATTTCCTTTCATGATGTTGTAAGTGTCAACAGATGAAAGCATGTTTATCATATAAGAATTGCTTTGGAGAGAGAACTGGGACAGAATGTCCTCAAGTGTGAAGAAGTGATGAACTTAATTAAAGAAGCTGGGTTGGTAAGGACTGTCTCTCATTTTGACTCATGTTATGAGCAGCTGGTGAAAGAATTCGCTATAAACATTCCAGAAGGATGCAATGATAGAAAAAGTGAGGACTACTTCAAGGTGTATGTCAGAGGAAATGTTGTGACATATTCTCCTGCTGAAATAAACAAGTACCTTGGCAGATCTGAATGTTCTCAGGCTGAAATTGAAGATACAAATGATCAAATCAGTAGGGAAATTACTGGGAACACTGTGAAGAACTGGCCAAGCAAACAGAAACTGCTTGCAGGGAAGCTCAGCATCAAATATGCCATTCTTCATAGAATTGGTACTGTAAATTAGGTTCCTACAAATCACACTTCAACTATTTCCACAGGGCTTGGGAGGTTTATTTATGCAATTGGAAAAAGGAAATCCTTTGATTTTGGTGAATATATCTTTGATCAGATTCTGATATAAGCTACCTCATCAGCTGTTAAATTGCCAACCTGCTTTCCATCACTCATCTGCGGAATACTACTTCAACAATATCCTAGGATAACTCTATCTGGTGATGTCATCATGAAAATAAAGCTACCTCTGTCTCTACATCACAAGCTGTTTGCTGGCAAGCATGTTCCAGATATTGCCTCAACATCTACAGTTACATTCTCAGAGGAGGATACCATTGATCAGCTGAAAACAACCTACAAAGAACTTGATGATATGATCAAGGTAAGCACTACCCGAAAAGAGAAGCTTGAACAACTGATACAAGTCATGTATGCTAAACAGATCAATGACACTGAAGTCAATGCTGGAGATGCTAAGAAGGGTGATGAGGAAAACCGTGAAGCAGAAGAGGAAGATGCTGAAAATGGTTCTGGTGAAAGTGAAGGAGAAGAAGAAGATAAGGAGGTGACTGAAGATGACCTCTGAGAGTTGTCTTCTCTTTAATTTTTGTGTTTTTTTGTTTTGTTTTTCTTTTAGTTGTGTAAGGGCTGAATGCCCAGGATAATGTTCGTTTCTGTTGGGTGTGTATTTAATTACTCTGAACTGGTTTATTGGTTTTTGAGTTAGTCCTTCTACCTTTGTCAAATTGTGGCTAAAAAGGGGGAGAATTACTAACATCATTAACCTTTGTTGAGTGTCTACTAACCACTGAGGGGGAGTAGATCTAAACTGATTGAGGGGGAGACATGTTATGATTCCGCTGCTGCTCTGATAGTGGTCTCCCTGATATGTTTCTACAGGTCAATGAAAGTTTGTTTTAGCCAAAATCTGCCAAAGGGGGAGATTGTTGAGTCCCTGCTTTTGAGGTTGGCATTAATTTTGGTAAAACTAACTTAGCAGAAAGATGTTGGACAAGATGTCCTAACATGTTGAACTAACTGCAGGTTAAAATGTTATACAAGATGTCCTATCAGGTGGATTCGACATCTTTGTCTGTTACAGTTTTGGTATAACTGTTTTTGGTAACAGGTGTGATTGGAATATGACTTGATTCCAGGTGGCATCTGAGATTGTAGAATCAGAGATTCTGATTCTAATTGGAATATGCGGTTTCCTTGTAAGGAGACATTTTTGGTAACTTGGGATTGAAGAAAGGATTAGGTCGCAAATTCCGAGGAGGAGAATTGTTGCACTTTTGAAGCCCAAGTCCAGCTGTGGTTTGTAATATAAATAGGTTGGAGTTAACCTTGTTTGTGGGTTGATTATTGCAGCTGTTTTTAGAAGTACTAGGGTTTGTACTTGTGTGAGCCTCTCGTGTATTGTGTGAATACTTGAGAAGGACTGTTTATTGAGTTGTAATATTTTCAGTCACTGCTGTGATTGGAAGGGAATTGAGAAGGGTCTCATACCTAGGAGTGTCTTAGGTAGAAATCTAGAAAGGGTAGTTTCTAGGTGCTAAGTTGTAAACGTTGGAGTTTAGCTTAGAACCAGTTCTACTTAGTGATTTCATTCCTGGCTTGGTAGTCCCTAGACGTAGGTGTTGTTGATCACCGAACTGGATTAACAATTTTTGTGTGTTGTTTACATTCTATTGTTTACTTTTGTTTTTCCTTAGATCCTTGTGAGAAGCAGAGATCAAGTGTCACGACATCCTGTCTGACATCTTCGTGATCTGCTTAACCAGAATTTCAATCATATTAGTAGTATTGTCATCAGTCAAAACCTTCGGCACTTGGACTTCTCCACGCTCAATTATCTCTCTGACAAAGTGCAGCCTCACATTGATGTGCTTGGTTCACTAATGATAGGCTGAATTTTTCGATAGATGTATTGCACTTCACCTTCATAACATCTTCGACACTGTTGCTTGCTATGAGGATGCCATCCACATAAAGCAACACGATAACAAGTGAATTTCTAGGTCAAAACCTGAAGTAAACACAATGGTCGAACTCGCTTATAATGAAACCTATATGTGTCATGAACTTGTCGAATATCCTATTCCATTGTCGAGGAGATTGTTTTAGGCCGTACAAAGACCTATTCAGCTTGCAAACATAATCTTACTTTCCCTTTTCAGCATACCCTTCAGGTTGCGTCATTAGGATTGTTTCATCTAGATCACCATATAGGAAAGTTGTCTTTACATCCATTTGTTCAAGTTCTAGGTTGAACTTTGCCACCATAGCAAGCAACATTTGAATAAATATATGCTTTTTAACAGGTGATAACATATAATTGAGTTTGACACCCTTTTTCCGAGTGAAACCCTTAGCAACCAACCTTCCGTTAAATTGCTTCGACATCACTAATTTGATTCCTTCCTTAACCTTGAAAATCCACTTACAACTAACTAACCTAGCTCCAGCAGGTTTCTTAATCATCTCCAAGTGTTATTATCATGAAGATATTTCATTTTATTATCCATGGCTTTCAACTATTCAGTCTTGTCTCGACTCCTTTTAACTTCCTTATAGTCTCTAGGTTCTTCGTCCAGAACCTCACTTGCAGAAACTAAGGCATAAGCTATGAAATCTTCATAACCAAGTCTCTGAGGTGACTTGACGACTCTTCTCGACCTATCTCTTGCCAACAAGTATTCATTATTCGTCTCCTCATCTTTAACATCATCTTTTGTTTCTTATTTGACTTCATCTGGGTTATGCAATTAAGCATCACTATGCTCCACCTCAACAGTAATCTCTTCCTGTTCTAGCTCTTTTTTGGAGATCTTGGTATTTTGACCAACGTCATCAGTTTTCTTGAACGCCATCTCGGCTTCATTAAAAACTACATATTGACTTGTGATACACCTCATGTGACATGGCTCTAGGCACCACAACATATAAGCTTTGACTCCTTCAGGGTATCCAAGAAACATATATTCAAAGCTCTAGGTTCGACCTTGTCTTGCCTAATGTGAGCATAGGCTAAGCAACCAAATACTCTAAGTCTGTCGAGATTATATGGAAGTTCCGACCAGACTTCTTCAGGTGTTTTCATTCCCAAGGCTATCGAGGGACACCTATTTATCAGGTATGCTGTAGTCACATCAGCTTCTTCCTAAAACACCTTCTTTAATCTTGCACTTATAAACATGCACCTCACCCTTTATAGAATGGTTCGATTAAACCTTTCAGCCACAACCATTTTTTTAGGGAGTACCTGTAGTAGTTATGTGCCTTGCAATACCAGACGCATCACAATAATTTTCGAAAACCTCATTGCAAAATTCAATACCATTATCAGTCTTTAACCTCTTGACTTTTCTGCCAGTTTAGTTTTCGACCAGAGTCTTCCAGCTTTTGAAATTTTCAAAAGTGTCATCCTTATTCTTCTGGATGAATACCCATAACTTTCTGGAGTAATCATCAACTGTGGATAGAAAATACTTTGCACCGAGTGTGAAGGATTTCCTGCAGGTCCCCAAAGATCAGCATGAATGTAATCAAGGGATCCATGTGCTCTTTGTTTACCTTTGGTAAACTTCATTCTATAGGATTTAACAAATACATAAGGTTCACAAATCTCCATTTTTTTGACCTTGCCACCACACAACATATTTTTTTTCGGCAATTCGACCAGACCTTTTTCACTGACATGGTTAAGGCAACATAACAAGATTACCCAAAAAAAAAATATTCGAAGTAGAAATAAGAAATCTTTTGTTCAATCACAGAAAATTATTTGATTTTTCTCATTTCAAAGAATTTATGTGATACATTAGAAATATAGGATTAAATGCTTCCTAAAAGCGGATTCGACTCATCCCCTGAAATCTTTAAATGCAGTCATTTGATTTGGCAATTAAAGTATAATAAAAAATAATAAGAAATAGAAATCAAATAATGGCTCGATTCTATATTAACGGTTGATCATGTATAAAAGAGAAGGTTCCATCGGAATAATTATTTATTGCTATTTCAAGATACTTGGTCTCTTTTTTTTTCAATTTTTTTTTAAATAAAGTGTGGGGATAAATGAAAAAAATATATTGGAACATAAATTCTAAAGAGATGATGAATGCTGGGGTTTATTTTTGGCCATGATACTTGAAAATGGAATTCTCGAATGGCATCTTTTATATCGGAAAAACATAAAGATATTCATATTTCAAATCTTAATAAAACAACTCGATTTTTATCAGAAGCTTGTGATTTGGATTTTGATGCAGCAAGCAAAGGAAAACAATTTTTAATTGTTGGTACAAAAAAAAAGCAATCGATTCAGTAACATGGGCTGCAATAAGAGCTCGATGTCATTATATTAATAAAAATGGCTCGGAGGTATGTAACGAATTGGTATACTACAGAAACGAGACTTCGTAAGTTTAGGGACTTGAGAACGGAGCAAAAGACGGGAAAATTGAACTCTCTTCCAAAAAGAGACGCCGCTATGTTGAAGAGACAATTATCTCATTTAGAAACATATCTAGGCGGTATAAAATATATGACAGGGTTACCTGATATTGTAATAATAGTTGTTCAGGAGGAAGAATATATAGCTCTTCAAGAATATATCACTTTGGGATTCCAATGATTTGTTTAATTGATACAAATTGTGACCCATATCTTACAGATTTTTCGATTCCAACTAATGATGATGCTGTAGATTCCATCTGATTCATTCTTAACAAATTACTTTTTGAAATTTGTGAGGGTCGTTCTAGCTATATACGAAATTATTGATTAATAATAAGATAAATCAACTTTTAGATTTGGTTGGGCGGTCATAAATTTTTGGAATTGGTTATTATAGCATTACAAAATTATGTAAAAAGAAATATTTTTTGATTAGTAGGTATTCAGAATAGAAAATCAAAGTAAAATAAGGAAATGGTTGAATCAAAATAATTCCCTTTCAAGTTATCTTTTTTATTTTTTTATTTTAGAGGGCATGGCAATATGAATGTTCTATTATGTTACATCAACACATTAAACAGATTCTATAATATATCGGTTGTGGAAGTAGGTCAACATTTCTATTCGCAACTACAGGATTTTCAAGTGCATGCTCAAGTACTTATTACCTCTTGGGTTGTAATTGCTATCTTATTAATTTCAACCATTCTAATTGTTAGAAATCCGCAAACTATTCCCACGTCTGGTCAGAATTTCTTTAAATATGTCCTTGAAATCATTCGAGATGTGAGCAAAACTCAGATTGAAGAAGAATATAGTCCATGGGTTTCGTTTATTGGAACGCTGTTTCTATTTACTTTTGTTTTGAATTGGTCAGGGGCCCTTTTGCCTTGGAAAATTATAAAGTTACTTCATGGAGAGTTAAATGCACCCACAAATGATATAAATACTATTGTTACATTAGCTTTACTCATGTCAGTAGCCTATTTCTATGCGGGTATTTCCAAACAAGGATTGGCCTATTTTGGTAAAGGCATCCAACCAACGCCAATCATTTTACCTATTAACATCTTAGAAGATTTCATAAAACCCTTATCGCTTAGTTTTTGACTTTTCGAAAATATATTAGTGGATGAATTAGTAGTTGCTGTTCTTGTTTCATTAGTACCTTTAGTAGTTCCTATCCCTGTTATGTTCCTTGGATTATTTACAAGCGGTATTCAAGCTCTTGTTTTCGCTACTTTAGATGCGGCATATATTGGTGAATCCATGGAAGGGCGTCATTGACTAGTTATCAAAATAGAATTTTAGACCGCAAATGACTCGCGATAATCTACTTAAGGAACATAAATAAAAAATCAAATAAATTTTGAAATTTTTTCATAACAATAAAAAAAGTATAAATAAAATTAAAACAATTACCAGGGAATTAAACAAAAAAAATATTCAATTAAAAAAAGGGTGAGGGGTCGAACTAGGCGTATATATAATCTAATCGTTATAAGACATCTAGGGGATTTCCAAGAATGATTCTCGAATACAATTGAATCGAAGATAGAACAAATTGGTTTACGGTATGGAACAAACACATGTATATGTCATAGTAGATATTCATTAGTTATATATGGCTATGTATCTAAATTTGTCCTACTACTACTCTAAATTTAGGTAGGGATTCAACAGTTTCATCCTTAGTCTTCTGGATGAATATCCATAACTTTCTGGAGTAATCATCAACCATGGATACAAAAAATACTTTGCACCTGAGTGTGAAGGATTCCTTGCAGGTCCCAAAAGGGGTCCATGTGTTCTTTGTTTACCTATTTTAAACTTCATTCTATAGGATTTACCAAATACACAAGGTTCACAAAAATCCATTTTTCAACCTTGTCACCACTCAACAGATTTTGTTTCGAAAATTCGACCATGCCTCTTTCACTAACATGGCCAAGTCTCTTATGCCATAGCTTAGTCTTAGACACAGGTTTTGTGGATGCCACATCTGCTGAACCACTTACAACCTCAGCCTCAAGGGTGTACATGCCTTATTTCTTCACGCCCATCAGGACTTCCTTCAAACCCTTCATTATCCTTAAGATACTTTGCTCTCTTATAAAAACAAATCCTTTCTTGTCGAATTCACCAAGAGAAATCAAATTCCTCTTAAGATAAGGTACATACCTTACATTAGTCTATAGCCTTATTGACTTATCATGGACCTTGAATCCCACAGATCCAACACCTGCAATTTTGCAAGCTTTGTTGTTTCCCAGCAACAATGATCCACCATCTTGATCACACAATTCCTCAAACACACCTTCGTTTGGAGTCATGTGCCAAGTACACCCTGAATCCATAACCCATTCTTTGCTAGAGTCGTTGCTTGAAACCACCAGGACATCAAATGATTCATAACCATCTTGCACAATGAATGCATTACCATTATCCTTTCCACCATGATTGTTTAGTCGATCAGGGCATACTTTTCTTGTATGACCCTCCTTCTTATAATGATAACACTTAATAGTATGAGCATTACCACCATAAGAATTTTGTAGAACTTTATCCTTCTTCTTCTCAAACCTACCATATTTTTTTTAAGAATTTCCCCTCAGTGGACAAACCTTGACCAACTATTGATGGCTTGTACTCATTTCGTTTGTTAAAATCCTTATAGTACAAGGCAAATTGAACATCTTCAAAGGTTAACGACTCTCTTCCATACTAGAGAGTTTCTTTGAAGTGAGCATGAGACTTATGTAAAGAGCACAACAACAACAACAATGCTTGATCTTCATCATCAATCTTGACCTCGATATTCTCAAGATCAAGAATCAACTTGTTGAACATATCCAACTGCTTAGCCAAGACTTTGTCTTCACTCATCTTGAATGAATACAAAGGTTGCTTCAGGCATAGATGATTAACCAACGATTTCGTCATGTACAAACCTTCAAGTTTTGTCTACACACCAACCATCGTTGTTTTCTCATTCTTCGATAGGGCGACTTCCATCTTTTCGATCTTTCCAACGCTTCTAACAAACCCTGTTGATCAATAAGGGATTGCATCTTCAAGCGCCACAAACCAAAATCATTCACACCGGTGAATTTCTCAATCTCATAGTTTGTTGACGGCATCTTCTTATCCATGTTCACCGCATCAGTTTGCTGTGAAACGATGTCATCAATAATAGAACAAAGTTATTAGATAAAGATTAAGTTTCTTGACAAACACAAGAAACCTTATTAGGTTTTACGAAAGAGGGAGAAGAAGGAAGAAGAAGAACAAGAATTAGTTAAAATTGTTTTACTATTCATTTTCTAAATAAGGGTTCAAAGATTACAAGTGAATATCAACAATTAACCTCTCTCAACAACCAGAGAGAACTAGTCTATTTATAGACTACTAAGCTAACTTAGGCTATAATCTAACTTAACAATTGGGATTATAAGCAAGGCCCAATTCAACATGCTAACTTAAACACAAAGCTAACATATTTCGACAGCATGCTTAAACAGACTTTGACTACATCATACACAACTCCTGCCGAACCATGAAGCTACCCTTGTCGACACCAGAGTTCGATCCAAATACCACAAATATTACGTAAGGTTAGGTATTATTAGAACTTCTAGTTGTGTTCTACTCTAAGAATAATAAAACTTCTAGCGGTTCTAAGCATTTGAAATTAAAGTATTTGATAGTCAGAGATCTTGTAAAGAAAAATGACATTGTTGTTGAGTACATAGGTACTGATTTCATGCTAGCTGATCCCCTAACTAAGGGACTTAGGCCTATTGTATTCAAAAACCATGTTGAAAGCATGGACATTGTGAGTTCTTTTGATGTACTTGGTTAGTGGGAGTTTGTTCTTTTATGTCATTTTCTTATCATGTCACTTTTTATTTTGGACACTTTAAGTGTTGGATTGTCAAGTACTTTTAATTTAAGCAATTGAATTACAAAGAATATTGTTATATTATTATTTTTCATTTATGTCAATTGTTAAAATTGGAACTTAGTGTCTTTGGGACCACCGTGCCTATGGTCGACACTAGATTGGAGTTTGAGGTATGGTCATAATTTTGAGCTCGGCATCTTCGGGACCACTATACCGGTGGTCGACGCCATATTGGAGCTGAGGTATGGGTTTAAGCTTGGTGTTGTCAGGACCACTGTGTCGGTGGTCGACGCCATATTTGAGTTGAGGAATTATGGTTTATAAAACCATGCAATTTCTTTGGCTTTAATACCTTTAAGAGAGATTGTTAAGGACTGACAAAGAAAATAGGAGTTAGCTGTTAGATCACATTAGCATGTTATTTTCTTGCCACACTCCACATTGATGACTAGTTGATGAAGTCCGTAGTATTTGTAACCACAGAAAGTTTTGTGTCAATGACGAATATAATAATCGCCGTGATTCAATATTGCTTGACTTTTGTTGGATGGAGTCATATTCAGACATTGCACATGGAATCATGCATTTCCTTAAAATGTGACCGCATTTTAAAGAATTAGTCATTAACCCGAGAGTCATTTTCAAAATGTATTTTAAAATAAAAACCACACAATTGATTTTGCCCAAGTAGGAGAATGTTAGATTTATTTAACTTTTTATGGGTTACAATCAATTGTTGTTTAGTTTGTGAAAAACGAGTTAATCGTGATTCTGATGAGGGTGTATATATAATCCTATTTTATTAGTTAAGTGATCTCTTTTAATTAAAGGCTGAGTGTCTGAAACATGATTGGTGTGAGCAAAAGTGGGGGCTTTAACCCTGGGCCCATAATGGGTAAGAATTAGGGTTATATATATTTTATGGCTAGGTCCCCTCTGTAATCACAAAAAGAATCAAAAACATAACCGACAACTCCACAACTTGTCCCATTGCGAGTTGTAAATGGGAGTGTGAGATATATAGGAATATCTGGTTATTCATCCTTTCGGGATTTCGAATCATAACTTCAACAAGTATTGATGTTCTAATTTCATATAATTGATCATTGAATATTTCCACTTAAATATTAATGCCTATTAGCATTAAATAAATTTACGGGTAATAAAAGTGCATAAATTAAACTAAGATCAATAAATGGTACTTGTATTACCATTAAAACTAAGTTACTTACTTTTTATATAAAGTCTCAAAGTTAAATAATTAAGATAGGATGGATGTTGGCATCTTTTTAGCTAAGTTACAAAATTAAGGATTAAATAAGTTTTTGCTCCTTCTAAATATTGCGAATTTCGTTTTTAGTTTCTCTAAAAATATCTTTCAAAGAATGGTCCCTCCAAAATTTTCCATCCATACAATTGGTCTCTGACGTTAAATGCCACTAAAGAATGCTGATGTGGCATCCCACCTGAAACTTTTTGATGACTGGTCATACACGTGACAATGTTAGTGTGGCAAAAAATGATGACATGGATGCCACATGACAATTTCTTTATTTTTTTATTTTTTTATATTAATTAAAATTATAGCGACAGAAATTCCGATGCTAATCCGTCGATTAGACGAACGTCATAAATAAACTCAGAATTTGTAGTTATTCCGTAGCTAATTCTAGCAAATTCCAAGAACACATCATTCTTATAACCTAAAGTTATGAATTAGCTACAGATTAGCTACAAATTCTACGTTTATTTGAGATGTTCATCATAGCGACGAATTAGCGTTAGACTTTCCGTCGCTATAATTTTAATTAATATATAAAATAAAAAATAGAAGAAATTGTCACGTGTCATCCACGACATCCTTTTTTTTGCCACACTAGTATTGTCACGTATATGCTCAATCATCAAAAAAATTTCACGTGACATGTCACGACAGCTTCTGTTAACGGGCGTTAGCATGAGAGACTAAACGTATGAATAATTTTTTTTGAAGGAACCATTATTTGAATGAAATTTTTAGAGGAACTCAAAACGAAATTTGCAATATTTAGAAGAACCAACAACTTATTTAATTCTAAAATTAAAAATAACAATGAAATTACGAATACCTTATTCTAAAATCTAATTTAAATAGTCTTTCTTCTTATTAAAAGTGACTTATTTAAAATTTTTTCTATCTTAAAAATAATTATCCATTTATAATATCAACATAGTATTTATTATATTTTTTTAATATAATACCCTTATTTATTAATTATCATTTTATTCAACTATTTTATTAATTATAAATTTTAAAAAAGAATATTTGAATAAATAATATTAATTTTATCATTAAAATTAATATATTTAATTATGTTTTTTAAGAATTACATATTACTCAAATCAGACGGTTTTTATGAAAAGGAGAAAGTACTTTCAATCTTGTAAGCAAGTCTCTAAAAAATTTACTATAACATCTAAACTTTTCTTTCTCAATCCTTCAAGCCGGAACATTGACCATCTTTGCATCAATTTTAGCCTTTACTAACTTGCAATAATAAAACTCGTGCGAAAACATCTTTTTATTTTTTTATTATAAGAGGTTATCATTTAGATTTGGATTTGAATAAATCCACACTAACTAAAAGCATTGTTGCATGCAGTGTTTTAAAAACCGGACTGGTCATCAAACCAGTGAGAGTACTGGTTCACTGGTTTATCGGTCGAACCACTGGGTCATCGGTCGAACCGCATGATCAAACCGGATTAAACCGGATAACTCGGTTGAATAAACCTGTCATTATAATAGGTATAAAACCGGTAAAACCGGTCGAACCGGATGATTCAGTCTCTAAAAACTATAACTAGCACTTAAATTTTTTGAAAAGATCATATCATAAATTCACAGGTTCATAATTTAAATTCAAATTTTAAAAGAGTCTAATTGTAAATTTTAAACAGAGTCTAAATTAAACAGAGTCTAATTTAAATTCATAGTTTTAATGTTAATAAAAAAAAAGTTTTAATGTTAATAATTAAAATAATACAAATATTAACATTATTTTAAATAATAAATTTTCCAAGTCTATATATATATATATATAATGGAAATCAGTTAAGTCTAAAATTATATTATATTTAGTTTCTTAATTTGTGTTCTTAAATTTCTATACAAATATTTGTATGATGGTTTTTCAATCAATATAAATACAAAATAGTAAAAATAGTTTTGTGGATATTACAAAACTTAATTTGTGTATCACTTAAATTAAATGAGTGATTACTATTATTCTTGAAGAAAAGTTCCTATGTATTTGAATAAAAAAAATTTAAAAAAAAAATTTAAAAAAAAATAAAAAAAATTAAAAAAAAAAATAAAAAAAAATATAATTTTTTTTTTTTTTAAATAAGAAGTTGAACCGCCGGTTCGCCGGTTTTCCCGGTTTTCCCAGTTTTCCCGGTTCTCACCGGTTCACACCGGTTCTCACCGGTTCAACGACATGACCGATCCAGCAAACAAACCCGACCGATTACCTGGCCGGTTCCCGGTCCAACCGGTCCGACCGGCCGGTCCGGTCCGGTTTTTAAAACTATGGTTGCATGCGTCCCAAAGACGCACCCTATATGATATGATATATATGCATTATTAGCGTAGACCGAAATGTACTTTGGATCTATTATAAGCCAATTGGTTTGAAAATAGAAAAATGTGAATTGCTATAACCAATATAGATTTAGAGAAGGGGCACACCGGATTGAGAAATGGAGTAGTAATTACGTGAAGCAAACGGTGTTTGCATTGAAAGACATAGATAGGTATTGATTTGAGTTATGTTCCCTAAACTGTGCAAAAAGCAATGGCACATGATGCAATGAAAGTGAGAGATACCTAAACCTATTTGCGTGCCGTTTGCTTATTGTTTTGTGGGAGGGGCTCTATAGTTGAATATCCCTTACCAATGTACTACTCACATGAGTCTTTTCTTATACATATATTAATTTTTAATGATTCAAGTGATTTTTATGAAAAAAACGAGAATAATATCTATTGTAACTATTTTTTTATTAATATTTTCTCCTTGCTATTTTTTAATTATGGGAAATTTTTTATTTATCTATTATAAAAAGTTGACTAAAAGTATTTATAACGTGAGATATTTGATCGAACTCTAGTTTTAGCATATCGTCGAAATCTGCTCACATGCTGTTGTCGAAGACCTACATGCTATAGGCGAATTGTGTTTTAGTATGTAGGAGATCGAATTAGGCATTGTGTTATGGATTCAATTGTTTAAATTAGCTTGTACACTAAGTTAGCTTGTACTGTTAAAAAGACAATTAGTTTATAGTATGTTAGATTTATTATAAATAACATACTAGTCTCTCTTTCTAAGGTGTGACAAAACTTTATTAGGTTGAGAGAGGTTAATTATTGGTATTCACTTGTAATCTTTGAACCCTATTAAAAAAGCGAATAGTAAAACAGATTTAACAAATTCTCTATTATTCTTCCTCTTTTCATTCATCTCCTCTCCAAATTAGAAAACTGTATTCCTCTTTTTAAAGCAAAGTGAAAAATATGTATAAATATATTTCAAAAATAGATATTATGAAGAAAATGAATGTCATAAAGGATTAATTTATTGATTTGAGAGGAATACTAAAGAAGTTGTATTATATATTATTAACGCATGAAATACTTTTATTGAAGAGAGAAAAATAGATAATAAAAAATACGGATTGTTATTATTGAAAATTGTTAAAATTGAATTACAATTACATTATATATATATATATATATATATATATATATATATATATATATATATATATATATATATATATATATATATATATATATATATATATATATATATATATATATATACTAAGTAACTAACATAATAAACCCTAATCTTAACTAACTTGGGTTTGGGTTACAACTTGGATTATATCACAACATACCCTTTTATAATCAAATTTGTCAAACACAAATTAATCATAACCGATCTAAACTATTCATAATTTCTTTCTCAAAGTTGGAAATTTGTTGATTTTGAATCCTTTGTGAAAATGTCAGCCAACTATGTTTCACTAAAACAATGCCTCACTTCAAGTTCACTCTTATTTGCCTTCTCCCTTAGGAAATAAAACCTAATCTCATTGTACTTACTCCTTCCATGAAGAACTGGATTCTTTGCAAGATTAATGGCTGATATGTGTGAGTGCTAACTACAAATCCAATCGAGTTTTGAATGATGTCAAACAAGAAAGGTAATATATTGTAGCACTTTTGTAAATTAGACGGTATCAACCTACGTTTAGATGCTCATTTGTCCCCTTAGCTTTTGGATGCATAAAAAGAATCTCTAAACAAGTTTTACAAGTCTTAGGCATGCCATACACATAAAAAAATCATGTTTGTGTGTCAAAACAACTACATAGGCCGACCTGAACACTTTCATAGGCCGGCCTATGACTTTCATAGGTTGACTTATGCAATTTAAAACTTGAAAAATTCTTTCTGCATCCTTTTGCCCATTTTCTTCACATACCTATATATACACATACATGCATCTCCTTCTAGGTAAGATTTTCTAATGAATAAAACCTAAACGAAACCAGATTACAAAGTTGTCCATCATCTCCATCCCTTATTTTATGCATACACAATTGAATTACACATAATCATTTTTCGATTGGGTGACCATCTAGATTAGGGTTGATAACATCCATCCAATTAGGGTTGGTGTAATCGAGAATATTGGGTTGGGAACTTTGTGTGTTTTAAATAAGAAAACCAAGGTAGGATTTTCCTTCAAGATCGGGTTGATTTGAAGGTTTTGGACAAGATCACGTCAACACATATTTTATCGAGTGAAAGCCTTGGGACAAAGTGGTTTCCTTGCAAGGGAGTAGTACGAGACAATGAATTGTGTTCGGGAATCTTAGGTTTCAACAAGTTACGTGCTCGGGATAATCGGAGGATTGTAGCCGCATTATTGGTTACTTGATCAAGCTTTGACCAAGGGTTGGAGGTGGAAGAATCAACACAAAACAATAGGATTTTTGGGGTTTGCATTCTTCATCTCTTGTATAAATGCTTTTGCAAAGAAAAGGTTAATAGCAATATTTCAATTCGATTTTGAATTGAGGGCGGACGTACCCATAACAAGGCCGATTGGGGAAATGCCTAAACAAATCTTAGTCTCTCTCTCTCTCTCTCTCTCCCTATATATATATATATATATATATATATATATCTTTAATTGTTGATTTTGCAATTTATCGAGTTCATCGTTATTTGATCATTTCGATTGAAAATTGTTTTCTACTATCTTTTAAAGGTGTTGTTGTTGATATAATCACAATACTTTGATTATGATTGACTTTTAACATCAACAAAATGAATTATATTTCCAATCGCTAACGATTGCACACCAAGTGTTCGATAAATTGTTTGTGCGTATTTTAATTGTGTTTTGGTTCATTGGATATACGAGTTACGATTAACATTGCATTTAATTGATTCGCATCTTGATTGTTGTTAAACATTTACGTTCATTATTACTCTGTTTGGTTTGCGATCCGTATATTGCTTTTCGATAGTAGGTTTGGTTAGACGATTCGATCTGGGTCGTTTTTCCGCTGCACCAAATCTTGGTTGTAAACACACATGAGTTTTTGGTTGAAAATATATTCAATCTGGCATATGGAGATTCTCATATTTTGACCCCGAAAGAAAACCCTAATCATAAAAAATAATAACATGACATGAGTTTTTTTTCTTTTCAAAATCACCAATTTGAAAAGGGGAAAAATAATCCTTCAAAATAACTTCACATTTTATAAGTTATTGATGGGTAAATTTTTTTAGAAATCAAAACAGAAAAATCTTTATATTACATGAGAGAATTTCTAACTTTTTTACAAGTGTTTTTCAAAAACTATCAATTTGACCAAAAAAAACAAAATAGGTATATTACACTGAATGTGATTTGCCATGGATTAGAACACTAACACAACATATAAAAAAAAGTGAAGGAAGGATGAAAGATATTGGAAAACCATATCACTTTTATGTACTTAGCAAATAAATTTTGTCCCACCCTTATTGCACCTTGCTATGAAATATGAGTGTTAAACCCTAATTGATAAAATAGCATTTAAAAACATAAAAATAATATATTTAAACCAAATTAATGTTCATTTGAAAACACATTTATTTTGAAATCAAATCCCTTACAGTTATACTGATGACAAGATCAAACAGTTAAGATTTAATATCTATAACTATAACTATAACTATTCAAGATCAAACTATTATTCACGTATTCAAGTCGTCCTCAATTGTTGGATCAAGATGAAACAGTTAAGATTTAATATCTATAACTATTATTAAAGAAAATAGAGAATTTTAGACTGGCTTATTTTAATTCTAATAATACCCTTAAAAATAATAAAATTGCCGCAACTATTTAATTATAGAGTAGTTTCAATTATTTAAAAAATATTATATTTAGGAAAGTTGCAGTGAATTATCCTATAAACTAGTAACTAACCCGTGCGTTTGCACGGGCATGTCTGTTCGAGAATATTATGTTATGGACGCGTAATTGTTAATCAAATTGAAAAAAATGGTAAAATTATAAAAATAGATATGATTGAAATTAAAAATTTGTATTGGTAAGTGTTCTGGACTGGGCCAATGGCTAGGCATGGCCCAATCCACGTCTGCTCCCAGAACGGCCCAATTGCCTAGGTCCAATCTACAAAGGGGCAAAAGTTACCTTTCTGCCCCTCCAACCGGGCAAGTACTACATTGCCCCTCCCCGGAACCGCCGCCCGTTCCGCACGGCTTCTTCTGTCCCCGAACAGCTGAGGGCATGTACCTGAAACTACGCCTATGCCCGACATAACGGCCAGTTTGGGGCACCCTGCCCGACATAACGGCTAGTTTTGGGCAGTTACTTATTCTTCGGGAAAACGGTTATTTCTCCCCGAAAATAGGATCGTTGGCCACGCGCTGGGGGCATTATATAAACCCTCTCACTTGAGAGGGTCAGGTATCCAAAAATCATCCTAAGAACGTATACTTTGTACTTGCCCCTTTTCTCTGACCCTTTCTTACTTGAGCGTCGGAGTGCCTTGCTGGTACGCTCCCTCCTCCTCTTCATACGCCCAGCATCTCAGATGTACTTGGTGGCCCACATCACAGGATCTGATCAAGCCTTCACGATCAGTGGCGCCGTCTGTGGGAAGTTCTTCTCCCCATCTTAACATCCACCTCAGATACTAAAACCAAAACACTCTCGTCCAAGATTACCATCATGGCCTCTCAAGATCACGTCAAAGGCGCTCTCCAGTCCGCTGTCCTCCCCGTCAATAAGACTGACGTTGACGGTCCTTCATCTCTCCTCGGAGACCCCCGTTTTCGGAGAGATGGGGCCACAGCCTCTCCTTCCCCTACTCCTGCTGACCGCGGCAACGATCAGCCCCCACTGGCAATCCAGCCCATCCCTGCTCCACCCAACGCCGACCCGGTCGTGGTTGCCCTTCTTGAGGCGATCAACAAAACCAACCTCCTGATCCTGCAGCAAAACGAAAGGATCGGGGCACTGGAGGAATCTGCCCGTCCAACATCCCCCCCTCCGAGGAAAGGTCATCGACGATCCAAGAGCCTGCAACCCCGGCGAGAAATCGACCGAAGGCTGCGCCAAGAACCAGAATCTCATGCTGTCCAAAACCGCGACCAAGTTTCCCCGCGAAACCAGCACTCTCCCGGTCACAAAAGAACCCAGAGGGACAAACAGTCACCCCCGGTCAGATCAAAGGGTCGAGCCCGTACACCTTCCCCCCCGAAGAAGTCGTCGTCATGAGCGAGTTGTCCGGTCCCTGTCACTAACTAGTTCCAGCAGCGATGATGAGCCTCACAGCCCATTGTCCCAGGAAATCTTGGCAACACGTCTCCTCAAGGGCCTGGAGAAGCCCCCAGCATTAGGCACGTACAACTGACCCCGACGAGCACATCGAGAAAATTGACGCGCTGTTGGATTACCGTGGCGTCTGAGGCGCCATAAAATGCCGGCTATTTCCAACAACACTCTGAAAAGGAGCAAAGACTTAGTACAAGCAGCTGGCCGAAGAGTCTATTACTTCGTGGAAGCAACTAGGCAGAATGTTCTCCCGGCATTTCACGACGTCGCACCGCCACCCCAAGACTGAAGCCTCCCTTAGGGTCATAATCCAAGGGAAGGACGAACCTCTCCGGGCATACATCGAGAGGTTTAACAAAGAAGCGGTGCAGGTCCCTACAATGGACGATATGAAAAAATTTCTGCTCGAACAGAGACTCCGCCCAGGCTCAGAGTTTTCTAAAGCCGTCGGCCTCGCACCTCCGAGGAACCTGGACGCCTTCCTCCTCAAGGCGCAGTCGTACATTCAGTACGAGGAAAAGGAAGCGGCCAACTCCACCCGAGCCTCCCGCCACCAGGAGAACGCCCGGGCCTCCAGAGGCGAAGAACCCTCAACATCTCGCCGAGGAGAAAGGAAGCGCAAAGACCGTCCTCAGGACTCCCGCGATAGCAAGGGATCTTCCGGACGATTTCACGACTACACCCTGTGAGAATAAGTTTTGGTTCTGCAATGTTACTTCTAAGTTTTGATGATCAATTTTGTAAAACTAATGTTTGTTACTATTGAGAATCCAACAAACAGGTTATGCTTCCGTAAATTGGCGCGAATACAATGCTAAAAGGAAAATACTTCGCCTATGCACTACACTTGAAATACAGAATTTATTTCAAGAAAATGTGAAGTTCACAAGACTCTGATACGAAAGGGAAATAGAACGAGTTCTGAAGATCTGAAGACAAAGGTTCTGATTGAACGAAGTCCAGATGCAGAAGGCTTATACTCTCTGATCAAGGTTCTGAAGACCTAACCATAGTCTATACTCATGCTTCAACCAAATACCATCAGAAGCCTCTGAAGACATAAAGACAATGCACCAAGCGAACAAGGTTTTGAAGACCAAGTGTTGAAGACTCCGAAGGCGCTGCTCTGAGGACTCGAAGACTTGATGTTCGTAAGAACCAAGCTATGTTTTCCTTTCTCACTCATGCTTGTAAAAAAGTCTCTGAAGTTGAGAAGCCAAGAAGACTAAGCTACATAGTACAACTGTACTACAATACAAAGCGGAAATATCGTGGTAACAGTGCAAACGGTACAAATGAAGATATTCTGACAAGATAGGACGCAAAAGTTTTTATCTGTCCTCACGCTTCTAGCCGCCAGCCTAGTTAGCTATCATGATTACCTTTCAACGGCTCTTTCCACAAGGCTATATAAAGAAGCAAAGACTTGAAGAAAGATACATATGAGAACGCTCCTGCTCAGATACTTTCTAACTGAAATCTTTCTTAAGTCATTCTGGTCGAAACTTGTTTACATATTCAGCTTGTATTAGAAGCACACTTCTTGTAAATGAAACTTATTTTCAGACTTAGGTTTGTATTCCTTGAGAAATACCTGTAGGGTTGTATTTCTTGAGAAGTCTAAGACGTGTTGTCTTAGAGGGTGTTCCTTGAGAAAGACCGGTGTGGTTGTATTTCTTGAGAAGTCTAGAACTTGAGAAGTTTTAGAGGTTGTTGTTAGTCCCCAGCATTTTGGCTAGTGCATTGTATTGATTTGATTTATTAGTGGATTAAGACCTCGATTGAGAGAGGCAAAATCACCTTGGCGGGTGGACTAGACTAACTTGAGTGTTTCTCAAGTGAACTAGTATAAACATAACGTGTTATCCCTTTCAGATTCAACAAAGGTTATTTTACTAAACAAAAGAATTTGTGTTTAAGAGTAATCTTAAACAAACAATTTTATTTTGAAAAAATAATTCAAACCCCCTTTTCTTGTGTTTTTCACACCTTTAATTGGCATCAGACCTCCGGTTGTGAGGTGATAAAAAGATTGAATTTTTATCAAGCACTTAACAGTGTTCAGTACCGATCCAAGTGTGAAAAACAATGGCTATACCAACTCCTGAGACAAGTGTTATTGTAAATGAAAGAGATTCTTATACTGCAAAACCTCCTATCTTTGATGGGGAAAAATTTGATTATTGGAAAGATAAAATTGAAAGTTACTTTTTGTCGTTTGACTTAGATCTATGGGATTTGATAGTTGATGGCTACAGTCACCCTATTGATTCTGCAGGAAAAAAGATTGAAAGAAGTGCATTTACAGATGCACAAAAGAAAAACTACAAGAATCATCATAGAGCAAGAACGATTCTGTTAAATGCAATTTCATATACGGAATATGAAAAAATTACAAACAAAGAAACTGCAAAGTCTATCTTTGACTCTCTTCGTATGACTCACGAAGGCAATGCTCAAGTCAAGGAGACGAAGGCTCTTGCACTAATTCAAAAATATGAAGTCTTCAAAATGGAAGATGATGAGTCTGTGGAAACCATGTTCTCAAGATTTCAAATTCTTGCTGCAGGACTCAGAGTTCTGGACAAAGGGTATTCCACTGCTGATCATGTCAAGAAAATTATCAGAAGTCTTCCTGTCAAATGGAGACCAATGGTAACTGCCTTGAAACTGGCAAAGGATTTGAATAGTATAAGTCTTGAGGAACTAATCAGTTCTTTAAGAAGTCATGAAATAGAGCTTCAAGGAGATGAACCTCAAAAGAAAAGTAAATCCATTGCTCTAAAGGCCAAGTCTGAGAAGAAAAAGGCGTATCAAGCAGAGGAAGAAGTGGAAGAATCTGAAGAAGATTCAGATGCAGATGATATATCTCTCATATCAAGGAAAATAAGTCAATTGTAGAAATACATAAAGAATAAGTTCAGAGGACCAAGAAGAAGATCTGAATCTACATATGGTCAAAAGAGAACTTATGGAAGAGATGTTACATGTTTTGAATGCATGGAGCCTGGACATATCAAAAATGATTGTCCAAAATTAAAGAAATATGAGAGACCTAAGAAAGCCAAAAAGAGTCTTATGGCAACTTGGGATGATTCAGAATCTGAGGATGATTCTGATGGAGAACGTGTCAACATGGCATTCATAGCAAAAACCAACGATGTCTTATCAGAAGGAGAACTATCAGACTCTGACGACGAAAGAGAGGTACTTTCTTCCTTATCTCGTTCTGAACTCGAAATAGGACTATCTGAACTTATAGAAAGATATCAAATCCTTTTAAGAAAACACAAAACTCTGAAAAAGACTGTTGTGGTTCCCTCAGAAGATCTTGCTAAAAGCAAGCGAACCATCTCTGAATTAAATGAAAAATTATCTTTCTTAGAAAAATCAAATGCTGTTTTAAAAAATAAAGTCTCTAAGTTAGAAGAAGAAATCACTTCCAACATAAATGACACTAATGAAGTAGTCAGATATGATAGAGCCTTTCAACACTTCCTTGCTAAAAGCATAGATAGAAGCAAAATGGCTTCAATGATCTATGGAGTCAGTAGGAATGGTAATAGGGGTCTGGGATATTCAGAACCAACGCAACCATATGATGAGACCAAGAGTATCAAAATAATACCTCTGTCCAAACATTTTGTGCCCTCTGGCACTAACCTGAAATGCTCAGAACCAAAAGATTTAAAATCTACTACTACACAAACACAGACACGAAATAAAACTTCTAATCTTAAACACTATGCACAAGTCCCACACTATTATTCTACTATGAGGAAGTCCAAAGGTGTCAGAACCTCTGGAAAGACTAATGTGAAAGGACCCATAAAATGGGTACCTAAAAATGAGATAGTGTATGTTACAGATATCCTTAATGCCACCACTGAAACACCAGTCATGGTACCTGGACAGTGGATGCTCGTGACACATGACGGGAGAAAGGCATATGTTCCAAGATCTGAAACTTAAACCTGGAGGTGTTGTCAGTTTCGGAGGAAATCAGAAAGGAATAATTATTGGCTCCGGAACTGTTGGCAAAGGTAAGCTTCCTTCTATTAATAATGTTCTGTTAGTTAAAGGTCTAATGCATAATTTATTGTCAATTAGTCAACTTAGTGACAATGGTTATGACGTTATTTTCAATCAAACGTCCTGCAAAGCTGTCAGTCAAAAGGATGGATCTGTCCTGTTCAACGGAAAGAGGAAGAAAAATACTTACAAAATTAAATTATCAGATTTAAAACATCAGAATGTAAAATGTCTTCTGTCTGTTAATGAAGAGCAATGGGTCTGGCACAGACGTCTTGGTCATGTTAGCTTGAGAAGAATATCTCAGCTGAACAAGCTAGGACTTGTCAGAGGCTTGCCAAATCTAAAGTATTCTTCAGATGCTCTTAGTGAAGCATGTCAGAAAGGCAAGTTTTCAAAAACTTCTTTTAAAGAAAAGAATATTGTTTCCACCTCTAGACCGTTAGAACTTCTTCACATTGTTCTTTTTGGACCAGTGAAAACTGCCTCTATCAATGGTAAGAAATACGGACTAGTCATCGTTGATGATTACAGTCGTTGGACATGGGTGAAATTCTTAAAACACAAGGATGAGTCACATTCTGTGTTTGCTTCTTTCTGCACTCAAGTACAAAATGAGAAAAATAGCAAAATAGTTAAAGTCAGAAGTGATCATGGTGGAGATTTTGAAAATAAGGATTTTAAAGAACTTTTTGATTCACATGGGATATCTCATGATTTTTCTTGTCCTAGAACTCCAGAACAAAATGGAGTTGTAGAAAGAAAGAACGAGACTTTTATAAGAAATGGCTCGTACCATGATCCAAGAAACTGACATAGCTAAGCACTTTTGGGCAGAAGCAATTAACACAGCATGCTATATTCAAAATAGAATCTCTATCAGACCTATCTTGAATAAAACTCCTTATGAATTGTGGAAGAATAAGATTCCCAACATTTCTTACTTTCATCCATTTATATGTACTTGTTTTATGTTAAACACTAAAGAGAATCTTGGCAAGTTTGATTCCAAAGCACAGAAGTGTCTGCTGTTAGGATACTCTGAACACTCAAAAGGCTACATAGTTTATAACACAGAATCACGAATTGTGGAAGAATCAATTCATGTTAGATTTGATGACAAGCTTTACCCTGAAAAGTCAAAGCTAGTTGAAAATCTTGCAGATTTGGAAATTAGCTTTTCGGAACCTAAAGAAAAAGCAGACGAAGTTAAAGAACAACAAGATCCTACTCTGGACACTATCAATGTAACTCCTAATACTCCACATCAAAAGAAAAGGAGAATGTCTACATCACATCCCGAGGAACTAATTCTGGGTAACAAGGACGCTCCAATCAGAACCAGATTAGCCTTCAGACCATCAGAAGAAACACTCTTAGGATTGGTGTCGTTAATTGAACCAGCTACTGTTGATGAAGCCCTTATGGATAAGGACTGGGTTCTGGCCATGGAAGAAGAACTTAATCAATTCTCAAAGAATGATGTATGAGATCTTGTTCCAAAACCTAAAGATGTTCATGTAATCGGAACCAAGTGGGTATTCAGGAATAAGCTAAATGAGAAGGGAGAAGTTGTCAGAAACAAGGCACGACTTGTCGCTCAAGGTTACAATCAACAAGAAGGAACTGATTACAATGAAACATTTGCTCCGGTCGCTAGACTTGAAGCCATACGATTATTAATTTCCTTTTCAGTAAATCATAACATCACATTATATCAAATGGATGTTAAGAGTACATTCCTAAATGGTTATATATCAGAAGAATTTTATGTCAAACAACCTCCTGGTTTTGAAAACTCAGAAAAATCAGATCTTGTTTTTAAACTTAAAAAGTCTCTCTATGGTCTGAAGCAAGCTCCCAGAGCTTGGTACGATAGATTGAGCAAATTTCTTTTAGAAAACAATTTCACCAGAGGAAAGGTTGACACTACTCTCTTCTGTAAAACATTTAAGAATGATATTCTTATAGTTCAAATCTATGTTGATGATATTATTTTTGGTTCTGCTAATCCCTCTTTATGCGAAGAATTTTCAAATTTAATGCAAGCAGAATTCGAAATGAGTCTGATGGGTGAGTTAAAGTTCTTCCTGGGAATTCAAATTGACCAGAAACCAGAAGGCACCTACATTCATCAAAGTAAATACACTAAAGAACTTCTGAAGAAATTCAACATGATGGATTGCAATACAGCAAAGACCCCAATGCATCCAACATGTATCATGGGAAAGGAAGAAACAAGAGTTAGGGTTTGTCAAAAGCTCTATCGTGGTATGATAGGCTCTCTCTTGTATCTAACTGCTTCAAGACCTGATATATTATTCATTGTACATTTATGTGCTAGATTCCAATCAGATCCCAAAGAACCTCATTTAACTGCTGTTAAATGAATTCTTAAGGTACCTGAAAGGAACAACTAATATTGGCTTGATGTATGAGAAAACATCAGAGTACACTCTTTCTGGTTACTGCGATGCAAACTATGCTGGAGACAGATTGGAAAGAAAAAACACATCCGGTAACTGTCAGTTCCTAGGGAACAACCTAATCTCTTGGTCAAGCAAGAGACAATCTACAATTGCTCTCTCAACAGCAAAAGCAGAATACATATCCGCTTCTTTATGCAGTACTCAGATGTTATGGATGAAAAATCAGCTGGAAGATTATCAACTATACGAGAGTAACATTCCTATCTTCTGTGATAATACTGATGCTATTTGTTTAAGTAAAAACCCAATTTTACACTCTAGGGCTAAACACATTGAAATAAAATACCATTTTATCAGAGACTATGTTCAGAAGGGAACTTTATGCTTAAAATTTATTGATACAGACCATTAATTGGCTGACATTTTTACAAAACCCTTGACTGAAGATAGATTTCAAATTATTTTAAAGCATCTGAAAATGGACTACTGTCCAGAGTAAGAGTATTTTAGAACCAAATATGTTTAGTCAGAAGAAATAATTATTTTAAAATCATCAGAACCACTTTTGTGAAACGTGTCTCAGTTCTGATGAAATTGGCTGAGTTGTTCAGTCAATCATGACGTGTCATTTAATTAGAAAATAATTTTTACATGTGATTTGATTATATCTAAATCACTATATTTATCCAAATCAAGCGAATAGTAATTTTCTTGAGATTGACTTAAAACTTTATTACATTCATTCATTTATCCCATGTACGTGTCTATTTCGTTAAGTTTTCAAAAACACTCCAATTTCCACTCTCTCGCTCAAAGAAAAACCCTAAAACCCTAAATCGTCTCTCTCTCTCTCTCTCTCTCTCTCTCTCTCTCTCTCTCTCTCCATTTCAAACACCCAATCTCAGGGTCATCATCTCTGATCTTAACTACCATAATGATGAACACCATTCAACAAGAAACGGTTCGCTTCTCCAAAGAATTTGAAGCATCACTGAATCCCTCGCAAGACTTACCATCCTCATCTGTCGCACCTTCTACAACCATCGTGACCACCGCGACGACCGCTTCAACTTCATCATCTCTTCCAACGATCGATGCAAACCATGTAACGCAGAGAAATCCCTCGGTTACATGTGTCAGTCATGCAGATAAGTTAACTGTTCTCAAAGAACTAGATGTCGATTTCGACAATCTTCGTGATAATGGGTTTGATCTAGTTGATCAGCTAAACACTCAGGGTTGGAAAAGTTACTTTGACAGACTTAGAGGCGTTACCTCTGAAGATCTCGAATTCTGGAGACAAGCTGAAGCTGACAATCTCCATGTTGTTTCCTTTGTTATGGATCAAAAGATTATTATCACTGAGAAGTCAATTTCAGATTTGCTAGGAATGAAGTTCTTGGAAGGAAAGAGTCTATGGAAGAATCGATAAATTTGACTCTGTCATCACTAAAGCGATTTTCAAAAATTGTCAACCTGGGACAACAGAGTACAAAATCAAGAATTTGCGTGACAATCTGAGGATCTGGCATAAAATTATTCTTGGATGTATTAATCCAAGACCTTCAAAGAGTGCTGCAGATTTCTTCAACGCAAATCAAAAGTACATGCTGTACTACTTGCACAAGAATGAGAAAATGTGTCTTTCATCCATTCTATTATACTACCTAAGAGATATGGTGCGCAAGACAAGAACAACAGCCTCACCAAATAGGAAGATTGTAAACTACATTCCTTTTGGAAGACTTCTATCTGATATTTTTGTTGAAAGCGGCTTAGTGGAGTATCTAGTCAAAGAAGCCAAATATACAGAATACCTGACTGCAAGCATTGGAGAAGTTTTCAATGCTGTGAACCTTAAGCATATGAAAATGGTGACAAATGTTGAAGTGAAACCTATGTCTATCCCTCACGACACCGTGATTCACAACAGACTTCCTGTAACAGATTATCCAGTTTATCACAGAGGAGATAATATGTATATTATTGCTTCATTCGTTGCTATAATGAGAGAAGAAGGACATGACATGTCTAGCTTCAGAATCGAAGATGTTGCTCCCAAAGCTAAATATATTACCAGGAGCAAGAGGAAGCAAACTGAATATGTTTCTGAGCCTAAGAAGAAGAAAAAGGATGATAAGGCTGAAACCTCTAAAATTTTCAGACTGGAGTCTCTTCTTCTTGAAGATATAAATAAATCTGCTATCAATTCTTTTGGTTCTATAAATTTCACTGAGACTGTCATTGCACCATCATCATCTCAAACTACCTTCATTCCTACCTCCAATCAACAAGTGAAGTTTAAACCACCATCTTTTTCAATTCCTCCTCCAACTACCACTATCCAATCTTCACCCAACTCATCAATCAGTACACCTATCTCGTCTGAAGTTGCTTCTATCTACACCTCGACAATAACCTCTTCAACCATTCAGCCAAATAAACCAGGTTCCACGAACCTAATCTCTGAATCTCAAGACCTCAGCGTTGAGTCTAGCTCTGAGGAAACCATCTCTGAATCTCTAGAAATTGTCACACCTGAAACCCTCATAGTCTCAAACACTCTAGAAGTATCATTTCCTGCCGATCAACCAATCAATCAACATCCTCCTACTGAGATTGTTTCATCTCAGCCTGCATCATCTGAAACTAATTCTGCTAAGCCTGACCTTGCTATAGTCATCTATGACATACCACTTCTAACAACTTTTGAGGAATGCATAGGTCAATTTCATGACAAGGCATTAAAGAAGTTTGTGAAATTAAGAGAAGAAATCAGCATAAGTGCCAAGGTTTTGGAGCTTGAAAGTTCTTGTCAAATCTTCCAGAAATGGTTGAATTCTGAACTTGCAAGAATTGTCAGCTTCTCAGACGCCACTATAACTTCCGAAATTCAGTTGGCAAAGGAAAAAGCAGAAGCTGAAGAACGGATCAGGGAACTCAAGTTCTTGGCCGCAAAACAGAAAGAAGTTGAAGAAAAAGCTGCTGAAAAAGCCAGACTTCTTGAAGAAAAAGCTGCTGAAGAAGCCAGGATGGCAAAAGAAGTTGAAGCCATGGAAAAGGCCAAGCAAGATGCTATAGTTGTGTCCTCATCTGATCCGGCTGTTAAGCGTTTGGAAATCGCAGTTGAAGAAATTATAGAAGAACAATAGAAATTCAGAGAGAATTTTAAGGAACAAAGGGTTGTCAATGCAAATGTTCAGAGCATGCTTCCGAAGATTTTGGACAAGATGTCCTCTGGAAGCACATAAGTTTAGTTATGTCTCGTTTGTGTTTAGGACTTTAAATCTTCGTTTTTCACCCTTGGACCACTAATCTTTTTTATCATGACAAAAAGGGGGAGAAGTTATATGAATATGATATTTTGATTCTATAGTCAATCTCTGAAAAATAACGTTGTTTACATGCTAACAAATAAACTGTTATTTCTATTAGATTATTTTTTTCAGGGATTCTGATCCAATAGTGAAATCAGGGGGAGCCCAAGCACATAAATTCATCAAGTCTAAAACTCAGGGGGAGTATTTCATACGAAGGATAAGCAATTTTTAAAATCTATTATTATCCCTGCATTATATATCAAAATTGTGTCATCAAAATACATAGTTTTGTCATCATCAAAAAGGGGGAGATTGTGAGAACAAGTTTTGGTTCTGCAATGTTACTTCTAAGTTTTGATGATATCAAACAAGTATGTTTGTATGAACAATTTTGTAAGACTAATGTTTGTTACTATTGAGAATCTAACAAACAGGTTATGCTTCCGTAAATTGGCGCGAATACAATGCTAAAAGGAAAATACTTCGCCTATGCACTACACTTGAAATACAGAATTTATTTCAAGAAAATGTGAAGTTCACAAGACTCTGATACGAAAGGCAAAGAGAACGAGTTCTGAAGATCTGAAGACAAAGGTTCTGATTGAACGAAGTCCAGATGCAGAAGGCTTATACTCTCTGATCAAGGTTCTGAAGACCTAACCATAGTCTCTACTCATGCTTCAACTAAATACCATCAGAAGCCTCTGAAGATATGAATACAACACACCAAGCGAACAAGGTTCTGAAGACCAAGTGCTGAAGACTCCGAAGGCGCTGCTCTGAGGACTCGAAGACTTAAAGTTCGTAAAAACCAAGCTATGTTTTCCTTTCTCACTCATGCTTGTAAAAAAGTCTCTGAAGTTGAGAAGCCAAGAAGACTAAGCTACATAGTACAACTGTACCATAATACAAAGCGAAAATATCTTGGTAACAGTGCAAACGGTACAAACGAAGATATTCTAACAAGACAGGACTCAAAAGTTTTTATCTGTCCTCACGCTTCTAGCCGCCAGCCTAGTTAGCTATCATGATTACCTTTCAACGACTCTTTCCACAAGGCAATAAAAAGAAGCAAAGACTTGAAGAAAGATACATATGCGAACGCTCCTGCTCAAAAACTTTCTAACTGAAATCTTTCTTAAGTCATTCTGGTCGAAACTTGTTTACATATTCAGCTTGTATTAGAAGCACACTTCTTGTAAACGAAACTAATTTTCAAACTTAGGTTTGTATTCCTTGAGAAAAACCAGTAGGATTGTATTTCTTGAGAAGTCTAAGACGTGTTGTTTTAGAGGGTGTTCCTTGAGAAAGACCGGTGTGGTTGTATTATTGAGAAGTCTAGAACTTGAGGAGTTTTAGAGGTTGTTGTTAGTCACCAGCATTTTGGCTAGTGCATTGTATTGATCTGATTGATTAGTGGATTAAGACCTCGATTGAGAGAGGCAAAATCACCTTGGCGGGTGGACTAGACTAACTTGAGTGTTTCTTAAGTGAACTAGTATAAACATAACGTGTTATCCCTTTCAGATTCAACAAAGGTTATTTTACTAAACAAAAGAGTTTGTGTTTAAGAGTAATCTTAAACAAACAATTTTATTTTGAAAAACCAATTCAAACCCCCTTTCTTGTGTTTTCACACCTTCACACCCCCTGACCGTCTCTAGGGAGAAGATACTGTCTGAATGCGCGAATTCGGAATTCAAATAAGAAGGGGTTCGCTTCCCCAAACAAATATCGGCCAAGCCCAACGCCGACAAATCAAAGTACTGCCGTTTCCATAAGAGTCACGACCACACCACCGGAGATTTCATCCATTTGAAGGATGCTATCGAAATACTGATCAGGGATGTCCACCTGAAACAGTTCACGAAAAAGAAAGGCGTTCCCCGGCAAGATGCCCAGGAGTCCAAAAAGGTAGAGGAAGAGGTGCCTTCCTCGGAAAAGGCCAACATCCAGGTCGCCATGTCCGTATCGCGACCAGAGGACTTCTACGTCCCAGACGAGCTCAGCGCTCCTGCTTACTTCGCGGCCCACAGCCCATGGGAAACGTTCCCCTCCGCCATGGTCATCTTGGGCGGAGGCTTCAATAAAGTCACGGTGGGCTCCGTGAAAAGGAAATTCGAGCACCAGTTCCCCACGAGCTCCAACAGGGGGACCACGCTCGACCAAGCCCAAAAGGGCTCCATCCCCGTCTCCTTCTATAGGGAAGAGCTCCTCGGGGGATCTTCAAACTCGAGCCTTCCCCTGCTCGTCAGAGCTCGGATGGCGAACTTTGACATTTGCAGGATTCTCGTCGACCAAGGCAACTCGGTCGACATTATGTACTCCCAGATGTTCTCAACGCTCCAGTTGGACGAGTCCCACCTCACTCCCTATGTGGGTTCTGACTTGCAAGGATTCAATGGGTCAGTGACCAAACCCTGGGGATGCGTCGAACTGATCGTAACTTTTGGGTCAGCGGAGATGGCCAGATCCGTCAAAATGCAGTTTCTGGTAATCGACTACCCGTCTCTGTACCAGTGCATCTTTGGAAGACCAAAGTTGGGCGAGTTGGTGGCTGTGCCTTCAACCCTCGACCTCAAGATGAAGTACTACACTTCAAAGGGGATGGTCGCCACCCTCCACGGCGACATCGAAGCCGCACGACGATGTTTCGAAGCAGCCACCAAGGGACTCAATGCCATCGTGTCCAAGCCAAAGGTATCCAACAAGCCAACCTTGCCAAGCAGCTCCGAGGAGGCCAAGCCACTACCTCAGGTCAACTCCATCGACCTCGACAACCGCTTCCCCGAAGAGGACCAGAAGGAAGACCAAGCAGCTTCAAGTAGCTCGTCCCCTCGACCATCAACAACTCCCATCCGATGCGCCCCATCCCGGATGGCAACTTCGAGCTTGTCTTGTTCGACGACGACCCCCAGCAGGGAGTAAAGATTGGAGCAGATCTCCCCGACATCGCAAGGAAGCAACTCAAAGCCTGCCTCCATGAGAACGTCGATCTGTTCGCCTGGAGGGCTGCCGAGATGCCCGGCTTGGACCCGTCCGTCGCCTGCCATCAACTCACAATTGACCCAGCCGCCAAAGCAGTAGCACAACGTAGAAGAAAGCAGTCTCCAGAGAAAACGGAGGCTGAAGAAAAAGCTGTAAAAGACCCCCTCAAGGCAAAATTTATCTCGGAAGCCAAGTACACCACTTGGCTGTCCAACGTTGTACTTGTGAAAAAATCTAAATGCAAGTGGCGAATGTGTATTGACTATACCGATCTTAACAAGCATGCCCGAAGGATGCCTACCCCTTCCCCAATATTGATAAACTTGTTGATAACTCTGCTGGTTTTAAACTATTATCATTCATGGATGCCTACTCGGGCTATAATCAAATACCAATGGCCGTGAGCGATAAAAATTACACGACCTTCATGACCGAATCGGGCAACTATTACTACAACGTAATGCCCTTCGGCCTGAAAAACGCCGGCGCGACCTATCAGAGGATGATGAACAAGGTCTTCCGGGGAGAAATAGGCGACATGCTCGAAGTCTATATGGACGACATGATCGTAAAATCCCACTAGGAAACCGATCACACTGCCCATTTAAGGAAGGTCTTCGAACAGGCCAGGAAGTACCAGATGCATTTTAAGCCGGAGAAATGCACGTTCGGTGTCCGGGCAGGCAAATTCCTCGGCTTTTACTTAACAGAACGAGGAATCAAAGCCAACCCCGATAAGTGTCGGGCATTCTCCGAGTTTCCAACGCCCAAGTCTAAGAAATCCATCCAGTCCCTGAACGGGATGTTCGCATCGTTGTCCCGTTTCGTGGCCAAATCGGCCCAACACGCCCTACCATTCTTTAAACTCCTCTGCAAGGAGGCATCGTTTGAATGGACCGAGGAATGTGACCAGACTCTCCTCCATTTGAAACGAGCACTCTCAAAGCCGCCAGTCTTCTCTCGCCCGGACAACGGCGAAACTCTGTACCTGTATCTCGCCGTAGCAGCCGAGGCAGTGAGCGCCGCTCTTATCCGCGAGACACCTGACGGGTAGAAGCCCATATATTTCACGAGCAAATCACTGCAGGGACCAGAGCTGAGGTACCAACAGATAGAAAAAGTGGCACTGGCCCTCATCAACGCAGCTAGAAGACTGAGACACTACTTTCTAGCCCACACAATCTTGGTTCGAACAGATCAACCCGTAAAGCAGCTGCTAGGACGACCAGACATGGCCGGTAGAATGCTTAAATGGTCGCTAGAGCTGTCCAAATTTGACATCCAGTACGAGGGAAGAAAAGCCCTCAAGGCTCAGGCTTTGTCTGACTTCGTCGCAGAAATGACGTTCGCAAACTCCCCCACATGCGGAGCATGCAAATGGACCATTTTCGTGGACGGGGCCTCCAGTTCGGCGGGAAGCGGCGCATGCATCATACTAGAAAGCGACGAGGGAATCATTGTTGAAGTATCACTTACCCTATCCTTCCCCACCTCTAACAACCAGGCTGAGTACGAAGCCTTCCTCACCGGCTTACACCTAGTCGAAGATCTCAGTGCGGAAGAAGTCGTCATCTGCACATATTCACAAATCGTCGCCCTCCAAATTCGGGGAGAATATCAAGCCAAAAACGAGCGAATGTCCAAATACTTAGCCCTGGTCAAGGAGATGATGACGAAGTTCGCAGTAATAGAGGTAAAGCATGTTCCCCGCGAACACAACGTCAGAGCGGACGTTTTGTCCAAACTGGCAAGCACGAAGAAGAAAGGCGGAAACAAGTCCGTCGTACAGGAGGTACTTCCTCGACCCAGTATCGAAAAGACTTCCCCGACCCTTGACGTACAGATGATCGGTGATAACAACTGCTGGATGACCCCCGTTTACAACTATCTCGCTAAGGACGAACTCCTGTCCGACCCCAAAGAGGCCAGCATAGTCAGGCAAAGAGCCTGCTCATACGTCCTGGTCGAGGACAAACTCTACAGGCGAGGGTTCTCCATTCCGCTACTCAAATGTGTCGAGGAAGACATGGTCGCCCACATCTTGCGCGAAATTCACGAAGGAATCAACGCACAACATCTCGGTGGAAGGTCTCTAGCCCGAAAAGCCCTTCGAGCAGGGTACTACTGGCCAACCATGCAGCAAGATACTAAAGAGCACGTGAAGAAGTGCGATAAATGCCAACGGCACGGGGACGTGCACCTGGCTCCACCTAACGAGCTCAAGGCCATGTCCTCCCCGTGGCCATTTGCCTGGTGGGGCCTGGACATCCTAGGGCCATTTATGGTAGGATCAAACCAAAATAAATACTTAATAGTAGGCGTGGACTACTTCACAAAATGGATAGAAGCGGAGGCTCTAGCCAAGATAACTGCTATTAACATACTACGTTTCTACAAAAGAAACATTCTCGCACGTTTTGGCATCCCCCAGGTGATAGTCACGGATAGTGGGACACAGTTTATAGACAGGAAGTTCCAGGACTTCATCGCCCAGCTGGGCACAAAGTAACACTTCGCATCCGTTGAACATCCCCAGACAAACGGGCAAACTGAAGCGGCGAACCGAGTCATCCTTCGAGGACTCAAATGAAGGATGGACGAAACGAAGAAAACTTGGGTCGAGGAGCTGCACAGCGTCTTATGGGCATACCGCACAACTCCACACTCTTCAATCGGGGAAACACCCTTTCATCTGGCCTACGGGACCAAAGCCGTAATTCCAATTGAAGTTCACATACCCTCTAGGCGAACTGAATCGCCCCTGGACAAGGAAATAAACGACAAAGCATTAAGGAAGGAACTCGACCTCGTTGAGGAAGTCCGGTCAAGGGAATCCCTCTGCGAAGCCTCGTTAAAACAAAAAATCGCCATCAGGCACAACGCCAAAGTCATACGAAGAGAGTTCGACATCGGCAGCCTTGTCCTAAGAAGAAACCATAAAGACTCTCACGAAGGCAAACTAGCCGCTAACTGGGAAGGATCCTATCATGTCCGGGCAAAAATGCAGAATGAGGCCTATTACCTAGAACATCTCAACGGGGAAGAACTTGCTCAACCATGGAATGCCGGAAAGCTAAAACAATACTACAGCTAAGGCCTAAATTGTCGGTTTGATCCGTCATAACGACGAGCATTGCCTATCGACCATGATGTGCACCTAGGTACAAGCGTCGCATGCCAGTAAAGCAGAACCCCGCTCAAGAACGAGCTAGGTCCCTGCTCGACAGCGGTCCCTCAATCGAGCACCGCCGTCGTCAAAGTACCACGACAGGCAGAACACCCAGCTCGCGATGGGAGGTTCCCACCTCGAACTCAGGCCTCAAACGCGACCTGAGCTCCGCTCCCTCGCCCGGACATTCCCTGGCCGTTCGACCAGTACCCCTCACTGCCGAACACATCTGCGACGAGCAATCCCCTAAAACTTAAAATCAAATCAAAGTAACCCCTATTACGGGCATACATGCATATCGAGCAAAAGTACAACACTTCCCAGAATTTAAAGTAGATAAAGCCATGCAAATCATAAAACCGGCCACAAGGACCGGGGACATAATTAAAGTAATAAGTGGCCTCCAGGACAACAATTGTGCCTGTTACATAAACCGGGGGTCATGTCCCCATTCAAAATAAGTTACAAAGATACACGGCATGCAGGCCGGACAAATTACAACAACAACAAAACCCTTCACTTGTCCATCCGATCAGACTGCTCGGCGTTAAGCTGAGGCTCCTGGCTTTCCCCGTTTAGATTTTCGGCATGCTCATCGCCAATGAGGAGGGAGTTCGGGCTAACTATCCGGACATCCTCGACATGTGCTACATAGTGAGTATCCTCGGTGGAGATATCAAGCCCGGGGTTGACCACCCACAGTTAGGCCACTGCGTTCCTGAAAGACCCGTCCCCAATAACGATGTTGTCATCCTCAGCCCTCAACATGCGAGCAACTAGCTCGGCCCTTGTATTTATTTCCTTCACATCCTCATGTTCATCCTCGCCCGGAGCGCTTGCCAACCTCAGCTGCTCGACCACCTCCTCAGCTGCCTTCTTCTCCGCGGCCAGCGCAGAGTTCTCCCCCTTTAGCCTGGTCACCTCCTCTTCCGCCTTCTTTCAGGCTTCATCAACACTCTTAGCCACCTCCTTGGTTTTCCTCGCCGTCTCGTCAAGAGATGCCATGGTAGCCCGGGCAGCTCTAAGTTCAGACTCAGTTGCAGAATCCCCTTCAGCATAGATGGCCGCCATCTCCAAAACTCTGACTAGCGCAAAGGCATCTTGGGCCACCAGCGCCCTCTTGCTCGGGCGATCCATGCCCAAAAGCTGGAGAGATTCTACCCACGGAACAACCAAGGACGTCCCCTCGAAGAATCTTCTGTCAAGAATACATGGAGGAAGTTCGAACTTCCCTTTTTTCGGCGCCCGGGTGAGATCTACCCCTTCGGTGGCCCTGGACCGCTTGAACCTTGAGGCTAGAGGCAAGGGAGATCTCTGGGCAGGAGTAGGCGAAGAGGTCCCCGCAGCAGGTTGAGGAGGAGTAGGAGCACGCTGGGTAAATTGAGTCTTGGGAGCAGTCGCCCCGGGCTTGTTCCTCGCCGTAGCATTCTTTACCATTCTTTCATGAGCGGAAGGCATCTCATCTGCAGAAACAAAACAAATATGTTAGACGACCAAGGAAAAATATGTCGGGCAAATCAAATAACTAAGACAACCGAGCAATTTATAGGCATCTGCAGGAGTCTTGCACTCTAAAAGCGCCTTGGTGTTAATAAAACGATACTCCACACGCTGGCTACCGTCCTCCTCATAAATCGGGGACCCCTTCTTCGTCCAGCATTCAGCAAACCGGAAAGAGTTGACAAAGTTCACCAGCGTGTCATAGGCAACGACATCCTGCCCGTCTAGCATGTGTGGCTGGGCAATATACACAATGGGCTCCTTGGAGAAGTGGCCAGGCCCCCAGTGAAACAGGAACTTAAATTTTCTATCCCCGATCAGCTTCCCATTCTCATCGCGCATGTCATTACCCTCCTCGTCAAGGGAAATCGCCCAGATATACGTGCTATCTTGGGCCCTCTCCGACACAAGCTCTATGATATAGAACCTTTCTTTGAACGTCCGAATTGACTCTAAAAAGGGCTTGAACAGCTTGCGGGGCTGTTTCAACGAAACCCAACCATACCTCCTCCCCGTCAACTGCCGCTGAAGATGAAAGACAGTGAAAAACAAAGGGAGAGTAACCCCTATCCTCAAATACTCGCACGTCAACTCGAAAGCACGGATAAACGCCAGCGAGTTGGGGTGCAGCTGCGACGAAGCCAGGTCCAGGTGCACGAAGACTGACCGCTGAAAATCGGTGAAGGTCAACCTCAATCCCAACTCTTTAAATGCGTATTAGTACATGGAAAACTATCCCCGAAGTTGGTGCAGACCTTATCATCCTCGGAGGGGAAGTGCACCTTCCACTCCCCCTTTGGCCCAACGACCGTGAAGACATCCCCCAGATATGTTGCAAAAGTAGATACGTGCTCGGCAGGCTCAGCCACCGACCACTCCTCCGTTGAGTCTTCAACAACCTCCTCCTCCCCGACTTCGCCGGGGACAATTGAAGCCTCCATACTGCTGCTCTCCGAGGAGCTCTCCTCGGATAAGTCTAGTATAATCTCCCCTTCTGGCCCTATCGACATATCGATCACCTGAAAAGCAGAGAAAAAAGTGAATTCGACGAAGAATCAAATCCACCCTTCCACCGCTAGTCAAGTGAAAGGGCGCGCAAAGGGCTGAGGACGACGTCCCCGACCTAAGCCCTAACATCAAACAAAAAACTCAAGAGTCTCCCACGACGAGACGCTCGGGACAAACCACTCCCATACGAGGAACGTCCTCGAGCCACTTCCCAGTTTCCGTATGAAGCTTCACTGGAAACTGCAAACGTTCACCAGAAACTTCATTAAAGCACCGGAATCTGAGTAACCGTGACGGTTACACATGCATCATCATCGCGACGATGCTGGAAACCGCCCTACTCACGAGATATCCAAAAAGGTCCAGCAGCCTCGTCGGCGGCAGAAGATGGCCTAACAACCGTCCGCCACCAACAACCACCGGGGAAAAGCGACAATTCGTCTTCTAACCCTAAACCTAGCCACATGCAATCTACAAACAACCGTAAAAGAGGCAAAGGAGCACAAGATCAGTGGACTTACTTGGTTAAAAAGCTAAAAAATGGTTGCTCGGAAATGGTGGCGGCGGTCGGAACAGTGAACGGCGGTGGAGGGCAAGTGCTTTGCGGAAGACGAAGAAGAGTGAGAAGCGAAAGATCCAAATGGCCCGAGTCTCTCTCCTTTTATACTGAGGGGTGTAGCGAGCGATTTTGGATGCGGTTCTTAAGCGCTGGTCGCTCTTTGCAGTTGAGCTTAAAACTACAGGTCGATTCATTTTTTATCCTATTGTGAGCTGAATAAGGAAGGGAAATAGATGTCTCCAATTAACCCTGCTTGCATATTGAGTTTAAACAGCGGTCTGTTAGGTTACGGATGCTATCAATGTGGGGGGCCTTTGTACTGGTTATTTGTATTTTCGCCAATACGGTTTTTTATCTAGGCAGAAGGTTTCTGGCGGGGAACGAGGATTAGGATGTTAGGACTGATGTTTATGAGAGTATGGGATTTTGGGTTTTTGTCTAGTGTGCTCGCTAAGATTTTTCTTTCAATCTTATGCCTACGTATTCCCGTTTACCGAAACAGGGAAATCAGAGCGTTCGTAGTTCCTCCTATTCTATGGGAGGAAATGGTTGTTTTGGTGTCTTGTTCAAAGCCCAAGACGTGAAGCGAAAGGTGATTTGTGTCTTGTTCAAAGCCCAAGACGTGAAGCGAAAGGACCTCGACTTTCGAGAGATTTTGTCATCTCTAAAGGGGTTTATTTGTCACAACTGTTTAAAAAGGAGTTGTTTGATGTTTGTGTACTGTGAACGAGGCACAGTTTTGATGCTAAAAGGTTAATTGGATTAACCAGTGGTTTTCTTATATAAAGCCTAAGAAGAGTCTAATATGTGTCTCGTACAAAGCCCGAGAGAGAGGCGAAAAGGTTTTGACCCGACGATGGAGTCTTTTGGTATCTCGTATAAAGCCCGAGATGAAGGCTATTGTTTGTTTGGCTTGATAAGAACCCTTTTGTATCTCATATAAAGCCCGAGATGGAGGCTAAAGGGGTGATTGACTCAACGAGGGAGTCTCTTTATGTGTCTCGTACAAAGCCCGAGAGAGAGGCTAAACGTTGTTTGACTCCGCTGGGGAGAATCTTTTGTGTCTCGTATAAAGCCCGAGATGGAGGGTAAACGTTTACTTCGCGAGGAAGAATCATTGTAAAAAGCCCAAGAGGAGGCTACGGTAACTGTTTTCAGTTGAGTGACAGGTCCAGTATACTGATTTTTAAAGAGAAAATCAGTTCTTATATGAGCAACACTGTACTCATGGATTTGATTCAAAGATCCGGGATATTTCCTTTTCTTTAAGGAAACGGGAAATCCAAAGGGTATTGAGACTGTCCGAGTCTGCAGGTTTCCTTCCTATTTAACGAAGGGGTGCTTGAGAATGTCTTTGAGACTCAAGGAAATTAGACTGTCCAAGTCTAGAGTTTTGTCTTCTATACTATGTTTTGAGAAACAGTAGTAGACTCTATGAAAGGACTTTTCTATGGAGATGACTAGTTTCTGTTCCTATACCTCTAGGAGGTCGTCGGGACAATTTGTACGAAGCCCAAGAGGAGGCTGGAAACTTTTAAGAAGCCGAGAGGTCCTTGTACTAAGCCCAAGAGAAGGCTATCATTCCCGGAGGAAGAGATCATTATACGAAGCCTAAGAGGAGGCTGTGAATACTTCTAAGAAGCCGTAGGGTCCTTGTACTAAGCCCAAGAGGAGGCGGGGTTGCTTTTAGGAAGCCTGTGGGTCCTTGTACGATGCCCAATGTAACAGCCCGCGGCCGCTCGCGCACGAGTCCCGGCACTATTACCAACTCAGACTTAATCACTAGCCCCCTTTTTCAACTATACTAGTGTTTTTGCCTCCCGTGGGAATCGAACCGTGTACCTGGGGATAAGTACCACGTTCAATGCATTCCCACTACCAATTGAGCTAGTAGCTCAATTGGTAGTGGGAATGGATTGAACATGTACTTGAACCCCAGGGTACATGGTTCGATTCCCACGGAAGGCAAAAACTCTACTAGTGAGGGGGGTAGAGAAGATCGTGAGGTGGCAGTGCCGGGATCGCCTTGCGAGGGGCCCGGGCTGTTACACCCAAGAGGAGGCCGATGCTTTTAAGAAGCCGATGGGTCCCCAAACCCCGAGAAATTCAAGGCAATGCTATTCACCGAGAATAGATCAAAGTCAGGAAAGTTCGAGAATTTGGAAGAAACTCAAAGATGCCATTCACGGAGAATACATTCATCTCTGGGAGTAGAGTTTCTTGACAATTCCTAATGAGGACAGCCGAAGAGAAAACTGTATCTGGTGATCCTATTGGGGATCTAGTTGTCTATTTCTATAAACGAAACGACGTCACTTAGTTCTAGACGTAGTTGCCGGGGAAACTCGAAATATCTATACTATTATTACACAGTTGATATGAGTTTATGAAAGAAGACTTACAGTGAAACAGCCCCACAATGCAGTTATATGTATATGAAAGCAGTAAATGAAAGCAATAACCACTTACTCGGTTGTAGAGCTTCCATGCTGTTTGGTTAGTTGTTCAACAAAGAAAGATTGAAAACAACAGTATATTCAAAATCAAAGGAGAAAGTGCTTTAAAAAAGAAAGATTTGGGGCTTACAGCTCAAGGAGAGGCCCAGGGTTTTATCAGTGAGCGCACTGTTGAATTTGTACAGATGGGACTTATACAAGTGACTGAGGCCAAAAAAGGTTTTCTGTACAAAGGGATGGGTCTTACACTCTCTCAAGAGGCCCAAAATGTTTAAAGAAAAAGAGTGGGGCTTATAACACGAGGGTAGGCCCAGTTGATTTTTCCGTTTTAAAATGGCGATCGCGCCGAGGTTTTCTTTTAACGCAGAGGGACTTATACAATAAGTGAGGCCCAAATGATTTTGGTTAAAAGGGGGTTGGGTCTTACACTCTAATAGAGGCCCAAAGTGTTTTGAATGGGTCTTATAGCTCAAGGAGGGGCCCAAGGTTTATTTTTCAAAAGGCGATGATCGCGCCGTTGGTTTTTGACGGTATCGGGACTTATACAATAAGTGAGGCCCAAAAAATGATTTGGTCAAAAAAAGATTGGGTCTTACACTCTATTAGAGGCCCAAAATGTTTTGAAAATGATTTATGAGGGTTGAATTAATCCAAAAACCCTAATTTGTTTTCAAAAATGTATTTAATTGAATAAAAATTCAACTAAAATAATCAAAATTGTTTAACATGTGAAAAACAAATTGTGATTTTGGATTAATGCTTCAAAAATTAAGTATTGACCTACAAAATAATTAGAAAGCATTAAAAGTTGCAAAATCAATGTAGAAAAAATATTTAATATGTCAAAAACAATTAAAATATTAATTCTTTGCAAAAATATCAATTATATGAAATAAATAATATTTTTGGGATTTTTTGATAAAATAAAATATTTTAACATTTTTGTGAATTATTAAAAAAAGAACCAACTCAAAATCATTAAAACTCAGAGAGAAATTAATTTTTGAATCAATTAAATAAAATCACAAAATTCAAATATTTGAATTATTCAAAAATGGCGCCAACAACACACCAAGAACACGCGCGTGTTCTGGGTTTGGCTGATTTGCATTTTCTCCTCAATCTCACTGAATACTTGATTATATCATGCAATCCACATATCATTATGCTCGTCTCAACCTCACGATCATGTCTATGTCCATTAATTTCATTTAAATTAAACATATAACAAGAAATCATGAAAAATCCTCAAGAACCCTAATTTCTGCATGAAGGCTAGGATTTTTTATACACGATTCAAACAATGCAATTAATTGAGGGAAAACATTCCATGCATGATTATGAACATATGGCCAAATTATTGTGCGAGGAAATATGCATAGATTGAGAGATGACCAAGTATATGCTTACCTTTAAGCCGTGACAGCAAGTGCAATGTGATTTTTGATTTGGAGGTGTTACAGATGAGTGGTGATGATCTGAACAGCTTCCCTACACCATATGGAGTGTGTTTGAATGGTTGGACTTGATTGAAATTGGTTGGATCACTTTATGGTACCTCAGCTGCAACTTGGTTGAAAATTTGAGCAACCAGCTGGTGATTTTGTGAAATTGGTGTTTCAGAAGTGATCTAAGTGTTTGATCAGCTCATATGTGATGTATGTGAGGTGTGTGAGTGATTGGTTTGATTGGAATTGCTCTCAAACTCAAAACCCGATAGCTACCTTGCTAAGAAAGGCATTTTTGCCAAGAGAAAGAGATTTTGAGGAAAGCATCTGTTAGATGGCTTTGGTGTACTCAAATTGATCGCAATTGAGCTCTATTTATAGTACAGCAAGTTTGTTTTGCAAGGAATATTGAATGGCAACTGGTAAGTAGGTTTGGCCAATGTTGTCCAATGGAAATGCAAGTCTCCTCTAGCCATTGACTAGAGGTTAAGGCACAGAGCTTTGGTTCCCTTGGTCTTGGATCTTGACTGATTTCAGATGAGAATGGCTCAGTCCATGCCACCTTGATGCTTCCATTGAATGCTTCAATCCAAATTTGGAGTCTTGTCCCTATTTTGGCCATTCTAGGTTCAACATGCTATTTCTTATTCCATGGACTTTGGAGGCTTGGCTCAGTGATTGTCCCCTTTAGATTCAATCCTCAGATGTGTCCAAGTGGATAGGAGCATTTGAATTTGGCTGATTTTGGCAAATCGAGCCAAAATGCAAAATCTGCCTTGCCTTTGACAGATTTCAGCAAGGCAACTTGACAATGTCATATCTCATGGGGCAAGTTGAATTTGGCAATGTTCTTGGCCATTTTGGAAAGCCCTTACATGATACAACAACTATTTGAACAAGTTTGGTTTTGATCTCTTTTTATTCCAAGTGAAAAATCCCTCTACATTTGGCAAAAAGTGAAGCAAAATCTGACTTAGTGAAATTTTCACTAAGTGTTGGAACAAAGTGTGATTTCTTGATTTTGATCACTCCATAACTCAAAATCCTTAATGAATTGGCCTTAGGTCTAGTTGAAGTTTTTGTAGAGGGTAATGAGGGCTACAAATCCATCTTTGGATGAGAAAAAATGGTCATGTGGTTTAGGAGTTATGATCCTCCAAAGTTAGTGTATTAGTGGTACTTTTTCCATAACTTAGAAAAATTTCTAAGTTTTATGGTTACCCCTTTTACAAGTTATCCAACTTTTCTTGATTTTTCTTGATGAATGATGATTAAAATCATACATAAACATCATTTTAGGGTTAAAAATCCATTTTGGTGAAAAATCTCAAAAAGTCAAAGTTGACTTTTGTGCACAGTTGACTTTTTATCAGATGAATTCCAAATTGTGCAATTCTTCAGGAAATCATGTCCTTGATCTAAATCAAACTTGATGGACATGCTCCATGGGTGTCATAGGGTATATTGGGGCATGTCCTAGGGTTTGGGAGCATGTCCTAGTCAAAAGTCAAAGTTACAGTTGACTTTCCTCGCGAAACCCTAATTGTGGTGCAGATGAAAATGAGACTTATTGCTCAAGCTTCTTGGATTAATCCATTGTTCCAAATGGATCAATATAGTTCATTAGAGACCCTCAAATCATGTCTTGAAGTCTTGGCTCTTGATTTGTCCCAAAAGTCAACTTAGGGGTGAATTAGGTCAAGAAACCCTAATTCCTGATTTTTGATGTATGCATCCCCTGAGGCAAAATTGACTTGATGAATGGGTCCATGAGGTTCCATGGAGTACATTAGGTTGTGTTTTGGATCTTTGGCTTGTGTCCAGATGAAATTTTTCATCTGGAGGCCCTGGTCGACCAAAACCCTAATTTGGTGATACTGGCGATCTTGAGGCTTGATCCACCTAGAAGGGAGCAACTTTGTGCTTAATCCTTGAGGTGGGAGTCCTTTTGATCCATTGTGGATGTTTGAGAGGTTAGACAAGTTGAAGATCATATCATTTCTTGATTGATCCTTTGTCTAAGGCTCTGAGAGGGCTTGAAACCCTAATTTTGATTGTAGTGGATGCTCACCCATCTTTGGGGAGACTGATGAAATAGAATGGTTCCTCCATATTGTGATGATGATTTGCAAAATGATGGGAAATCTTAGTGGTCAAAATTTGGGGTATGACAGATGCCCCTATTTAATCTTCTTGGACCCGAAGGTGTGAATGACGAAGGTATTCGGGCATTCGGGGTGCAAGAGGATTAAGTATCGGAATACCCAGAATTTTGATGATGGTTATGAATGGTAGCTTGCACATTCATCTTCTTTAGCTAAGCAATGATGCTTAGAAAAGGTAAACTTCCCCTCGATCCTGGTCTTCAGCCAAGGAACTGGTTTTAGTTTCTGATGTAAACTTCCCCTCGATCCTGGTTTCCCACCAAGGAACTGGTCTTAGTTTCTTTCGTCAATAAACTTTACTGACAAGGGACGCTATTCATAGCGGCTTTCCCTCAAACTTCTCACCGAATTTTCCTGGGGAGATGCCATTTGAGTGGAAAAAGTTTTGATGTCAGACTCGCTTGTGAACCCAGCCGTCTGAGTTGTAGAGTTGCACAAACTTCTCTGTTGGAGACACCATTTGTCGATTCTACTGGGAAAGCGAGTCTCTTGAGAGACTGTTTTCGTTTGGGAGCTTACATCATACTTTTCTCGGGATCTTCCCAGAGAAATGCCATATGATGGGATCCAAATTTGAGGTGTCGATGACCTTTTAATCAGCGGTTTTCTCGAAACGAGACTGGCATGCTGCCGAATTTCTGATTACGAGGCTTTCTCTATGGATTTTCCTTTAACCCGGGAAAGCGAGGATATCGTCTTCGATGGCAAAGAGCGACATTTGTTGAAAGTTTTCTCTGGCTTTTCAGAGGTTCAAGTTATCAAAGTGGTCAAGGACCAACTTCTTTTCAGAAATAAACTGGAAGCAAGGTTGTTCAGACGCAGCACTTCCTGACGAGGCAAGAACTGACAACTCGATTGAGAGAACTTCTACCACTAGGGGACAAGACCGACTAGAGTGATAGTGATGCAATATGAAATGTGAATGCAAATCAAAAATGCATGATGCATGTATGTTTATGCCGACAAAACCGACGCGACACACAAACTAAAAGATGAACTTGACTGGATACTCGGCCATCGCGGGGCGTGTAGAGATATCGCTGGTACAAGATAGCAATTCCACCTTGCTTAGGAGAGATAGTCCCTGCAGGGAATATCGTTGATCGGGATTAGGAGACGAGAACTCGGCCGAAGTGCGTCAGACGAAACAAGGTCTCTGGCACAGTTGATCCTTCATTCAGGCGTACCGGGTTAGAAGGAGCACTTTGATTCTGCACTTTGAAGTTCGCTTACTTCTGGAGAAGCGGTTGATGTTCCTTTGATGTTCAACAGACAAAAGAAGTTGTCATCTTTATTTTAAAAGCAGAAAAAATTTATCAAGTAAATTCATTTTTGTTTTATTTCAAGAATCGTTAATCATGTTAACAACGTCATTCTGTAAAGCTAAAACAAATAAGAAATACAAACAAAAGCACAAGGGCTCAAATTTTATTGATAGGATGGAGATCAGCCAAACGCGTGATTCCACAGAGTATATACAAAGTTAGAAAATGGTAATTTACAGGGAAAAGGGCTACGTTGAAACATAACGACCACTATCCTTCTACCAACTTTGAATTCGGGGCATCCTGAGCTTTTGTCGAAGATGACCTTGACTGGAGTTTTTTGACAGATGATGTAACTGCTGCTGCTGAGGGATTTGCCCCTGTTGAACATAGTTACTTGCCATTATCCCTAACTTTTGCCTGGATTGTACTATGAGATTTCCAATCCAACGGGATAATTTTTTTTCATGTCTCTAACTTTTGCCTGGACCGCCCTTTCGGGTTTTCAATCCACCGAGACGTTTTTTTTAGGCGAAGTATTTCTTGACTACATCAACATTCGTGGGGTAGGCAAATTCCTCTCCGTCCATGGTCGCAAGTCTTAAGGCACCGCCTGAGAAAGCTTTCGTGACCACATAGGGGCCATCATAATTTGGAGTCCATTTACCCCGAGAATCAGTGAGAAAAGATTGTATCTTCTTGAGCAAGAGGTATCCTTTTCTGAAAACACGAGGTCAGACCTTTTTGTCAAACGCCCTCTTCATTCTCTATTGATACAGCTGACCGTGGCACAGTGCCGTGATTCACTTCTCTTCTATCAGATTCAGCTTGTTGTGTCGACTTTGACACCATTCAGCTTCGGTAAGCTTAGCTTCCATCAATACTCGAATTGACGGGATCTCTACTTCTATGGGGAGCACTGCTTCCATGCCATATACTAGAGAGAAAGGGGTAGCCCCTGTTGAAGTGTGAACAGATGTGCGATAACCGTGAAGAGCAAAGGGTAGCATCTCGTGCCAGTCTTTGTAGGTTACAACCATCTTTTGAACGATCCTCTTGATGTTCTTGTTAGCCGCTTCTACCGCTCCGTTCATCTTGGGTCGGTAGGGAGATGAGTTATGGTGTTCGATCTTGAACTCTGCACACAACTCCTTCATCATCTTGTTGTTCAAGTTAGATCCATTGTCAGTAATGATCTCGCTCGGAACACCATAACGGCAGATGATATTGTTTTTGATAAATCGGACCACCACTTGTCGGGTTACATTAGCGTATGACGCTGCTTCGACCCACTTGGTGAAGTAGTCAATGGCTACTAGAATGAACCGATGTCCGTTTGAAGCCTTGGGCTCAATCATGCCAATCATGTCGATTCCCCATATCAAGAATGGCCATGGGGAAGAAAGAACTTTGAGATATGATGGCGGTACATGAATTTTGTCGGAGCATACCTGACACTTGTGACACCTCCTCATGTACTTGTAGCAGTCGGATTCCATTGTCAACCAATAGTACCCTGCTCTTAGGATTTTTCTCGCCATTGTGTGTCCATTGGCATGAGTGCCAAAGGATCCTTCATGAATTTCTTTTATCAGCATGTCTGCTTCTGGTCTGTCGACGCATCGGAGCAAAACCTTGTCAAAATTTCTCTTATAGAGAGTGTCACCGCTCAGGAAGAAGTTTCCAGCCAATCTTCTGAGGGTTTTTCTGTCTTTTTCGAGTGCCCCAGATGGGTACTCTTGTTTCTGAAGGAAGCATTTGATATCGTGATACCAAGGTCTGTCATCTATGACTGCTTCAATCGTGAAGACGTAAGCAGGCCGTTCAAGGCGCATTATGTCGATCTTAGGTATGTCATTCCATTGACCTACACTAATCATGGAAGAGATAGTGGCTAATGCATCAGCCATGTGATTCTCATCACGAGGAATATGATGAAACTCAACTCTGTTAAAGAAAGGTAGCAACCTTCTTGCGTAGTCTTTGTAAGGAATTAGTCCTGATTGGTATGTGTTCCAATCTCCTTTTATCTGATTGATAACCAAGGCTGAGTCGCCGTATACGTCCAAGTTTTTGATCCTTAAGTCAATTGCTTCCTCGAGACCCATAATACAAGCTTCGTATTCGGCCTCGTTGTTCGTACATTTGAACGTAAGTCTGGCAGTGACCGGAATGTGGGTACCCTGAGGGGTAACAATGATTGCCCCAATTCCGTTTCCATAATGATTAACTGCTCCGTCAAAGATAAGCCCCCATTGGGAACCTGGTTCTGGCCCTTCACTGGGTAACGGTTCATCGCAATCTTTCATCTTTAAATACATGACATCTTCATCTGGGAAGTCAAACCCGATTGACTCCTGATCGTCAATCGGATGATTCCTGTACATAAATATTATTTTTGTTTTAAATATATTTATAAAAATATTTGAATCAATAATAAAGTTATTGCCGTTTATAACAATAACATATTTTATTAAAATATTTGGATCAACATACATTTGTTAACACTAATATTTGATTGATAAATACAATTTGTTCAGTATAACAAATATATTGATCAACCCTATTTAGCAAATAAATTTTGTCCCACCCTTATTGTACATTGCTATGAAATATGAGTGTTAAACACTAATTGATAAAATAGCATTTAAAAACATAAAAATAATATATTTAAACCAAATTAATGTTCATTTGAAAACACATTTAATTTGAAATCAAATTCCTTACAGATATATTGATGACACAATCACGTATTATTCACGCATTCAAGTCGTCCTCAATTGTTGGATGAAGATCAAACAGTATTAAAGAAAAGGGTTAAATATACAAAACCCCCCTGCAATGTTAGTGAGTTCTCACTTTAGCCCCTATAAAATTTTTTTTAAACACCCCCTCATCTTAGTTAGATTCCCTCAGATACCCCGCCAGAGTCCAAGTGGCATGGTAGATTCCTTTTTGACCATTTGAATTAGTCCTTGTTGGCATTTTGAATTAAATTTTACTGGTTGACTGGGTATATATTGTTGCGTTTCACCCCCTTGTAATTGTTAGGGTTTTACTGCGACGGAGGAACAACTGCGAAGGGCATTCTGATGCGACGGAGGAACATCTGCGAAGTACTCACATACACGAAGACCAACAAAATCGTTCACGAATTCATTTCTGTAATCGAGGGTCGCAATGAGTGAGGTATGTATTTTGGTAAACTTCTTGACGATAAACTTCCACGAATTCATTCTGTTAGTGTGTTTTTTGCTTCTGAATGATTTTAAAATCTTGACAGGAGTTCAAACCCTTTGATGTTACTTTTCACCAAGGGGGAATTTGTTAGGGGTAAGCCGGATGAAATTATTTACAGAGGGGGGGTTGATTCGACTGTAAGTGGTTTGCTAGTTGCGAACTGGACAATGGATAACATTTTCAAGCTGTTGAGTGAGTTGGGGTATAAGGAAGGTTCATTTAGGTTATGGACAAAAGTGTTAGACATTCAAGAGGGATTTATTAGAATTAGAAGAGATGATGATGCATACGATTTTGCTACATACTTCAGTGCAATGGAAGTTGTTGGGGATATATTTGTGGAACATTCTGCAGAAACACTGGACTGTGAGGGTATTGAACCTAGGTGTATTAATGAGAATATGAGTGATGATATAGAAGATGAGGATATTGAAAGGTTAGAAGACAATGAAGATAAGAGAGCAACTGGTCTAGTTGATGGCTTTGAAGGAATTGATGAGCCCGTGCCCATAACAGTAGATAAAAGCAATCTTGTGACAAGTATGGGTGGGCCTAGTGTTAGGCCCAAAAAGAAAATGGACCAAGATGATTACTATAGTGATGAATTGAAGAGTGATGATCCAGATGACTCAGGTGATGATGAAAGGCCCAAGTATGAAACATTTAGGAAAGAGCACCTCAACAAGAATTTTAAGTTCAAGTGGAGCATGGAATTTAATTCACTTGCTGACTTTAGGGATGCAATTCGTGAGTGGTCAGTGCTCAATGGTAGGGAAATAAGTTTGGTGAAAAATGAGAGCCATAGGGTAAGGGTTGAGTGTAAGGCTAAATGTGGGTTTTTAGTCTTATGCTCTAAGGTGGCCCACCAACACACTTTTGCTATAAAAACACTCAAAGACACCCACACATGTGCTAGGGTTTTGAACAACAAATCTGCAACTTCAAAGTGGGTGGCTAAGCATGTGGTAAAGAGGATGCAAACAAGTGACACAGTTAGGATAAGAGACATCATGCAAGATATAAGGCAAAGCTTTTCTGTGGGTATTAGTGTTGCAAGAGCATGGAGGGCTAAGTTGATTGCAAAGAGGATAATAGAAGGTGATGCTGATAATCAGTATGCATTCATTTGGAGGTATGCAACTGAGTTAAGAAGGGTAAATCCTGGCAACACAGTCAAGATTAATGTTGAAAGACCTCATCCATCCATACAACCAAGGTTTGGATCCTTCTATTTTTGTTTTGATGGTTGTAAGAAAGGCTTTATAAATGGATGCAGACCATTTGTGGGGATAGATGGATGTCACTTGAAGACCAAATATGGTGGCCAATTACTAATTGTTGTGGGTAGGGATGCAAATGATCAATACTTCCCTTTGGCATTTGGTGTGGTTGAAAATGAGACAAAGGAGAGTTGGAGATGGTTCCTTCAACTACTGATTGAGGATATTGGCCAGGATATAAGATATGTGTTTATATCTGATCAACAAAAGGTACATGTGGATTTATTTACTTCCTTGTTATTATGTATTTAATGTTGTTTATGTAATTAATGTGTACACAATTGGTGTTGTGTTTCAGGGACTTGTGGCTGTATTTGAAGAAATGCTTGATAGGATTGAGCACAGGGTGTGTCTTAGGCATCTTTATGCCAATTTCAAGAAAAGGTTTGGTGGTGGATCATTGATCAGAGACTTGATGATGGGAGCTGCTAAGGCAACATATTATCAGGCCTGGATCTTAAAAATGAATGAGTTGAAGAAAGTAGATCAAAATGCTTGGGAATGGTTGATGGCAGTCCCAACCAAAAGCTGGTGTAAGCATACCTTCACTTTCTACCCTAAATGTGATGTTTTGATGAATAATATCTCAGAGTCTTTTAATGCTACTATCCTAGTTGCTAGGGACAAACCAATACTGACTATGTGTGAGTGGATAAGAAAATACCTCATGAATAGGTTAGCCACATCTGCTACTAAACTTGATCAGTGGCCACATAGAGTGATGCCTATACCTAGAAAGAGATTGGACAATGAAGTTTTCAATAGTGGACATTGGTTGCCAACATGGTCAATTGGTGAACAATTTCAAGTCACACACAGTTTCAATAATCAAGAGTTTATTGTTGATATTGCCAAAAAATCATGTAGTTGTAACTTTTGGGAATTAGTGGGAATACCATGTAGGCATGCTGTAGCAGCCTTGAGCTATAGGTGGCAAAACCCTAAAGAATTTGTGGATGAATGTTATACAAGACAAAGGTTTGCCCTATGCTATGGTTTTTTTGTTACTCCAATCAATGGTCAGGATATGTGGCCAGAAGTTGAAATGGAGGAACCCCTCCCACCATCCTATAAAATTGGCCCAGGTAGACCTAGGAAGGTAAGGATAAGAGAAGTTGAAGAGGAGGGTGCAAGAAAGAGAAGAACAGGTGTGGCATATAAGTGCACCAAATGTGACAAGTTTGGTCACAATGCATTGACTTGTAAGGCCTCCTCACAGGACCCCAATGCACTTAAGAGAAAGGTACTTATGTTGTATTACTTTGGCATTTGTTTGATTTATAATTCTATAATAGCTCATTGACTTGTGTCTTATCCTTTATATGTAGAGGAAAGTTAAAAAGGAGCAACCTGCTGCTGTTAATGCACAAGGAGCCAATGCACAAGCTGCTAATGCAGATGCCAATGATAGTGGGCAAGGAAGTGCTGCTGATAATGCACAAGGATCTGCTACTGATATGACTCAAACTGCTACCCCAACTAATGCAGTTTCTGATGCTGCCCCAACTAATTCTATGAACCTGACCCAACCACCAACTGTTATGAGTCAAACTGGATCGTGTGTTGTTGATTCATTTAAAACCAAGAAAGGAAAGAAACCAGTCATTACAAAGAGAAGGCAAAGTGAAAGGATCAAACTGTCTTGGTTAAAAAAACCAATTGTGGGAGAAGGATCTAGTGAACAACCAATCACACTACCAGACAGTGAGGCCAAAGCAAGTTCAAAAGAGTCTTCCCTTGGATTGCAGACTAGGTCTATGAAGACATGGAATTCCAAGAAAAAGAGAGACTGAGTGTTATGTCTTGTATTCTCAATTTTAATTTGTTGTCATTTTATTGACTTTGCCAAAGTCCTAAGTACTATGTGTCATTTTGTAGAATTTTGTGTTATTTTGTACTATGTAACAATGAAGTACCAGACACATGCACCAAGTGTCCTTTCTTTATGTATCAGACATATTACTTTTGAAGAATTCCCAACTGTGCAACAAGAATTGCAGAATTTTGTGTAACTATTTTTGTTTTACAATGGAAGTAATTTCTGTAACATACAACTTACATTGATAACAAACAATTAAACTTAAATCAAACATTAACAGTGAAACATAACAAATGTTTTCATTGATAAGAACAACTCAATTTACTTTACTACATAACAAAATCTTTCATTTATAACCACAACTCAACTTACATCAAACTGTAACATTAAACACCTAAATCTAAACTGAGTTTATTACAACCATGACAGACATTCCTCTAACATGCCAACTTAAACAACTTCTATGACAGACCATCCTAAACAAGTACTATGACAAACCAAGTGCTATGTATAAATTCCAACCAACCTAAACAACTAAATCAAAACAGACTTTGTTACATGGACATAAACAATACTGCAAAGATCAACCATGACAGACCAAGTACAATCGACATCCATAAATTTTTCCTCTTCTCCATTCGAATCTTTCTTTTCAATTTTTTTGTCTTGATAATGCTTCCATCTGCACCATACTTCTTCAAAACTCTGCCTTCAATTTCCTGAGCAACCTCCTTTGCAAATTCTCTCAAATAACCCTTTGTGCCTTCACAATCACAACATCTTGCAAAATCGTTAACAAAATCGTCCCACACAAACAAACCGCAACCATTCTGCAAATTAAATCAAACCGATGATTAAGACATGCACAATGATTAACAAATCGAATGAACACATGGATTTAACAAGATGAATATCAACTAACCAAAGAATTTCGACATTTCCAGAATTTTCTGCTAGGATTTTCAACTGTGTTTGATACAAACATCTTCATCGTATCATTGCAACCACATCTTGGCAAACTCTTTGGAAAATTTCCCCTAGACGATGATGACCTGCTACCACCCATGTACATGACGACGGCGAACGAAGAAGATGGAATAATGGGAGCCAAACCCTAACAATTTCAAGGGGGTATTTGTAAACGCATAAATGTATACCCAGTCAGCCATTAAAATTTAATCCAAAATGCCAGCTTGGACAGATTATGATGGTCAAAACGGAATCTTCATTGCCACTTGGCCTCTGGGGGGTTTTCTGAGGGAATCTAACTAAGATGAGAGGGTTTTTAAAAAAAAACTTTGTCAGGGGCTAAAATGAAAACTCGCTAACATTGCAGGGGGTTGTGTATTTAACCCTAAAAAAAAATAGAGAATTTTAGACTGGCTTATTTTAATTTTAATAATACCCTTAAAAATAATAAAATTGCCGCAACTATTCAATTATAGAGTAGTTATTTCAATTATTTAAAAAAATATTATATTTAGGAAAGTTGCAGTGAGTTATCCTATAAATATTTATAAGTCTTTAACGAAGAAATTTCAAAAAGAAAACTGCTACACGAAACCATTATTGCAATTAGTTTTTTTTGAAGTTGAAATTGGTTACCATATCTATAATACATAGACAATTATAAATACAAATATTTTTTTGAACAGACTTTATCTTGGTCTTATCTTATCTTATATAACTATAAGTTGAAATTAAAATAAACCATTATGCAATTTTTAAAATTAATCAAATCTATTTTAACGTTTTAAGGCATCAATTTATTTTAACGTTTTAGTTTTGGAATGGTTTTGAAATTCTTTAAATATAATTATCTTTTAAAAAAATAATTACAATGACGACTCCATACTATATGTGTGGCATTTTTATTTTTATTTTTTTCATTTAAGGGCTATAAATTTGTATAGAATAACCAATTGCAATTTTCAATTTATATTTTTGATAACTCTCTTTCAAACAAAAATAGTTTTTTATTAAAACATTATTGGCCTTGCCATTTTATAGCAACATGGTCTAATGGCACACCAAAATTTTATGGAGACATCAAGATGAATCAAAGAAAAAGGATTCTAACTAAAGCTATGTAGCAAGAGTTTGTTCAATTTATCTTTGGGGCAAAGCAGATGGGAGTCCAAAGGAAAAGGAAAAGAAGGGGAAGACGGGGAGGTATGACAAATTAAGGGGCGATTGGAGGAATACAAACGATTAGAGGAACCATAATCAAAAGCAGCATCCCAGGGAAAAAAACATGTTGGAGATTGAGGCGATGGCTGAATCTTTGGGTGCAGTCGACATCTGAAATTTTGGGAAAGGAAAAGGTACAACATCAAATATAGCAGTTGTGAAGAGGAAAAAGTGGAAGAGAAGGCAAAAAAAAAAAAGGAAGGCGAATTCTGACAAACATAAGAAGTTGGAGCTTGAATGTGGGAAAAGAAACCTCATAGATGTGATGATTGTTGATGGAACAGTTGAGGGTTGTGGCAGTGGTGAAAAGAAGTTGAAAGGGCACGATGATCCAAAGGAGTTCCATGTAGCTGAACCAGAGGTGGTGTTGGAGAACCAACACTGCCTACAACAATGAAAATTTTAAGTTGGAACTGCAGGGGGTTGGGGAATTCCTGTGCAGTTCGAGCCTTGTTGAGGCTCATCCGCAATGAAAATCCTGACATGGTGTTTCTTATGGAATCTCAACAAAAGTGAGAAGAGGTTCAGACAGTTAAATTCAAAATTTGGTATAAATGTTACTTAAGTGTTTATTGCAAAGGGTCTAGAAAGGAAAGAGTAGGGGGGCTTATTATTTTGTGGAGAGAAAGGGTTCAGCTAAATATTCTCTCTTTCTCGATTAATCATATTGGAGGTTCGGTGACAGATGAATATGATAGTCAGGTCTGGAAATAGATCATCTCCTACACTTTATGTTCAGCCTTCCCTCATGTGCTTCATCCAATGGCTGAAACTTTATCAAAAACAAATAAATAAAAAAACACAACATTGATAAGAGAGATAAAATGGTGATGAATGGCTGTGATAAGCACAGAAGGGCAACAGGAGGAACTGGGCATGAGAGGATCTGAATCTGCCAGGTCTGGTACTTTAATGGAATTTATGGCTATCCTGAAGAACAAAACAAAAATAACACTTAGAGTCTCATCCGAGAGTTAATCAGAAGAGGGTGCGAGAGATTTATCTGTTTGGAAATTTGAATGACGTTGTGTTTGATAGCGAGAAAAGAGGAGGAAATAATAGGACCGCCAACCAATTTTTTATGGGGAGACATACTCTGGACTTGTGTGGCCTTCTTGATCTAGGTTTTGAGGGGCATCCTTTCACGTGGACAAATGGTTAGCTTGGTAATGAAAATATACAATTTCGTCCGGACAGAAGGGTGAGTCACTTGCCACAATACAGTTTGGATCACGTAGTGTTAAGAATTATGTTGAAAGCTGAGATGGAAGGAAAAGATAAAAGAAGGGTGCACATGTTTAGATTCGAAGAGGCGTGGAGCAAATATCCTAAATGCGAGAATGTGGTTAAGCAATTGTGGAACAACGCGTCTATGCAGTGTGGAAACAAGTGTGCATCATTGAAAGGGATTGAAGGCCATTTCAAGGAATATAGAGTGGGGGTTGTAAACCAGGAGCTTAGGAGAATTGAAAATATTTTGAAATAAAAGGATAGATAGGACTCAAGTGAGGAATCTATAAAGAGTTATATGGCCCTTGAGAAACAATGAAACAACCTGCTTCAAATTGAGGAAGTCACATGGAGGCAAAAGAGTAGAGCTATCTGGCTTTAGCATGGGGAAAAGAATACAAAATATTTCCATAGAAAAGCTGAGCAGAGAAGAAAAACTAATACAATCAAGAAGTTAAGGGATGAGAATGGTTACTGGTGGAGAGGGGAGGGACGTTGCGAGAGGTTGTTGGTCAATTACTTCGCGACAATTTTCACTTATTCAGATCCTATCAACATCTCAGAAGTCAGTTCAGTAGTTCAAGATAAATTAAAGGCTACTCATATCAGCTGGTGTGAGGAAAAGATTACACATAAAAAGTGAAGGATGCGTTTTTTCAGATGAATCCACATAAAGCTCCGGGTCCAAACGGCCTTCCAGCCCTCTTCTTTCAGAACTACTGGCATATTGTTGTCGCGGAGGTGAGTATTTTGGTCCTCGATATTCTTAACAATAACAAGTACCCTGGCATGTTGAACGACATACACATTGCACTAATTCTAAAGTGAAAAAACCCCAATGATCCAAAAGACTTCAGACTCATCAGCCTCTGCAACGCGTTGATAAAGATTCTTACAAAGACTATTGCGAATTGAATCAAGCAAATCCTCCCTAATATTATTGATGATGAGCATAATGCCTTTGTGAAAGGTCATTTGATTACGGATAACGCCTTGGTGGCCACAGAGTGCTTCCACTGGCTGAAGAAGAAGAAGAAAGGGAAACGAGGCACAATAGCCCTTAAGCTTGGCATGTCCAAAACTTATGACAGGCTGGAGTGGCCTTTTATCACTGCAGTGCTCTCTTCGATGGAATTTCCATATCATTTGGTTAATCTTATCAAGAGATGCATCTATACCATCACTTACAAAGTCCTAATCAATGGCCAGTCCAACAGGTGTTTGTCTCTGAAAAGGGGTCTCCGTCAAGGGGACCCTCTTTCACCATATTTGTTTATTTTATGTGCTGATGTACTTTAAAATTTGATGAAGAAAGAGGCCTTTGAAGGAAATATTAATGGTATCTGATCAGTGCATTTTGATGAACATTCTCCTACTATTGTACTTAGGCATTTCTCTAGTTTGTTTTATTAATTTTACTATTTTATTGTGTTTTTAGAATTAAGTTTATTTTTGCCTTTAATCTAAATTTGTATTTTATTTTCAGCATTAACAGTTATTTGATACATGTTCACTATGTAGAGCATAACTTGAGCTACGAGATTCAGAGTGACGCGTTATGATAAGCGTAGGAAAGTTAAGAGAAAAAGTTACAAGTTTTGTGTTGAATCCAAAAGCTAATTCGGAGAGAAGCAGTATCAAATAATTCGTTGAAGTTTCAGACCTTAAGAAATATTTAGTTTTGGGCCGAGTTTTTTTATGTTTTTCAACCCGGTTGGGTTAGAACCCGAATTTGATGTTTTTCCCTATACCTAGCAGCAGCGGTACTATCTAGACTACCTTTTTTTCCACTGTTCACGATTTATCTTTTGCTTTGTACGAATCTTATGGAGAGCTAAACTCCTTCGGGTTGATCTACTGTAATCGTGTCTCCGTTAACTTTGAGGTTAATATAATTTTTAAGTAATTTCGATTCCATTTTCTATTCTATCTATAATTCTGAATACTTTATTCAGTTGTCGTTGGTTGCTTAATTCAATTGTATACTTTATAGAATAAGATTGGATTAACTCGATTGATGTATGTTCTGTTAACCGTAACTGCGTTTGCTTAATTCGTGTTTGCGTTATCTGTTTGCTTAATTCAGATTTAGGAACATAAATCATATATTAGTTTCAATCACGCTTGTTAATTGTTACTGTAATCGAAAAGGAATGTAATCCGCTTAGGGCTTGGGAATTATATGATCGATGATAAGTGGGAGAACGAACAACAGATTAACTTATTTTATAATCACTTATTTTAATTGCTTTTTGGAAACCGAATTTGAAACCCCCCTAAATCGTTACTTAGTCAATTAATTTTGCCAAGAGTCCTTGCGATACGACATCCGAGTGTCGCTTCCCGTTACTACTTTTTCTAAACTCGTTTTTGACCCGTGTACGATAGGGGATCAAATTGGCGTCGTTGCCGGGGACTCTTGTCGTTTTTAACCGTTAATTGAGTCATAGGTGTTGATTGTTGCGTTTTGGACCTTTCGATTTGTTGTTTTGGCCGATTCCCATTTGGACGTTCGTCTTGCGTCCGACCTGGTCCGAAAACCCGATTTTTAGGAAAAATGTGTCCTTTTCAAAATCTTCTTCATGCCTTCTGAGCAGAAAATTCATGCGATCATTAATCCCGTACTCTAGAAGAGTTACGGGTTCCCACCCTCAAAACCCCAAATTCATCTTTTTTCTATTTTTTATGTATTTTTTTTACTGTTTTCATAGTTTCAGAAAATTCCAAAAAATCTCAAAATTCTTATTTGACCTAATTAGATTAAATTTCCTATTTTTAGATTTTCTGAATTTATTTTAATCATATTTCTTCTTTGGTTTTATTTCTGCCTATATAGTGACATTGTTGGCATTTTCGCATTTCTTGCTGCATCGATGCATTAGTCCTAACTACTAGGTCTGTTTGTTCTGAACTTTTTGATTTTGATCTTGAGGTAGAGAGAACCTTGCACGCACGCCTTAGAGATAATTAGGCTAGCACTAGTTCACCACCCCTTAACGATTGTGATTGTGATTCTTTGTTTACATATTGCTTGTTCGATTCTAATTCTGAACTTGCTTTTGATAATAACATGGCTAAACAAAGAACATTAAGAGAGCCTGCTGCTCCTGATGTTAATTACAATGGTTTATGTATTGAATATGTTGATATTTCTACTCCTTTTGAATTGAAATCTGGTTTAATACACTTGTTGCCAAGGTTTAATGGTGTTGTAGGTAAGGATCCGCATAAGCATATGAAGGAATTCCAAGTTGTTTGTTCTACACCATTAAGGCCTAAAGGAATCACATAGGATCACATCAAGCTAAGAGCCTTCCAGTTTTCACTACAGGGTGATGCCAAAGATTGGTTATACTATCTTGAGCCGAATTCTGTCACAACCTAGAATGATTTAAAGAAAGTCTTCCTAGAGAGATACTTTCCTGCCTCCAGAGTTTCCTCAATCCAAAAAGATATATGTGGTATTAGACAGCTTGGCATGGAATCATTAGCTGGATATTAGGGAAGATTCAAATAGTTAGTGTCCAGTTACCCCCAACACCAGATTACCGAACAATTGCTTATCCAGTATTTCTATGAGGGATTGCTATCGATAAATAGAAACATTTTAGATGTTGCTAGTGGTGGATCACTTGTTGATAAGACTCTAGCTGCAGCCAAAGCCTTGATTGAGAATACGTCACTTTACTCCCAAAAGTTCACAACTAGAAACAATTTTGTCCAAACAAAAGGTGTGAATGAGGTTCATGTTTCTTCTTCCAACAAGGCCTTAGAAAATAGAATTGACGAGATGACCTCTTTAGTGAAACACTTAGTAGTAGGTAAAGCTTAAAAAGCAGCAAAGTTATGTGGTATTTGTACTTCTCCTGACCACCCGACCGATACATGTCCTATTCTGCAAGATGAAAAGATCATTGAGTTGCCTCAAGCATGTGCAGTAGCCCTTTACAATCAAGGTAACAGTCAGAACAGGTACAACACTCCCGACCTATCCACTAACCGGTGGCATCCCAACTGGAGAAACCATCCAACCCTTCGGTACAGGAATCCACAACCACAACAACCTAGCCAACAATTGATATTACCACCACCACATAACCCTTCACAGGCTATAACCACTTCTGCCCCAACATTCAGACCTTCACTAGAGAAACTTGTCAAGGAAATGGTTGTGAATTGTCTCCAATTTCAGTAGCGAACAAATTCTAGCATTCAGACTTTGCAGACACAGATTGGACAACTTACAACTAAAATGAATGCCATGCAGCAAGCTCAAGGATGAAACTAACTACCTTCCCAAACAGTAGTGAATCCAAAGGGCCCTAATGTGAGTGTAATTTCCTTGAGATCCGGAAAAAGTTGCAAAACCAGCCCCAGAAAAATATAATTTTTTTTTGAGGTAACACATGAACCTGAACCTTCTGTTGTTGCTAAGGCTGAAAAAGAGTATGTACCACCAATCTCGTTCCCGCATAGAGTGTTGAAAAATAAGAAGAGTGATGAGGAGGACAAAGAGAGAGATTTTGGATGTGTTCAGAAAGGTGGCGGTGAACATTCTGTATCTTGAAGTGATGAATCAAATTCCAAAATATGCCAAGTTTCTTAAGGACTTCTGTACTCACAAGAGGAAATTGAAAGGGAATGAGAGAGTGAACATGGGAAGAAATATTGTTGTCTTCATTCAGCCTAAGGATATACTTGAAAGAAATGTTTCAACTGTCACTTAGTCCAAGCCACAAAAGTACAAGGATCCAGGAACTTTTGCTATCCCTTGTACCATTGGGAATAGTAAATTCAAAAATTGCATACTTGATTTAGGAGCAAGCATTAATGTTATTCATATTTCTATTTATAATAATCTTGATCTTGGTCCTTTGCAGCATATAGGTTTAATTATTCAACTGGCGAACACAAGCAATGCCCGCTCAGCCGGAGAAGTAGAAGATGTCCTCGTGCAAGTTTATGACTTGATTTTTCTTGTAAATTTTTACATTCTGGACATGGAAGGAGAAACAAAGTCAAGCAGGGCACCCATCATTCTAGACAAACCGTTCATGAAAACGCCCAAGACAAAAATTGATGTTGATGATGACACAATGTCCATGGATTTTGGTGGTATCATTGCTAACTTTAACATCTTTGACGCCATGAAACACCCTGTCGTACCTCGAAAAATGAAGAGGGGGTGACATCCTTGGGATGCATTATAAGGGATCAGGAAAAAAAACATCACTCTTGCAGCAAGTAAACTGGAAGTGATTTCTGTTGAACCCGTGGTAGCTGAAATGATGGCAATAAGGTGGGGCCTTCTACTGACAAAAGAACTGAGACTGAAGAAGGTTATCCTTCAACTGACGCCTTAGTTGCAGTTGATTGTGTTCATTACTGTTTGGAGCATCCATTCCTGGAATCGTTAGTTGCAAATTGCAAATTCTTTCTTAGCAATTTTACTGTTTCATCTGTTTTGTTTGTTAGTAGAACTTTAAATTTTGATGCCCATAACTTGGTTAAGTTGGGGAAGTCTTATGTGTCTAGAACTTGGGTCGGTGGGTATCCCACAGTAGATCCAAATGGTCATGTAATCGTTCATCTTTACTCTTAATTGAATTTCTATTTCCCATAAAAAAATTTTCATTCCAATTGCCATCGCAGAAACATTGATGTTGACCTATGAATTGCATACATTTCTCTAAGAATTTTTTTAGTATCGTACTCATATATATATATATATATATATATATATATATATATATATATATATATATATATATATATATTTTTTTTTTTTTTTTTTTTTGGCATTAGAATTCAATGGTCATATTTGATTTTTAATTATTAAATTTTTACGTCAATTTATTTACTCATCCTTCTCATTAATATATTTATTAATTTACTGATTATAACCTTTTATAGATTAACTTTTTATTGTTTCAGTTTTCTTCTTACAAATTCGGACATGTTATCTTTAATAATTTTCTACTACCTTATCATGTCAAATACTGATTTTTATTGTAATACGGATATCAACTTTAAACCACCACATCTGTGAAAGGTAGACGATTGCATAATTTTTGCATGTATTTTACTTTTTAATTTTCAATTTTCTTTCACTTAAATCAAAATAAAATGTAGAAAGACTTATAAAAAAATAATTTGATGGAAATTTTTTTAAAGTGATGGAATTCTTATTTCTATGGTGGAGATCTTAATAAAAAATTTCTATGTTGTATTTTTTTATTTTAATTTGTTGGTATGATTTTTATTTAAATTTATCCATTTATTTGATTTTTTTAACAGTCTAAAATTCCATCTTCTCTTTACTAAAATTGAAAGAAAATCATTTTTTTCAAATTTGTTTATATCTAGATTGAGGTTTGGATTAAAATTTACTATCTATAATAATGATCTATAACTATGAATAAAATATAAATTAAAATATTGTGTATTACTCCTTCCGTTTTTTATTATAAGTCGTTTTTGACTTTTTACACATATTAAGAAATGTAATAACTATAATATGGAAAAGATAAATTATGAAGGATTTTACAAAATAGTCTTTCATTAGTGATATAGGAAAGACAAATTTACATAATTAAAATGAGAGAGAATAATAAATATTTAAGGGTATAATAAAAAAAATAACATTAATAATTCATTGATATTATAAAACGACCTATATTGTAGTAGTGATTTCGGGAGGATTTGAAAGATATAAATTTAACTCATTGTTATAACTCAGTATTTTTCTATTGGAATTGGATTTTGTGTTTGTATACGTGAAAGTTTGGGAGTGCATTTATACCAAGACAAACACTTAGTGAGGAAATTGATGTTGCAAATGAACTTATTTGTCTATGGATATAAAAGGGGTCTCAAGTGCCAATAATATTTAGTTCTTTGCTTCTTTAATATAAGATTTCATTGGGCATATTATGAATTTTGAATTGTATAGTCACCTTTAAATTTGGAGTGTACAATTATGCCATTTTAATTATAATTATAATTGTTTTACATTTATAATAACTAATACTTTTGTAGTTACCTTCCTAATTCATTCTTGCATAAATAAATTTTACAATGCACTTTAGATGAGAGTTCTCATTTATGCATTTATTATAACTCCTTTAGACACTAGACAAGTTTGAAATAATAAAAATAATTGTTTCTATTCAATTATCCTCGACAATTTTGTGGGCAGTTAACAATAGAGGAAGATGAGAAAGATGAATTGTTGACTAAGTTATCTTAGTTAGTTAATTAGAAGCTTTGCAAGTTTGTTAGGGAGTTAGTTAGTGAGCTGTTTTTTTTATTTATTTTTATGTTATGACAATCGTAAACTAATCTCTTCTAGCCATTGCTTCTATAAAAACACCACATGTACTATTTGATCAATAATGAAAATGATGAGTTCATTCACTATATTGTTCAAACTTTAGTTTTGATGTTATGGTATTATAGAGCATGAAGGTTCAACAATGGCGAGAAAGAAAAATGGCGGTAATCAAGGTGCAGATGCAGTACGCAGTCCCTACTATATTCTTCCATCGGAAAACCCAACCACCATGTGTTTGATGCCGCAATTGGATAGCGAGTCAAACTATCATGGTTGGGTGAAACAAATGCAATGAATTCTTGTCACCAAGAACAAATTCAAATTCGTGGATGGTTTTATCCATGTTCCACCCGTCGATGATCTCAATGACACTGCATGGGAACAATGTAATAATCTGGTTCATTCATGGTTAATCAATTCCATGAAACCATAAATTGCAGAAAGTGTGCTTTACATCGAACATGTGATGGATATCTGGAACAATCTCAAAGAACGATACTTACAAGGTGATAAAATTTGTGTTGCTGCATCGTATCATGATATTTCCAACTTTACACAAGGAGAATTGAAAGTTTCACTGAAATGTGTGCTCTGTGGGAATAAATTGATCCGTTTAAGCCTATGTCTTGATGCACATGTCCAATTTCTTGCGCTTGTGTAGCCATGCGTAATGCAAGATTCTTCAAGAAAAAAGATAAAATCATTCAATTTCTTATGGGATTGAATGAGAAATATCAAAATGTCAAGTCTCAAAGCTTGTTAATGGATCCCCTACCAACCATCAATAAAGTCATTTCAATCATGCTGCAAGAAGAAAGACAACAAGGTTATGGAGCTAATGGTCGTGCTGATGTGAAAGAGCTTGAAGCAGAGGTACTGGCTAATATTGTGAAGAGTAATGGAAACAATTGAAACTTCAGCAAAGGAAGAGCATTCATCAAGCAAAAAGAGGTAAATGAGGACTCTTCAAAGAAAAAGTATGTACATATTATGGCAAGAATGGTCACACTGTGGATGTATACTATAGGAAGCATGGATATCCGCTAAGTTGGGGAATAGGCAGAGGAAATGCATCTCCTAATAGTGTTGGAACTGATGCTTACAAGACCAATACTAATATGAAGATGAAGAGCAATGATGAAGGGAATATGTCCCTCACTCAGGAGTAATACCATGTGTTGCTAGCTCTTCTTGAAAGGAACACCATTGATGGAGGCAAACATACATCCAACATGGTGAAAGGAGAAATATATAGTTGTTATTCTGTAGGAGTAATAGGTAATCACTCTACTTGTGAATCCAAATTCAAAGATCATGATCATAGATGATTTTAGACACAAGATCAATGGATCATATATGCAATTCACTTGATTGGTTTATTTCAGATAGTTGTGTTTTTCCCCATATAAATATTGGCTTTCCTGATAAGTCACAAATTCAAGAACATATGATTAGAAGAGTGAAAATACATGATAAATTGGTTCTTCATACGGTGTTATATCTATGTGGTTTTAATGTGAACATCATCTGAGTATCATGATTGTTTATGGGTCATAATTGTATGATAGTATTTGAGAATGACTCATGCATTATATAGGAAAGAGGTACTATGTGGAAGATTAGTTTGACTAACCAATTTGAGGGTTTATACTACTTGAAGTTCAGTCAGGTAAAGTTGAAGTCTAGTGTTCATGCTATTGATATCGATCCTAGTAGGTTATGGCATTTAAGGCTAGGATATTTATCTCATGATAAAACTAGAATTTTGAATAAATGGTACAATTACATTATTGTTTTAGCCAAAGCATCATGTGATGTATGTCATATGGAAAAACAAAATAGGATATCTTATGCTTTAAGTCATTCTAATGCAAAACAAGTTTTTGGTTTGATACATGTTGATATACGATGCTCTTTCTCTACAACATCTATTAATGGATTTAAGTATTTATTAACTATACTTGATGATCATAGTAGATATCTTTGGGTGATCTTCCTGAAAACTAAAGGAGAAGTTCCTGATTATTTAAAAGGATTCATTAACATGGTTAAAACTCAATTTGAGAAGTCTGTTAAAATAATCAGAAGTGATAATGGTCCAGAATTCATGTTAAAGACTTTTTATGAGAACATGGAATTCTGCACTGGAGAAGTTGTGTGAGCACACCATAACAAAATGCCAAAGTTGAAAGAAGGCACTAACATATACTAAACATCAACAAATCCTTGATGTTCCAGTTCAACATTCCCAAAGTCTATTGGTCATATGGTGTGCAACATGCAGTTTTTTGATCAATCGCATCCCTACCACACTTTTAAAAAACAGGTCCTCATATGAAGTATTATTTGGTGAAGCACCTGATCTCAGCCTTATTAAGACATTTGGATGCTTATATTACCCATCAAATGTCCAGCCTCAAAAGCCCAAGTTTGATCCCAGAGCAAACAAGTTAGTTTTCCTTGGATTCAAACAAGGTATGAAAGGTTTTATTACCTTATATTTTCACAAAAAATCTATCTCAATTTCTAGAAATGTTCAATTCTATGAACTTGAGTTTCTCTACCTCAACAACACTCCAAATCACATATCTAAACAATTCAAAGCTAATGAACCCACAAATATCAACACTTAACCATTAAACTACAAAGAACATGACTTGGTCACAAATGATAACATACCTCTTATTGAGTTACGCACTGAAACTGACTGCTCTAATCCTATTTGTCCTACTAACCAAATCATATTTCAAAACAATAATGATCACATTCATCAACCTACAAGACAATCAACTTGAACCAGTTCCAGACCTGCATATCTTAATGACTATGTCTGTCTTTCAACTTCAAAACCTCTCTATCCCATTACTTCACATGTAAACTACACAAACCTTTCCCCTCACACCTTACATACACTCTAGCTATCAGCAAAGATAGTGAACCATCCTCATATACCCCTTCTAGAAAAGATCCTAAGTGGATGGCTGCTATGAAGGCAGAGATTGATTCTCTTCATGCTAATCAAACTTGGGAATACACTAAACTACCTCTTGGAGCAACACTTATAGGCAGCAAATGGGTGTTAAAAATCAAAAGACATGCTGTTAAGTGCAAATTTTGACTTAAATTGAACCATCTTTCTTGTCACTTTTCAACTCATTTATCATGTTTTAATGGAATTATTTCTTGTTCTTGTATGATTCTTCAATTATATTGCAAATACCTTTGGATTCTTTTATGTGTGTGTTATTGTGCAGGATATAGGCATAAAACATCAATGATTAAGACATAAATGATTGGACAAGGAATCCAAAGAAATGAACGAACATGCGCGAACAGCCAGCGAATGTTCGCTGTAAGAAGATGCAGCAAGGACCAAGCGAAGAGGAAATCTTGGATGACAGTAGGAAAAGGGCTATAAGTTCGCTGTGCGAAGTTGGAGCGAAGACGCTTGTTGTGCGAAGAATTAGTTCGCACTGCGAACTTAGATATTTTCCAAGGGTGGTTTAACTGTTCAGAGGAACTTCAAGTGCCTGAAAGTGGACTTCCCTGTGCGAAGAAGATGTTCGCTAGGCGAACATGGCATATTTTTGTTTTACTATATATGTACTTTTCTCACTTTTTAGAACATAACTCATTCTTTTTAGAATAGAACTTTATCTCTCTTCATTCCAAGCATATTCTAGAGAGATAAAACAAACCTTAAGAGGGAGAAACATAAATCGAAGCAACTCAGAGCTTGATCTTCGAGTAAGTGCTTTGATTTCTTCTTGGGTTTGGTTGAAATTTTTTGATACCTTATGTATTTCATCTAATATATTTATTGTGAACTAGTTTTGATTCAATGTTGATGTTTTCTTTGATTTCTTATTTGCGGGTCTTGACAAAACCTTTTCAAATCTTTGATCTAAGATACACATCTATCAATGAGCAAACTTTTGACATAGTATTGTAAGTTGATATAGTATCACTTTTATTTTATTGTGTTGATTAGTAGCATGAGTAGGATCAATACGGTAAAAGCCACGATAACGTTTTTGACGCGAACAGTATTGTGAGGATGCGTGATAATAGTGATGAAGAACTATATTCACATACATTTGGAAAATTAGTTGAATGCATTTAAAAAGGGTTAAGCGTATGTACATATTCTGATCATGGCGTTTTTGTAAATCAATTATGAAGCTGATATGGATGTCATCTTTGTTTACTTGTTTATCTTTGATTTGAACCGCTATAGATATATACTCTTCAGATCTGGATCTAGGATGATTATCTGTCAGGTTCTAAACTCTAGACATAAATTTAGGCTTAACATTTGCTTGAGTATCAGTTCTTAATGCTCTGTGCTGTTGAGTTGCGTGAGACATCACCAATGAAACAATACGGTTGTTCTCCCGACTTTGCGTTAGACATAACCTCTGTTGTGGGTGATACGTGAGGATATCAGACGAATGATTGATTTATGTTTAATTGGTTAGAAGAATGCATGTGTTATCAATTTATGAGATCCAATTCCAACAAGGCTCCATTTATTTTTAAGTCTTTACTTTATATTTTCCGTCTTTATATTTTCTGCTTTAATTTGTAGTACCTTTCATCTATCAACCATTTTGTAACCACAAGCTTAGAAACATAGAGACCGTTGAACGACATTCTTTCCCTCGCACCGATCCCTGTGGAGACGATATAAATTCCGGAGAGAATCCTTCCAAAACTAAATTTTTGCTTCTTGCGGCTTTACTGCAGTTCGAACACATGCCGACGGATCCATTGAAAGATACAAAGTTAGGCTAGTGGCTCAGGTTTTCACACAAACTAAAAGGATAAACTACTTTGAAACTTTCTCTTTAGTAGAAAAAATGTCCATAGTAAGAGTTCTTCTTACTTTAGCTCCCATCAAGGGATGGCATATTCATTAACTTGATGTTAATGATGCCTTTCTCCATGGTGATATTAATGAAGCTATGTACGTGAAGGTCCCACAAGGTGTTACTTCTCCTGAACCTAGCTAAGTCTGCAGACTTCAAAAATTCATATATGGCTTGAAACAAGCCAACATACAATAGTTTGACAAGCTTTCGTCTTTTCTCCTACAACATGGATTTACTTAAAGTCAGGTTGATCATACTCTATTCTTCAAATCTAACGATGACACATTTTTTGCTCTACTTATATATGTAGATGACATATTATTAACTGGCCCAAGCTTGACAGAATTCAATTCTCTCAAAGAAGCTTTGAACTCAACCTTCTGCATTAAAATTCTTCCTAGTCCTTGAGGTTGCATAATCTACAAGAGGAGACTCCATTTGCCAAAGAAAGTATTGCTTGGAGCTGCTTGAAACTTCAGGCACAAGCAATTGTAATCCTACTAGTACTCCATTAGATCCAGCCATCAAACTCAGTATTGATGATAGTCCTCCTTTAACTGATGTTGCAGCCTATAGAAGGCTTGTTGGTAAGCTGATATACCTCACCACTATCAGGCCTGATATAGCAATATATGTCTTCTCCTGCTAAAAATCCTCACAAGGCTTCCATGAGAGTATTGAAATGCTTAAAGAATGCACCTGGCTGTGGTATATTATTCCCTTGAAACTCTGTTATGCAGTTGTAGGGATTTAGTGATGTTGACTAGGGTGGCTGCTTGGATATTCGCAGATCTATCTCATGCTTTTGTTTTTTCTTAGTCATTATCTAATTTCCAAGAAATCTAAGAAGCTCTCATGTTCATCAGCTGAAGCTGAATATAGAGCTCTTGCAACAACTACTAGGGAATTGCAATAGCTCACTTTCCTGCTGAAAGATCTTGGTCAAGCATGTGTTCGACAGTCTGTTCTTTACTATGATAGTCAAAGTGATATGCACATAACTGTCAATCATGCCTTTCATGAAAGGACAAATCATCTTGATATTGACTGTCACATTGTTCGATTGAAGGCTCAAGAAGGACTCATGAGGGTTCTCCTGATTGAATCATGTTCTCAAGTAGCTGACATTTTTACCAAAGCTTCCAATCATCGACCTTTCCATGCCTTGGTTATCAAGCTTGGACTTGTGAACATATTCCACCCTCCAGCTTGGGGCTTAGGGCTTGGGGGGGAGGAGAAATATGAGAAAGATGACTTGCTGAACAAGTCATTTTAGTTAATTAGTTAGAAGCTTTAGAGAGTTAGTTAGTGAGCTATTTTTCTGTTATGACATTTGTAAACTAAACTCTTATAGTCATTGTTTCTATAAAAGCACAACTTGACTCATTAATCAATAATGAAAATATTGAGTTCATTCAATATATTGTTCAAACTTTAATTTTGCTGTTAGCAGTTTCGTTTCCCATCTTTCCCAACTTTTGCATTCATATTGTTTTTTTATTTTATGTTTTCAAATTTAAATCTATAAAATATAAATTTTATATTTTTTTGTGTGTAAGTAAGATATATTAAAACGAGAGAACTAAGGGTTCTCCAACCTGTTTACACGAGAACGCGAAAAAGCCCGACAAAAGGAAAAATTACTAACCAATTAAACTACGAAATAAAAAGCAAAGGATCTTTGCTAAAATCGTAGAAACTACAATTGGGATGAGTAATTTGACCACAAAAAGCCCACTTCCAAACCAAAAATTTTATACCCCACACCGTATTGTTAATGTTCCATGCGTCCGATCGGAAGCATATACCATTCCTCAAAAGCCAAATACTCCAAGAAGTAGCTAACCAAATCATCCCAAGTTTGCCCTCTTTAACTTTTTTCCACGGAAAAATAAATACCACTCCATAAAACTCGGAAGACATTTGTCCTCCATCCCTTCCGGTTTACCAATCCACAAAGCTATCTCCCTCCAAATCTTCTTAGCCACATGACAATTGAAAAAAGAATGATTTCTACTTTCAAAATCTAAACCACAAAGCGAACATATCAAAGAATCATTAGAAAAGTTAATGCCTCTATACACCAAAAGATCTTTCATAGGAAGTCTATTCACAAAAAGTCTCCAACCGAAGGCCTTTATCTTAAAGGGAACCTCCGTTTTCCACATCAAACCGAACGCCGTATCACACTTATTAGGGGGGCCAAAAGGCAAACGGAAAGTAGCATAGTGAGCGTAGCAAGATGCCACCGAAAAACCGAGAATCGGATCCTTATCCCACATAATCACATCCGCTCCCCCCTCCACCAATCCGTGATCTCCAAGCCGAGCTTTAAAAGAGACTAAATCGGCCACAAAATTAGAATCAATCTCCTCGCTATAAATTTTATATATGACATTATTGAGCGCTATATTAACCACTTAATACATATTTGTTCATTTGTTTCATGCATAATTTTAGAATGTATACAAAGAAGATAACTAAAATATAAGTGAAGCACTTGATTTACCTTTCACTTTGTCAATTTGAATTAATTAAAATTGAATGAAAAATAAATATGTCATACTACATATTAATTTAACTTGATAAATAATATAACTTAAAAACAAAATTAAGAAAAAAAATAAAGTTATTTTTATAATTTCTTGTTTGCGCATTAATAATTTATTATACAAATAATTTAAAATTAAAATCAAAATTAAAGTTAAAAATACCTATTTATATTTGAACGCATGTACGTGTTAAAAAAAACAGACAAACGAATACGGAAGTGTCCTTTTAACTAAAGTAAATTTTAATTTTTAAAAAGTAAGAAATATATATTTCAAAACTCAATTCGCTTGATCTGAATCCAATGATAAAAAAAAATACTGTGGTAAAATCTGAATGTAAAAGATAGTGATCCATTTATTGTAGTTTATAAAACTGTTTGATGAATCTCCCAAATAAGTGAATGCATGATAATTATATCACTTGAGAGAATTTTTTTTTTAAATGAGCAATTGTATTATAAGAGTATGAGAGATACTCCAAATACAGAGAAAACAACAACTAAATCCTACCAGCCAAAATAGGATTAGTGTGCCAGTCACCAAATTTTATACAACCGAGCCGTTTACACTTTAATCCCAAGCAAGTCCAGGATCTAAAAATAATCACAGACAAACAGTTATCAAAACTAAAAACAACATCGTTAAAAACAATGTCTTTACGGATAAGCCAAATGCTCCACACCGTAGTCAACCAAATAATTTCCACCGTATATCTGTCGATGTTCTTATTGAACAGATGGAATCTCCAAGGAAAAGCCATTAAGTCCTGCACCTCTAATTTCTTCAAAGATGCACACCAACCTTTAACATTTTTATCTAACAACTTTAATTCCCACGCGTGAGAGATTAAAATCAAATGATTCTAATAAGTCAAAAAATCAATAGTCAAACTACCAAACTTTTTTTCAAACTCACACCATATAAAACAAAAGAGACATGTCTTTTGATGATCAAGTGTCCTTTAATGAGTCTGAAACAAACACAAAGCTTTGACTCAAAAATTGTAATTAAATCATAAAACTATTTAAAATCTCACAGATGAAACAAATACATAGATTTCTGACAAGTGACCATTCATTGTAAATCCCAACTTTATTTATTTTCTTCACCTATAAATATCCCCAAAAAATTAATTCATCTTTAAGATGCTTTATATGTCACATTCACATGAATGTTAACAACAGTGTTGTACTACATAATTGCATCATACCTGGATCAGTAACAAACCACATTTACGTCTGACCTATAAATTTAAGTGGTCACCCACACACACCAAAAACTTTGTGATTTGTGTCATTCAAACACTTCCAAAGGACACATCCAAAATTTGATATTATATTGATATATATGTATATAAATAATAATACTCAAATTATTGATAATGAAAATAAGAGAATGACATTGATATATACCATATAGCATTAAGGTCACAATCATGAGCATGTGGTGTTTTGAATTAAAAGTAATTTAAAGAGCCCACATATCGTACGTGTTATTATGAGGAACTGCGAAAATGGACATGCAAACACCAAAAGCATATTTGTGTCACATGCCAGCCTAAGACAACGTTTGTGTTATTAATATTCACTGGCTGCACGTGAACAGCGGTAACACACACCATGCTTGCTTGCTTCTGTTTCTTAATTGCTTATCAAAGTCAAAATTGTCGTGTAGAATATTCTTATGATTTGGATCTTGATGATACCATGTGTCTAATCATAGTGTTATTATATGCATGGCATATAAATAATTGAGTTTATCATGGTTACTATTATGGAAAAGAAAACTTCTTCATTAATTGTGAAATGATGATACAAGGTTGTTTAAGTAACAAGATATATGGACTAATTTAGTTATGGGGAGACTACTATACAATAGCATAATCTCTAACAAACTCTAACTACTATAGTAAACTATTAACTATCTAACTAATATATAATAACCTAAGTAGCTTGTGTAATAAGTTAGTTGATCATTCTTTTAACTAACTTGTTAGCATGAGAAAGCTATGTATATGGTGTGATACCCTTCTACAAATTGGAGGATAGATGTTAATCCTCTCCAAGTTAGATAAAAGAAGATGAAACAGCTAAGGAGAATGACTTAGTGAAGAGGTGTCAGCTCGTTGATTTTTAGAAGAAATAGGAAGAAGTCTGAGAGTATTGATCTGCAACTTTTCACGAACAATGTGACAATCAATCTCAAGAGATGCTTTATTCTCCCATAAAAATCAATGATGGCTGTCAATGTGTATGGCATTTAGGTTGTCGCAATAAAGAACGCGAGGTTTGTGATATTTCACTTGAAAATCATTTAGTAAATATATAAGCCATTGCAATTCACAAGTGACACCTACAAGTGATCTATACTTAATTTTAGAAGAGGATCTTAAAATAGTCAATTTCTTCTTAGTACACCATGAAATTAAAAACTTGTCAATAAATAAACATCGTCTTGAGATAGTTCCTTGTGTATATATACATCCTATACAACCTGTATAAGAAAAACACATGATTTGTAGATGTGAATCACTTGAAAAGAATATACCTTGAGTAGGATATCTTTTTAGGTACCTTAGTGTTCTAGTGGCAGCTTTATAATGATTGATGGTGTGGTTAATGAGGAACTGACTCTATTGTTGTGTAATGAGAGAAATATGGTCTTATGGCTATAAGGTAGAGAAGTCTTCCAACAAGGTGCCTATATGCATGTATATATGTGTATGGAGGCTTGCATCATTCATTAGAAGGATCTTAATGGGGTGTGACATATTTTAATCCAATTAATCCTACATCGGAAATAAAGTCCAAGAAATATTTCCTTTGACACAAAGTTATTCCCTACTTGGGATGAGCTACTTCAAGACCTATGAAATACTTCAGTTGGCCTTGGTTTTTAATTTAAAATGTGTGACAAAGAACCTGCTTGATTTTGTCAAACTCAGACAATGAGTTACCTGTAATTATGATGTCATTAACATATACTAAAATTAAAGTGAATGTGTCAGTAGTTTTCTTGATGAATAAGAAATGATCTAAACTAGCTTGAAGGAATTTGTGTGCAATAAAAAGTTATGTGCGATTTTCATACAATTTCCTACTTGCTTGTTAAGACTGTCAAATTTGATGATTTTGCACACTTGGTTGGGTTTTTATGGAACAATTCCTTGTGGTATGGTCATGTAGTCATCTTCCTGTAAATCTCCATGTAAGAAAGTATTGTTTACATCTAGATTATGGATAAACCAACGATTAATGGTTGTTAAAGTAATACCAAGTTTGATTGAAGTCATTTTTGCAACAAGAAAATATGTGTCAATATAATCTAGACCATTAGTTTGATTGTAACCTTTTTTCTACTAACCGAGATTTGAATCTTTCAACTGGGCCATCTGAAGGTGAGAGAAACACAAGAAAAGGGGTTGAATTGTGTTGACTTTTTCTTTCTTTTTAAAACTCTTAAGTTAGATTCTAAACACAAGGTTGTAGAATCTGATCCAGACAGAGGTAGACAACCGATATAATATGCAAGAAAGAAGAATAACACAGAGATTTTCACTCCCTTTTTACTTACAGTAGATTTTCACTATAATCACACAAGATTAAAATTTGCTCAAACACATAATAAGAGACTTTTTTGCTTCTACTTACTCCATAGATCATGGAAGCAAGTTTAGTTATATTAAAGCCAATTATGAAAAATTCTTGAACAGTCATTTCATTATCATCAAGAGGTTTATCAGTCACTTCCATTACTAGAGCAATATGATCTTTCTCTAGAGCTTCATTTTTATTTTGAACAGATTTTAATTCATCTTTCAAAAGATCATATTTCTTTTTCAATATTTTCATGTATCTGGATTTCTCTTGACATCTTACCAGGATATCTTGAATAAAAGTAATTAAATCAGAATGAGATAGTTTAGAAAATATCCCATCCTCTTCCTCAGACTATAAACCACAGTCTGAGTTAGATTCTTCTTCAAAAGATGTAAAATCCATCAAGGCAAGGCTGGCTTGCTCTTAATCCTTTTCAGAGTCTTCCTCGTTGTCAAGTTCATCCCATGTTGCCATGAGACATTACTTGAATTTGTTCTTGAAGCTATCTTTTTTAAAGTTTCCCTTATTTGGCTTATCCTTTTGTAGCTCAGGACATTCAGCAATGATGTGACCAGGCTTCTTGCAGTTGAAACATCCTTTATATTCATCCTTCTTTTCTCTTGAGCTACATCCTTCGAAGCCACTATTTCTTCCAGAGAATCTCTTGTTCTTCCTGGCCAGACACTTAAACCTTTTAACAATGAAGGCTATTTTCTCATCATCGGAGTCATCTTCAGAACCTTTTGCATGAGAAGTTTCTTCAGACTCACAGACTTGAGGAGCCTTGGCAGTTTTAGCAACATATTTCAAGGCTAGAGGCTTAGATATTCTGACAGGTTCATCTCCATTGAGCTCCATCTCATGGCCCTGAAGATTACTGATAAGACCTTCAAGAGTTAATGTGTTTAAGTATTTAGCCTCTTATATAAATGTCACTTTAAATCTATATTTGACAGGAAGGCTCCTAAGAATCTTCTTTACATGATCAGATGTAGTGTAGCTCTTGTTCAGAACTTGAAGTTTAGATATAATAACTTGAAACCTATAAAATAAGGTTAGCCAGAAGGTTAGCCTTAGCTACTTGAACTTGTTGATTTCCTTCATAAGTAGCACATAGGGATTTGAAAATGGTTTTAGCAGTAGATTTATCAATGATTTTGATGTACTCTGAGTGAGTTAAGACATCGACCGAGATGACTCTAACTCTATGATGAGAGTTTATATATCAGACACCATTCCAACTCCATCGACTGGAATATCAATGCCATATTCTAGAATATCCCATAACTCATCATTAAGGCCTATGATATAAGTATACATCTTTTTCTTCCACCATTTAAACTCAGTAGAATGTCCACTAAAAGTTGGAGGTCTTGCTGTATAATTGTTCTTTTCTGAGTTTCTATAATCATAATTTATAGCAGCATGTGTATTTGGAGTACCACTCCCAGATTCGAAAACACCAAACATAGTTCAATATGTTTTTATTAAGATTTTTCTGCACCACTATTAAGTGTTAAGCACAGATCGTGCTTTGATGCTAACTTAAGTTAAGAAAAACACAAGAATGGGGTTGAATTATGTTGACTTTTTCTTTCTTTTTAAAACTCTTGAGTCGGATTCTAAATACAAGATTGTAGAATCTGATTCAGTCTGGGGTAGGCAGCAAATATAATATGCAAGAAAGAAGAATAACACGGAGTTATACTAGTTCCTCTCACAACTCGAGAGTAATCCGGTCCCCTTATACTTACAAGAGATTTTCACTATAATCGCACAAGATTACAATTTGCTCAAGAACATAAGCTAGATACTTTCTTTGTTCAAACACACAAGTAAAAAACTTCTTTTCTCAAGCACACAAGCAAGAGCCTTACTTTGCTCAAACACTAAAGTAAGAGACTTCTTTGCTCAAGCATACAAGCAAGAGACTTACTTTGCTCAAACACTAAAGTAAGAGACTTCTTTGCTCAAGCAAGAGACTTCCTTTGCTCAAAAACACAAGTAAGAGACTTCTTTGCTCAAACACTTAGTAAGATACTTCTTACAATCTACCTAGAAGATAAATGATTGTTGGGAAAATACACTTTATATACAATCAAAGGTGTATAAAGAATACAACCCAATTCGACTCTTTTAAGACTTAACGATTTCTAAGATATAAAGGATAATAAATCCTAAGTTTAGCTTGTGTCTTTTTATTGATAGAGTAACTTCTCTTTGTATGTCAATTGGTGTATTTTTCTTCAACTCTTTAGCTCCTTAAATAGAAAAGAAAAAGAGTCGTTGAAGATACATAACATTTGATTCCTTTGAGAAGATTCAAAAGAGACTTTGGTATGTTCACCAAATTTCCAAGTTAGGTGAAGGCTAGTTTGAAAACCCTTTGCTACAAAAGGAATTAGCAGTTGTACACCAGTAGACTCTATAAAGAAAATAGAGCTTAGGTATTCATGTGACAAAGTATGTTCAGAAATGAAGAGTGACCCATCAGTGTCACTTTGGTCCTTGCGCTTTAACTGGTTCAGGTTCTGATAATCAGAGGCTGACTTGTTTAGAATCTAGTCTTCAGAGGGTGACTGCTACAGACTCTGACCTTTAGAGTTTGATCTTTTGAGATGATGACTTCTTCAGAGTCTGCTCTTCAGCTTTTGATCCATCAGATTTTGATCTTTAAGCTTCTCATTTAATGTTTATAGTCAAAACTAAAACTTGGATTCTATATGAAATTTTAATCTATGGTCCTGCACACTTGTCAAACATTAGTATACCCAATTTTTCTTTAAATACTTTGTTATCATGAAAACATAAGGGACATGAGACAAACCAATTTTATTCCAACACCATCAACATGAATTTTGATTTTGTATATCCACCTAGAACGAATTGGTTTAGTGTTGGACGGTGAATCTGCAATCTCCCAAATACATGTTCTTTCAAGAGATGATAGTTCAGGTTGTATTGCTTGATTCCAACATTTAATTTTTTTTCCTTAATTTATGTCTCTGGTTCATGGGGTGTATTAATGGACATGACAAAATGATTGTATAAAAGAGTAAACGATGAATAAGACATGTGATTGGAAAAAGGATAGTTAGTACCCGATGCTGATGAGTTTGGTGAATCAGTAAATGAATTGCATAAATAATATTTGAGCTATGATTAAAGGTGTTTATTTTTTATAATGTTTAGTGGCAAGAATAAGATGGTATGGTTGTTCGTTTGTATCAGGTGGCTCAAAAATGTCTATTATACGATTATTATCATCATTATTAATATGTATGACTTGTTAAGGGTCAATGTTGGAATTAGGTGTTGATGATGGATGTAGGGTATTGGGAGGTAATTCAGGTGAATTGTTTGGTAATGTGTTAGGAATTTACATTGTTAGTTGAATTATGTTGTGTGTTTGTTAGAGACTCGAGTTGGTGACACTACTACAAATATTATATTTTATGACAAAACTTTCACCTCACCTAACAAAAAACCGAGATAAAATTCCATGACACACTATGTTATTTTGTTTCAAGAAATTATCATATATTCCCTCAAATTAAGAAAAAAATTGAGGGGTAAACCAATTCTGGGTACATGCTTTGAGTCCTAGAAACTGCAACTTTTGTTCATTTTCTTTAAAAGTGACACCTTTTTTATTACTTAAGATTTTATTTTATTATTAAATATTCTATTCCCTCGGTTTCTCAAATAACCAAGGGGCATCATACATAGATTTTACTATAAAATGACTCCTTCACTAAGTTTTATCCTAAACCTAACACACAAGTTCAACCGCTCTATATAAACATCATTTTGTCAGATGGATTGCGAGACATAATTTTATTTTGGTTCTATGTAGTTGTTCTTCTTGCACCAACCTTTAACAATTCATTTTTCTGTCCTTGCACTCTATCTCACGTAATGGTATTTTTTTTTCACGTCAATGTTTAGTGGAATAACTTTCCAATGTTGTCAATCAAATAAAACTTTCCAATGTTGTTGTTTTTGTTGCTGTTCACGTCAATGTTGTTGTTGTTATTTAAGATTTCTTCGTTTGGAAACATTGAGAAATTTATTCTTAATCGTATTGCAACACACAAATAAATTGTTGAATGGTAAAAAAATTGAAAAATAAAACAATACATGTTACTTCAATTTTTTTTCCATTCACCATTTTTTTTGGCAATAAAAGTCATTTATTACCTCGGTTCTTTTAATATTATGTGTAAACAATGTAATATTATGTGTAAACAATGTAATTCGTAAACAATTTAATTTAATATTGTGTGTAAACAATGTAATTTGTATTTTAAAAAAATATTTTTCCCCTCGGTTTTGGTCATAAACTGATAGGCGTGTGGCACTAGTTTTGAAAATATAAAAAATAATGCTGTTGAGAATCGAACCAATGACTATTTCAACTATCCTCTCAATTATTCAGAAACTAAGGGGTAAAGTGGCAAGTTTTTATGACACCCTTTGTTACCCCGCTTGTATAAATTAGATGAAATCCCCTTCGTGCCCGAAGTAAGATGTGTTTTTTTGTAGTAGTGTGATTGGAGAAGTATTAGTTGTGTGATAAGGAGCAATGTGTTCATGAAAGGATGTGTGTCTTGAAATGAACAATCATTTGGTGTTACGGTCAAAGAGAACACACCCTTTTAAATTTGTCTTATAACCTAAGAAAACAACTTTTCCAGCTCTCGCTTCTATTTTAGTTATATGTGATTGAATGGTTAAGACATAAATCAAACATCCAATCACCTTTAAATCGTTAAGGTCGGGTTCCTTTTCATATAAAAAGTTATAGGGAGATTTGTTTATTTAGTACATGTGTGGTAATTCTATTAATTAGAAAAATAACATAATTTAGAGCATAAGTCCAATAGTGTTTTAGTAGTTTAGACTAATACAAAAGATTTTTACCTACATTAAGAATATGTTGATGTTTTCTCTCTAATCTCCCATTTTATTGTAGAGTTTCTACACAGGATCTTTGGTGATGTTTGCCATTAGAATTGTAGAATGTAGGTAGAAGAAACGCTTGACCATTATAAGTCCTAATTGTTTTAGGTTTGGCTTTGTATTATTTTCAAGAATTTGAATAAAAGTTTTCACATGATTGTTTAGTGTTAAATTGTCGTTATTTTGAGTGTGAATAATTAGCACTCAACGACTTTATTCGTTTGTTTTCCTTTAATAATCCCCCGTTTTTGTATACATTTTGTATAGTCTACATACAGTTGTATATATTGTGTTAGCATGTACATATCAGTGAGTTTGATAGTTTTTCATCTATTTTTATAGGTAACAATGCATGGTTGAAGTATGGATCCAATTGAGCCAAGAGGGATGCTTCAAGATGCAGAATTTTGGAATCAAAATGATGACATTCACGCTCAGTGAGATTTTCAGTGCGCTGAGATCTGCATTAGCAGAGGCTGAGAGTATTTTTGTTTTCCTGGTCGCGCTTAGCGAGCAAGATCACGCTTAGCGCGGTTTATGTCGGTTTAAGGGTATTTTAAGTGAGATCACGCTTAGCGCGATCTGAGGGTGCCTAGTGCGGTTGTAATTTTTAGTTTTGTATAAATACCCCTCTTTCAGATTTTTTAGGGTATGGTTTTGGGGATTTTTTTCTCCCAACTCCATCACCAAGATTCTTTATGGAAATAAGCTCAGAAACAACAAATGGAGGTTGCATCTTGACGATCCGGAGTTGAATCTACTTTAATCGGTGTTGACAAACCGTAAGATGTTTGTTCTTCTTCCTTCTTCTCTATGTATTTTGCATTTGTTGGGGTTGTTGTATGTATGTTTACTTGTATTGTATGTGCATTTATTGATCTTTGTATAAAATCTATTTTACAACTCTTTATCGGTGTCATCTTTGATTTACTATCTATCTTAATGGGTTTGGATTGATGTACACATATATTGTTCGAACTTGACCCAAGATGAATATTTGTTAGACGTAGGTTTAACATCCAGTGGGTATCGGATCTTAATGCTCTGTGTTGTCGAGTTGCGTGAGACATCACCGATGATATGATACGGTTCGTCTCTCAACTTTTCGTTAGACATAACATCTGTTGTGAGCGATACGTGGGGGTATTGACGAGTGATTTAGATTGCGTACAATTGATTGGTAAATTTTTTAGTACTTGATGGGTAAAATGAAATATAACTCTTGAAGAGTTATTTCCCGTATTTTAATTACATGTTCATATGTTTTTCTGTTTGCATTTTTATCTTAAACCATTCAAATCAAGCTTAGAAACATAGATACCGTCGAATGAAATTCTTTCCCTTGCGTCGATCTCTGTGGAGAGGATATAAATCTCAGAGGAAATTCTTTCAAATCTTTGGCTTCTTGCCGCTATGCTGCAGCTCGAACAATGCTATGATCCTTTAGCTTTGGATTTTAAAAGGATTATCCATGTAAACCTACTATAGTCATCGGTGCAGAAATATTTGTGATCGTGGACATATTGGGTTGATAGAGGCCCCTGAATATCAAAATGTATCATAATTTGATTTAGCATGAGAAAAAATAGTCTTGAAAAGCATTTTCTTATGTTTGGAAAAATGACATATGTCATAACCAGTAGTTTTATTATGAGTAATGGATAGACACAAGAGAGACATATTTGTCATTTTATGATAAGATAAATGACCTAGCCTCAAATGCCAAAGAGAATGGAAAAATTAAATTGAGATTTATCTAATGTGTTTACATTCTTTAGTACTTGTGGAATTGTGAGTTTGGTTTTGTATGTGTTTGTCTTCCATCTTTAACTACTAAATTTCTTTGACTTGTTTAGCCAAATCAATCATCTTCAAAGACCTCATATCATGTATATGACAATGTTTGTGAATTAGACAATAAATTCTAATTATTGACAAAATTTTGAGACTAAAATCAAATTTAATCTAAATCCTCATGAAATAGTTGCACGTTACTAGCATAATTGACATGAATTGAATTACCAATAGGAAAATGGACTTTAGTAGGCCTAATGCAATAAAATGACTCAAAATAATTCTTAGAAAAATATATGTAATTGATTAATCCTGAGTGTAGATGTGGTGTTGCTTTATTTTTGAGCCACTGTGGAGTACACTTTACTGATTGATGGTAAGAAATCCATCAACCAAACTTGAGTCCTAACCATATAGTATTTCACATTCAAACCTGTGAGAAACTAGATTACTTAATCCTCAATAATGTAATTTCTTGCAGATCTCATTGCTTCAGATTTGCAAGAATGAGGATAGGTACATAATGGAATAGGTATAAAAGCATTGATTTCATCCCAAAGAGTCTTCATTAAAATGAAGTATTCAAGGATTGATTTAGTTCCTTGTTTGAAATTTGTGGATGGCTACAGAAACACTGTCAATTTTTGAGAATCTCTTCTTGATATCATTGCATACATCAATGGAATTTTCATGAAGAGTAATTATTTGAGCAATTGAATTAGAGATTGAGTTTAGGAACCAAGAATGTATTGAATAGTCGAACCTTTCCCAAGTTGCTCGATTGAGGTTATCAAATTCAGGAATTGGCATGGATTCATCAATAGAAGCTTGTTCTTAGCTCTAAGAGCCCTATGCATGGACCTGCTCCTAGCTGCACTATTGTTGCCATTAAGATTTGTTGAAACAACTACTAAATTTGGACCATCTTAGAAGAAGATAATGACTTTTGTTGTGAATCGGATACCTTGAAGCAAAGTATTTACGGTTTCTTTATGATCAAAGAAATTCACAAGGGTTAGGTTAACAAAGAAAACAAGAGTAAACAACAAGGATTGGTTATAAAACTGTTATTCTTTCCTTTCTCCTTAAAACAAGGATTACAAGTATACAAGAATAACAAACTAACCACTCTCACTCTTTCTAGGTTTTGTCACACTCTAGAATGAGAGACTAGCATGCTATTTATAATAAAACCTAGCACACTAAACCAATGGGCTTTTAACAAAATACCCATTACAAGCTAACTTAGGGTACAAGCTAACTTAAACAATTGGATCCTTAACACAATGCCCAATTTAATATGCTAACAACCCTAGCAATATTAACTAATACATGTTAGAACAACCTTCGACTACAACATGTATTATTTCGACAGTATAACACTTCGACGAACGGACTTCAACCTCATGCTTAAAACTAGAGTTTGATCCAAATCTCACAAATCTCCACCTTGGATCTAACTCTAACAAGAAAAACGAACTAGTTTTCTTAATGCAGCTTTATCAACTGTATACAGTGGAAAAACTTGCAACTTGGCAATGTCTTGGTGATCATATCATTAGCATTATGATCTGTCGAAACCTTCAGCACTTGGACTTCTCCACGCTCGATTACCCCTCTGACGAAATGCAGCCTCACATCAATGTGCTTGGTTCGCTCATGATAGGCTGAGTTCTTCGACAGGTGTATTATACTTTGACTATCACATTTAACAGTGATAACTGGACCTTGAAGTTTCAGCTCCTTTGCAAAACCTTAAAGCCACACTGCTTCTTTCACAGGTTCAGTTAAGGCAATATATTCCGCTTCAGTGGTTGATAAGGCAACCACCTTCTGAAGTGTTGCTCTCCAACTGATTGCTGTCCCAAACATAGTGAACACATATCCAGAAATAGATTTTCTGGTATCCATACAACCTGCATAGTCAGAGTCGACATATCCTTCGACTGCAATTTTACTATCATCACCCAAGGCTCTACCATAAATTAGGACTCTATTCAGAGACCCATTTATGTACCTTAAAATCCACTTCAATGCTGGCCAGTGAGCCTTTCCAGGATTTGCCATGTACCTGCTTACAAGACTTACTGCATATGCTATGTCGGGTCTAGTACATACCATAGCATACATTAAAGAACCAACTATATTAGCATATGGAATACAATTCATATAAGTTCTTTCGACATCAGTACTGGGACACTGATCTATACTCAGCTTGAATTGAGGGTTTGTCGGAGTTACAACAGGCTTTGAATTCGACATACCATACTTTTCGAGAATCTTCCGTAGGTATGCCTCTTGAGATAAGCATAATTTCGACTGCTTTCTATCTCTTCGGATGTCAATCCCAAGAATCCTGGACGCAGCTCCCAGATCCTTCATTTCGAACTCCTTACTGAGTTCAGCCTTCACCCTCCTTACCTCTTCGACATTGTTACTTGATATTAGAATATCATCCACATAAAGCAACAAAATAAAAAATGAATTACCAGGTCGAAATCTGAAGTAAACACAGTGGTCGAACTGACTTCTGATAAAACTTATGCGTGCCATGAACTTGTCGAATCTCCTATTCCACTGTCGAGGAGACTGTTTCAGTCCATATAGAGATCTCTACAGCTTGCACACATAATCTTCCTTCCCCTTTTCGACATACCCTTCAGGTTGCCTCATCAGGATTATTTCATCTAGATCACCATACAAGAACGCAGTCTTCACATCCATCTGTTCCAGTTCAAGATCGAACTGTGCCACCATGGCTAACAACATTCGAATGGATCTATGCTTTACAACAGGCGAGAACACATCATTGAAGTCGACACCTTCTTTCTGAGTGAACCCCCTAGCAACCAACCTTGCCTTGTATCTTTTCGACGCCACTCCTTCGATTCCTTCCTTGACTTTGAAAATCCATTTACAGCTGACTAACCTGGCTCCAGCAGGTTTCTTGATCAGTTCCCATGTGTCGTTGTCATGAAGAGATTTCATCTCATCATCCATGGCCTTCAGCCATTCAGTCTTCTTTCGACTCCTCATAACTTCCTTATAGTCCCTAGGTTCTTCGTCGAGAACCTCACTTGCAGAGATTAAGGCATAGGCTATAAGATTTGCATACCCAAGTCTCTGAGGTGGCTTGATGACTCTTCTCGAACTGTCTCTTGCTAACAGGTAGTCATTATCAGTCTCCTCATCTTCGACAACATCTTCTATTTCGTCTTCGACTTCATCTGGGGTACGCACTTCAGCATCAACATGCTCCACCTCAATAGGAATCTCTCCCTGTTCCAGCTCTTCGTCAGCAACATCAGTTTTCTTGAAAGCCATCTCATCTTCATTGAAAACTACATCTCAACTGGTGATACACCTCCTTTGACCTGGCTCTAGGCACCATAGCCTATAAGCTTTGACTCCTTCAGGGTATCCCATGAACATGCACTTCAGAGCTCTAGGTTCGACCTTGTCTTGCCTAATGTGAGCATAGGCCACACAACCAAATACTCTCAGTCTGTCGAGACTAGATGGATTTCCCGACCAAACTTCTTCAGGTGTCTTCATATCTAATGCAGTCGAAGGACATCTATTTATCAAATATGCAGCTGTCGAAACAGCTTCAGCCCAAAACACCTTCTTCAATCCAGCACTAACCAACATGCATCTAACCCTTTCAAGGATTGTTCGATTAAATCTCTCAGCTAAGCTATTTTGTTGAGGAGTACCTGCTACAGTCTTATGCCTTGCAATCCCAGACTCAACACAGTAACTGTCGAACGCTTTGTTGCAGAACTCAAGGCCATTGTCGGTTCTCAACCTCTTAACCTTTCTGCCAGTTTGAGTTTCGACCAGAATCTTCCAACTTTTGAAATTCTCAAAAGTTTCATCCTTCGTCTTCTGAATGAATACCCATAGTTTTCTGGAATAGTCATCAACGATGGATACAAAATACCTTGCACCTGAGTGTGAAGGATTCCTTGCAGGCCCCCAAAGATCAGCATGAATGTAATCAAGGGATCCATGTGTTCTTTGCTTGCCTTTGTTGAACTTCGCCCTACAGGATTTACCAAATACACAAGATTCACAAAACTCTAACTTTTCGACTTTGTCACCACCTAACAGGTTCTGCTTCCCCATTTTGACCAGACCTCTTTCGCTGACATGGCCCAATCTCATGTGCCATAAATCTGTCTTCGACACAGGTTTCGTGGATACAGTATTTGTCGAACCACTTACAACCTCAGCCTCAAGGGTATACAAGCCTTGTTTCTTCACGCCTCTCAAGACTTCCTTCGACCCCTTCATGACTCTTAGGATACTTTTCTCTCCTTGGAAAACGTATCCTTTCCTGTCGAATTCACCAAGAGAAATTAAATTTCTCTTTAAGTCAGGTACATACCTGACTTCATTCAATAACCTTATTGAATCATCATGGAGCTTGAATCTCACAGATCCAATACCTGCAATTTTGCAGGATTTGTTGTTTCCCAGCAGCACCGATCCACCATCTTGATCACATAGCTCTTCGAACAATTCTTTGTTTGGAGTCATGTGCCAAGTGCATCCTGAATCCATAATCCACTCTTTTCTTGAGTCGCCGTTTGAAACTACAAGAACATCAGATAAGTCGAAGTCATATTGAACAATGGCTGCGTTGCCATTATCCTTACCTCCATGATCTTTCAGGCGTTCAGGGCACACCTTTCTTGTGTGACCCACCTTCTTACAGTGATAACATCAAAACCAGATGTTTCGCCACTAGAAGCCTTCTGCTGACTTTTACCTTTCTTTTTGTCGAACCTACCATCCTTTCGCAAGAATTTTCCCTTAACTGCCAAACCTTCACCAACCGTCGAAGGTTTATGCTCCTTTCGTTCGTTCAGGTCCTTAGAGTACAAGGCTGATTGAACTTCTTCAAAGGTCAGGGACTCCCTTCCATACAAGAGAGTTTCTTTGAAGTGAGCATGTGTTCTAGGCAAAGCGCACAATAACAATAATGCTTGATCTTCGTCATCGATCTTCACATCGATATTTTCAAGATCAAGAATCAGCTTGTTGAACATATCCAGCTGCTCAGCCAAAGCTTTGTCTTCACTCATATTGAACGAATACAATGCTTGTTTCAGGTAGAGTCGATTCACCAAAGATTTGGTCATGTATAAGCTTTCAAGCTTCACCCATAACCCTGATGCCGTCGTCTCCTTTGATACCTGTCGAAGAACCTTATCACTAAGGCTCAACAATATTGCGCTGTGTGCTTTCTCGATCATGGTAGTCTTTTCTTTTTCCGTTAACGCAACATCCATGGCTGCCATTCCCTTCAACGCTTCCAAACAACCCTGTTGAACCAATAGGGCTTTCATCTTCAAGCGCCACAGACCGAAGTCGTTCACTCCGGTGAACTTCTCGATCTCATACTTTGTTGAAGGCATCTTCTCCACGCTCACCGCACCAATTTGTTGTGAATCGGATACCTTGAAGCAAAGTATTTACGGTTTCTTTATGATCAAAGAAATTCACAAGGGTTAGAGTTAACAAAGAAAACAAGAGTAAACAACAAGGATTGGTTATAAAACTGTTATTCTTTCCTTTCTCCCTAAAACAAGGATTACAAGTATACAAGAATAACAAACTAACCACTCTCACTCTTTCTAGGTTTTGTCACACTCTAGAATGAGAGACTAACATGCTATTTATAATAAAACCTAGCACACTAAACTAATGGGCTTTTAACAAAATACCCATTACAAGCTAACTTAGGGTACAAGCTAACTTAAACAATTGGATCCTTAACACAAGGCCCAATTCAATATGCTAACAACCCTAGCAATATTAACTAATACATGTTAGAACAACCTTCGACTACAACATGTATTATTTCGACAGTATAACACTTCGACGAACGGACTTCGACCTCATGCTTAAAACTAGAGTTTGATCCAAATCTCACAACTTTGTTATCGTATTTTTTTCAAATTTACATGGGTTCTATTTTTAAAATAAGAATGAATCTTTTGAAGTCATTTAAAACTTTTTAAGTGAGGTAAAAATGAAAAAGAAAATCGAATATTATTTCAATAAGAAATGGTCATGTTGAATCCATTAACTTATTCTTTGAATGCTTTGATAAATATAACATTTTTCACAATCTCTCATGTGCAAGAACTCCACACCAAAATGGAGTTATCGAAAGGAAAAATAGAACATTATAAGAGAGAGCTAGAACCATATTCAACGAGTCCAATATTAAGAGATTCAGTTATAGAGAAGATATTAACATCTCTTGTTATATTTTGAACAAAGTGTCAACAAGAAATATTTTGAAATAAACTTCATATAAACTCTGGAAATATAAAGTCAAACATATCATCATATTTTTGAAAGTAATGTTACATCTTAAAACAACAAAGAAAATTTGGAAAAGTTTGATCCAAAATTTGTTGAGAAACAAGTGTGAGTTATCTTAAGAAACAAGTGTGAGTTCTAAATCGCACATTGCTTAGAAAAGTAGAGGTTAAACACTTTATAAGTAAGAGAAGTTTGAACACCTCTACAACTCAGACGACTGGGTTCCCCAGCAACTCTGACATCAAATTTTTTCTATCAAATGGCATCTCCCCAGGAAAATTCGGCGAGAAGTTTGAGGAAAACCGCTACGCATAGCGTCCCTTGTCAAGGAAGTTTATTGACAAAAGAAACTGAGACTAGTTCCTTGGTAGGAAACCAGGATCGAGGGGAAGTTTATTTCAGAAACTTAGACCAGATCCTTGGTAGGAAACCAGGATCGAGAGGAAGTTTATTTCAGAAACTGAGACCAATTCCTTGGTAGGAAACTAGGATCGAGGGGAAGTTTATATCAGAAACTTAGACCAGTTCCTTGGTAGGAGACCAGGATCGAGGGGAAGGTTATTTCAGAAACTGATGCCAGTTCCTTGGTAGGAAACCAGGATCGAGGGGAAGTTTATTTCAGAAACTGAGACCAGTTCCTTGGTAGGAAACCAGGATCGAGGGGAAATTTATTTCAGAAACTGAGACCAGTTCCTTGGTAGGAAACCAGGATCGAGGGGAAGTTTATTTCAGAAACTAAGACCGATTCCTTGGTAAGAAACCAGGATCGAGGGGAAGTTTACCTTTTCTAAGCATCATTGCTTAGCAAAATAAGAAGGATGCGCAAACTGCCATTCATAACCACCATCAAAATTTCGGGTATTCCGATATTTAGTCCTCTTGCACCCCGAATGCCCGAATACCTTCGTCATTCACACCTTCAGGTCCAAAAAGATTAAATAGGGGCATCTGTCAGACCCCAAATTTTGACCACTAAGATTTCCCATCATTGTGTAAATCATCATCACAATATGGATGTATCATTATGCCTCATCAGTCTCCCCCAAAGATGGGTGAGCATTCACTACAAACAATAATTAGGGTTTCAAGCCCTCTCAGAGTTCTTAGACAAAGGATCAATCAAGAACTGGCATGATCTTCAACTTGACTAACCTCTCAAACATCCACAATGGATCAAGAGGACTCCCACAGCAAGAATCAAGCACAAGGTTGCAGCATTATGAGTGGATCAAGCCTCAAAATCGACAGTGTCACCAAATTAGGGTTTTGGTCGACCAGGGCCTCCAGATGGAAATTTTACTCTGGGCATGAGCCAATGCTTCAAAGCATATCCTAATATACTCCAAGGGACCTCATGGACCCAATCATCAAGTCAATTTGGCCTCAGGGGATGAATTCACTAAAAATCAGGAATTTGGGTTTCGACCTAATTCACCCCTAAGTTGACTTTTGAGACATAACATGAGCCAAGACCTCAAGACATGATTTGAGGGTCTCCAACACACCACATTGATCCATTTTCAACAATGGATTAATCCAAGAAGCTTAATTCACAAGTTTCAAGTTCATCAGAACCACAATTAGGGTTTCGCGGAAAAAAGTCAACTGTATCTTTGGCTTTTGACCAAGACATGCTCCCAAACCTTGGGACATGATTCAATACACCCTATAACACCTATGAAATCAATCCATCAAGTTTTATTTAGGTCAAGGACTTGATTTCATAGAGGATCGTACAGTTTGGAATTCATCTGATAAAAAGTCAACTGTGCCCAAAAGTCAAAGTTTGACTTTTTGATTTTTTTATCAATTATGGTTCCCTAATCCTAAAATGATGTTAATGTGTGATTTGAATCAACATTCATCAAGAAAAATCAAAGAAAAGTGGGATAACTTGTAAAAGGGGTAACCATAACAACTTAGAAAATTTCTAAGTTATGGAACAAAGTGGCTAGGGTACCAACATCCAAGGATCATAACTTGAGATCCAAGCAACCATTTTGGCTTATCCAAAGATGGATTTGTAGCTCTCATGGCATACTACAAAAGCTTCAACTACACCTTATTCCAATTCCTCATGGATTTTAAGTTATGGAGTGACCAAAATGACAAAAAGTGAAAATGTCACTTTTTTCCAACACTTAGTGAAATTTTCACTAAGTCAGAATCTGTCTTGCTTTTTTTTCCAAATGTAGGGACATTTTTCACTTGGAGCCAAAAAGTATCAAGACAAACTATGATCACACATGTGTTGTATCATATAAGAGCTTTCCAAAATGGCCAAGAACCCCATGAAATTCCATTTGAGCTAAGAGTTATGATAGTGGCAAAATGCCTTGCTGCAACTGTCATAACTAGGCAAATTTGTGCATTTTGCTCGATTTGAGCAATTTGTGCAAATGACAAACAAGTTTATCCATCTGAACATCTCAGGGGGAGACCAAGGAGGGACAAGCACTGATCCATAAGCCTCCCAAGTCTTTGGAACCAAAAGTAGCATGCCAAACCTAGAAATGCCTAAGGAGGGGACAAGACTCCAATTTTGTTTTGGAGCATTCAATCGATGCACCAAGGTGGCATGAATTGAACCATTTCCAACTGAATGAGTCAAGGATAAGATCTGAACTAGGGAACCAGCAGCCTGTGCTCTAACCTCTAGTCAATGGCTAGAGGAGACTTGGATTCCTATTGATTAACATTGGCCAAACCTCTGCTGCAGTTGCCATTCACTATTGAAGCCAAAACAAACTTGCTCTACTATAAATAGAGCTCATTTGTGATCAATTTGAGTACACCAAAGCCATCAAACAGATGTTTTCCTCAAAATCTCCTTCTCACTTCCAATTTTGCCTTCTAAGGCAAGTCACTATCGGGTTTTGAGTTTGAGAGCTATTCCAACCAAACCAATCACACACACACACCTCATAAACATCATATGGAAGTGATCCAAACACTCACATAACATTTGTAACACCAAAATCACAAAATCACTTGCCAACTGCTCAAGTTCTTGACAAAGGTGCAGTTGAGGTACCATCTTCAGTTCCAGCTTGTTTCAAACCACTCCAAGCACTCAGACACAATACTTGGCACCTAAGGAAGCTATGCAAATAATTGGAACCAGCTTGCAACACCTCTAACACAAAACACGATCACCAGCTGCAAGAGGTAAGCCTGATCTCTTCAAACTCTATGATCCATGCATATTTTACTGCACAATAATTTTGCCATAAGTTCATAATCATGCATAGAGTGTTTACCCTCAATCAATTGCTTTGTTTGAATCGTGTATGGAATTTCTGAGCCTTCATGCAAATTTTAGGGTTCTTAAGGTTTCTCTTTGATTTCTTATTCCACACTTAAAATAAATGAAATTAAAGACCATAGACATGATCGTGAGGAAAAAACGAGCAGATTGATATGTGGTTTGTGTGATTTCATCAAGTATTCAGTGAGATTGGATAGATAACGCAAATCCGGGAAAAACTCCCTTCGCGCGTGTTCTTGGCCCATGTTCTTGGCGCCTTTTTTGAAAATTCAAATATTTGAATTTTGTGATTTTATTTAATTGATTAAAAAATTAATTTCTCTCTGAGTTTTAATGATTTTGAGTTGATTCTTTTTTCAATATTTCACAAAAATGTTAAAATATTTTACTTTACCAAAAAATCCCAAAAATATTATTTATTTCATATATTTGATATTTTGCAAAGAATTAATATTTTATTTGTTTTTTGACATATAAAATGTTTTTTCCTTCTTGATTTTCCAAATTTAATTGGTTTCCAATCATTTTGTGGACTAAAACATGATTTTTGAAACATTAATCCAAGATCACAATTTGTTTTTCACACATGTTTAACAATTTTGATCATTTTAATTGAATTTTTATTCAATTAAAATATATCTTTGAAAACAAATTAGGGTTTTGATTAATACAACCCTCATCAAACTTTTTCAAACACTTTGGGCCTCTAATAGAGTGTAAGACCCAACCCTCATTTGAAAACCAAAACATTTTTGGGCCTCAGTCATTGTATAAGACCCACTGCATTTTCAAAAAACTCGGCGCGATCGCCATTTCAAAACGAAAATCATCTAGGCCTACCCTCGTGTTATAAGTCCCATTTCCTTTCTTTAAAACACTTTTGGGCTTCTAATAGAGTGTAATACCCAACCCCTTTTTGAAACCAAAATAATTTGGGCCTCAATCATTGTATAAGACCCACTATGTGTTCAAAAACCTCGGCACGATCGCCGTTTTCAAACAAAAATCATTTGGGCCTACCCTCGTGTTATAAGGCCCATTTATTTTCTTTAAATATTGTTTTCCTCTTGGTAGAGTGTAAGACCCAATCCTTTTGTAAATAAACCTTTTAGGGCCTCACACATTGTATAAGTCCCTCTGTATATTTTCAAAAGTACGGTACGGTCGTCGCCTTTGTAACAAAACCAACTAGGCTTCTCCTTGAGCTATAAGACCCATCTCTATTCATTTTCAAACACTTTTGGGCCGCTAATAGAGTGTAAGACCCAATCCCCTTTGAAAACTAAAACTTTTTGGGCCTCACATATTGTATAAGTCTCTCTGTACAGTTTTCAAAACAACGATGCAATCATCGTTAAAACTTGGGCCTCTCCTTGAGCTGTAAGCCCCAACAACTTTTCAAAGAACTTTCTCCTTTGATTTTGAATATAATATTGTTATCTAAGTTTTCTTTGTTGAACAACTAACCAAACAGCATGGAAGCTCTACAATGGGTAAGTGTTTATCCGCTTTCATTTGTCGCTTTCATATGTATATAACTGTATTATGGGGCTGTTTCACTGTAAGTCTCCTTTCACATCCTTTTATATACTTGCCAAATATCAACTGTGTAATACTAGTATAGTTATTTAGAGTTTTCCCCGGCAACTACGTCTAGCACTAGGTAAAGCCTTGTTGGTCACTCTTAAATATAAACAAAACTAGATCCCCCGTAGGATTCCAGATACAGTCTTTCCTTCTCTCGGGGTTAAAAAATATGGAACATAGAGAAAGGCAGTATTCTCGGTGAACCTTTTCTCAGACTGTCACTCTTAGAAATTGTCAAAGAGACTCTACTCCCCAGAGTTGATATATTCTCCGTGAATAGCATCTCTTGAGTTTCTTTCAAATTCTCGAACTTTCCTGGAATGATCTCTTCTCTGTGAATTGTATTTCTTGAACTTCTCGTGGTTTGGGGACCCACAGGCTTCCTAAAAGCATCCCCGCCTCCTCTTAGGCGTTATACAAGGACCCTTCGGCTTCTTAGAAGTTCTCATGCCTTCTCTTGGGCTTAATACAAGGACCCTGATGACCTCTTAAAGGTATAAGACATAACTTAGTCATCCTTTGCTAGAGAAGTCTTTCCAGTGTCAAACCTCCGACCACTTTAGGGTTGATACTCATCCCTTAATGCCCGTGCCTCCTCTTGGGCATTGTACAATAGATAAAACTCTAGACTTGGACAGTCTAAACCCCTTGAGTCTCAAAGAAATTCTCAAGTTCCTTTCAAACATAGGAAAAAACACTTATCACTCAGAAACCCGGCCTCTCTCATAAGGGCTCTTCCACTTGGTCCTGCATATGGATCTAATCCTCAGCAGTAAGATAACCTCCTCTTAGGCTTTGTACAAATGACTCTCCCCAGCGGAGCTAACCTTTTCAGACTCTCTTGTTGAGTCAAACCCTTTTTTAGCCTCTATCTTAGGCTTCGTATAAGACAGATAAAAATACTCTCTTTTTGAGTCAAACCTTTTAGCCTCCGTCTTGGGCTTCGTACAAGACACATATAAAAATCCACTCTCTTGTTGAGTATAAAAGACCCTCTTGTCGAGTCAATATCTTTTTATCCTCCGTCTTGGGCTTCATAAAAGACACATATAAAACACTCTCTTGTTGAGTATAAAAGACTCTCTTGTTGAGTCAATCCCCTTTTAGACTTTATCTCGAGCTTCGTACGAGACATCAAACACTCTCTTGTTGAGTATAAAAGACTCTTTTGTTGAGTCAACCTTTTAGCCTCCGCCCTGGGCTTTATACAGGACAAATAAAAGTACTCTCTTGTTGAGTCAAACCCTTTAGCCTCCGTCTTGGGCTTCGTACAAGACACATAAAAAGCACTCTCTTGTTGAGTCAGTCACTTGTTAGTACTCTCTTGTTGAGTCAACCCTTTTAGTCTCTATCTCGGGCTTCGTACGAGATAACAAATAAAAGGCACCCTCTTGTTGGGTCAATCGCATCCTCTTAGGCTTTGTATAAGGAAACCTCGGTTGAGTCAATAAACCTTTTAGCATTAAATCTGTGCCTTGCTCACAGTATACAAACATCAACAACTCCTCTTTAGAGATGATGAATTCTCTCTCATCCAAATCTTTAGCTTCACATCTTGGGTTTTGAACAAGATACAGATCCACCTTTAGCTTCATGTCTTGGGCTTTGAACAAGACACCAAAACAACCTTTTTCCTCCCATAGAATAGGAGGAACTACGATCGCTCTGATTTCCCTGTCTCGGGAATACGTAGGCATAAGATTGAAAAATCTTAGCGAGCATACTAATCAAAAACCCAAAATCCAGTACCCCCATATATTAACCCAAAAGCACCAAATCCTAACATCTTACGAAAAACCTCGCAAATAGACCAGACATTCTAATCTTAACAAAATAACCGAAGAGGGGCCCACATAGTATGCAAGCATGGTTAATTGGAGACATCTATTTCCCTTCCTTAATCAGCTCAATAGGATAAAAAATGAATTGAACTGTAGTACCCAAGTGATCGTGATTCAAGACCACAAAAATCGCGCTACACTACTCCAATACCCAAGGATATCCCCTTGATATTTCCACTAAAGTAATCTTGAGTTTTTTAAAAGATGAGATCAAACAAATTTTACAACAACTTGAGCTTTTCACGGGATCAACCTACAAACCTTAAAACAACAACCCGAGCTTTTACATAGGTTTAGCTCAATAACCTTCATTGAAGTTTCTAATAGGCTTAGTTTAGAACCTGAAATATCCATAGCATTTACACAAACTTAGCTAGAAACCTTCACCCAAGGTTTTAAATGGGTTATCTTGCAACCTTCAAAACTATTAAAAGAAATTACAATAGAATTATGCCCTTGAATAAACCCTTTCAACAAAACTCTTACATGATATTTTTCACTCTCTTGGTGTTAAGGAAACTCTGGTGAAAAAGAACATTATTAAAGGAATGATAGAAATTATGATATGAGAAAGTTTATATTCAGAAACTGGTGGATTTGGAAAGGGTTAAATACACTTTACCCCTGCGATGTGAGTGAGTTTCAGTTTACATTTTTCTGGATTCCTCCTTCTAAAGTTTAAATTATGTTTCTTTGCCCCTCTTTGGTGACGTGGCAACTATGAAATCTTCACATTTACTGACTTGGCACTCCACGTGGCATTTTATTTAATTATTTATGTATTTTTTAAAATCCACATGGATTTTTTATTTTTTTTATTTATTTTAATCCATGAGGCCATGTTGGAATTTTTATTAATATTTTATTGTTTGGGTGTTAAATAATAAATTCCACAACTTTCAAAAATTGGTTCTAATGGAGTTTGAACCCTGGACCTTTGTTATGCAAGAGGGTGCCCCAACCACCAGGCTGTGTGTGATGTTTATATAACAATTTACAATAGATAATAGTATTGTTTCTTCCAATTATGTCATTCATTTAAATAAATAATAGTGTTTAAAATTATATTTTTTATAATATTATTATATTTAAATTAAAAATAAAACTTATTGAAGTGACTACCAAACCACTAGTTGGTGTGTCAATGATCATATTAAATTTCATATGGGACACTTTTAGATTCAACTTCTTGACGCAACCATGTGATATGAATGAATTTATCGCACTAGTATCCATGATAGAAAATAAGGGAACACCACTTATAAAACATGTACCTTGAATCAAGCTATCTGATCCCAAGGCTTCAACACCATTAAGAGCAAAGACTTTCCCATTGGCTTGAGGGTGTTGACCACTACTCAGATCCTTCTTCAGTTTCTGACAATATGTGTTTATGTGGTCCTACTCACCACAGTTGAAACATGTTGGAGATGAATTTTTGCACACAGTAGTATAGTGACCTAGCCTTCCACATTTTCCACATCACTGAGGAGTCGGATTATCTCCCTCATTGTTTCCATTCCCATTATTGTTACCTTTGCCACTTTAAGATATGCACTTCGGATTTCCTTGGCCACTTACAACTGCATACAGCTTGCCAGAATTTTGATTACCAAATTTCTTATCCTTCTGAGAATTCACACTCTCATAATGAGTGGACCTTGCCCGGCTATCTTCATCATAAATTCTTCACTTGTTCATCGGGACCGAAAAATGTTAAATCTCCTAATAACCAATAAATTGCCTGATCTCAGGACACACACTGCTCTGAAACTTCACACACTTAGAACCTTCATCATCAACACCATTGTAGTGAGGAATAAACCTGGATAGTTACTCAAATTTGGCTGCATAGTCAACCAGAGTCATATTACCCTACTTCAGCTCCAAGATTTCAATCTTCTATCGGTTACGAACATCTACCGAGAAATACTTCTCTAAAAATTATTTTTTTGAAATTCTCCTAGGTAATGATAGTACCTGCTGCCTCCAATATCTAACGAGCATTATCCCACCAGTACTCAGTCTCTTCAAATAGCATATGGGTTACGAATAATACCTTATGCTCATCAGCACATGTCATAACTCTAAAACTTTTCTCAATCTCTTGAATCCAGATCTGAGCACCTTCAGGATCATATCTTTACTTGAATGTAGGCGGGTTTTTTTATGAAACTTCACCATCCCACATAACTCATCATCTCCACCATTCTAGAAACCTTAAGCACCCTGCAAAGCATGAGTAGCTTGAGCCATAATATTAGCCATTTCTTCGAGGGAATCAACTATTGCGCAATCATTTCTTCTAGCAGTCATTTCTTCCTGCACCAACCTTACATAAGAATATAATTAGTTGGTCGTAGTAAAATAAATAACGCTCGAGGGGATAAAGTACTAACAGTGTTAAAACACATGTTGTACACAAGGCATAATATACTCATAACACACAAGGCTGGATGGACTGATATGCTCTGATACGAAGTATGTAACCCCTAAACTCCAGTAAATTTTTTTCTTTTTATAAACATACATTGCTAAATAAGTATCTCAAGTAATCAAATATTAAATCACATTAACATATGTAACATAAAACTTCTCATAATTGAGTACTTTATGAAAACATAGAATCAAACATAACAATGTGAAAATTATTAATCTTGACCCTGATGTCACAATATCAGAGCCTTATTACACCTAACATACAAGCTAACTTAATAGTTCAACAACAATAAACATAAAGAAAACTAAAGAAGTTGTCTCATACACCATCTTCAATATCCTTACAGCATGACGAATACTCCTTAGTCTCGACCTGAGAATACTTTGCATATAGATCCACATTGGAGAACATAGAAACAAAGGGGTGAGAATAAATTTTACAAAATATATGGTATAATAAAAACAAAGCGAAACATAAATCACAACATACAACATTACACAATACTACAATATTTTATCGAGTCATGCGATATTACACAATGTGCACGTGGATGCTTATGCAATGCACTTATCCTTTACTCATATGCATGTGATACCATCACTGAGCTCATAGCTTATTTTCTCGAGTTCTAATAGTTTAGGAGGACATATGATCTATGTCCCACGCTAACACATTGTCTTACACGTTCATAGATCCTTAATGTCTAGGAGTACATGTGAGCTACGGACGCAATATATCACCCTTCGCTAAACTCTACTTCAAATAGTACATGTGATCTACGCCTATGGTACAACACTCTCCTAGAAGTCCGTAGACCCTCAATGTCTAAGAGTGAAATTGAGTAATGTCGTACTACATAATATCTCTAGACAAAACCTACTTTGATCTAGTATGATGCATGATGATCAAACAAGTACAAATTCCTTTTTAACCTCCATACCATTTTGAAACACATTAACCTTGATTACCACATTAGGATTTCCACAAGGTTTACCACACATTCTCTTTGATTTTCCACATTAGGCTTCACAAGTATTTTATCAAAACATTGGACTGAATTCCTATGATTATTCTCACAATCATTCATCAATCACAACATCATTCATAACAAGTATTTTATCAAAACATTGGACTCATATCCCAAGGTTCACTTTACAATTATTAATTACTCACAACGTGTTTCTTACATATAAACATCATAACCTTTTATCACAATGTCATACCCCAAATTTTGACCACTAAGATTTCCCATCATTGTGCAAATCATCATCACAATATGGGTGTGTCATTATGCTTCATCAGTCTCCCCAAAGATGGGTGAGCATTCACTACTATCAAAGTTAGGGTTTCAAGCCCTCTCAGAGTTCTTAGACAAAGAATCAATCAATGAATGACATGATCTTCAACTTGTCTAACCTCTCAAACATCCACAATGGACCAAGAGGACTCCCACATCAAGGATTAAGCACAAGGTTGCTCCCTTCTAGGTGGATCAAGCTTCAAGCTCGCCAGTGTCACGAAATTAGGGTTTTGGTCGACCAGGGCCTCCAGTTGGAAATTTTCCTCTGGGCATGAGCCAATGCTTCAAAGCATATCCTAATATACTCCATGGAACCTCATAGAATCAATCATCAAGGCAATTTGACCTCAAGGGATGCATACATAAAAAATCAGGAATTAGGGCTTCTTGACCTAATTCACCCCTAAGTTGACTTTTGGAACAAATCATGAACCAAGACCTCAAGACATGATTTGAGGGTCTCTAATATACCATATTTATCCATTTGGAACAATGGATTGATCCAAGAAGCTTGAGCAACAAGCTTCTATTTCATCTGAACCACAGTTAGGGTTTTGCGTGAAAAGTCAACTGTAACTTTGACTTTTGACCAGGACATGCTCCCAAACCCTAAGACATGATTCAATATACCCTATAACACCCATGGAACATGACCATCAAGTTTGATTTAGGTCAAGGACATGATTTCCTAAAGGATTGCACAGTTTGGAATTCATCGGATAAAAAGTCAACTGTGCACAAAAGTCAACTTTGACTTTTTGATATTTTTCACAAAAATGGATTTTTAACCCTAAAATGATGTTAATGTATGATTTGAATCATCATTCATCAAGAAAAATCAAAGAAAATGGGATAACTTGTAAAAGGGGTAACCATAAAAACTTAGAAAATTTTCTAAGTTATGAAATAAAGTGACAAAGGTACCAACTTTGGAGGATCATAACTCCTTGCAAAACAAACTTGCTCTACTATAAATAGAGCTCAATTGTGATCAGTTTAAGTACACCAAAGGCATACAACACTTGCCTTTCTCAAAATCCACTTCTCACTCTCAAAAATGCCTTTCTTAGCAAGTCACTATCGGGTTTTTCATTAGAGAGCAATTCCACTCAAACCAATCACACACACACCTCATATACATCATATGTGAACTGATCAAACACTTAAACAACATCTGGAACACTGATTTCTCAGAATCACCAGTCAATTACTCAAGGTTTTAACCAAGTTGCAGTTGAGATGCCATGAAGTGATCCAGCCAATTTCCATCAAGTCCAGGCATTCAAACACACTCCATAAGGTGTAGGGAAACTGTTCAGATCATCATAATTCATCTGTAACACCTCCAACTCAGAAATCAATTTGCTCTTGCTGTCACGACCTAGAGGTAAGCCTAAACTCTGTCATCTTTCAATCTATGCATATTTCCTCGCACAATACTTTTGCCAAATGTTCATAATCATGCATGGAATGTTTCCCCTCAAGTAATTGCTTTGTTTGAATCGTGTATCAAAAATCCCAGCCTTCATGCAAAATTTAGGGTTCTTGAGGATTTATCGTGATTTCTTGTTTTATGCTTAATTTAAATGAAATTAATTGTCATAAACATGATCGTGAGGTGAAAACGAGCATATTGATATGTGGATTGCATTATATAATCAAGTATTCAGTGAGATTGGATAGAAAATGCAAATCTGGGCAAAGATGAAAAACGCGCGTGTTCTTCAGCTGTTCTTGGCGCCATTTCTCTCAAATTCAAATATTTGAATTTTGTGATTTTATTTAATTGATTCAAAAATTAATTTCGCTCTGAGTTTTAATGATTTTGAGTTGATTCTTTTTTTAATAATTCACAAAAATGTTAAAATATATTATTTTATGAAAAAATCCCAAAAATATTCTTTATTTCATATAATTGATATTTTTGCAAAGAATTAATGTTTTAATTATTTTTGACATTTAAAATATTTTTTCCTTCTTGATTTTTCAGATTTTATTGACTTCTAATCATTTTGTAGGGCAAAACTTGATTTATGAAGCATTAATCCAAGATCACAATTTGTTTTTCACATGTTAAACAATTTTGATCATTTTAATTGAATATTTTATTCAATTAAAACACATTTTGAAAACAAATTAGGGTTTTTGATTAATTCAACCCTCATAATCCATTCAAAACTTTTGGGCCTCTAATAGAGTGTAAGACCCAATCCCCTTTTAACCAAAACAACTTTGGGTCTCAGATATTATATAAGCCCCTTCGTGTTAAAAGAAAATCTCAGCGCGATCGCCATTTTAAACGAAAAATCATCTGGCCTTACCCTCGTGTTATAAGCCCCACTCTTTTTCTTTAAACCTTTTGGGCCTCTTGAGAGAGTGTAAGACCCATCCCTTTGTACAGAAAACAATTTTCGGGCCTCAGTCACTCGTATAAGTCCCTCTGTACAAATTCAACAGTGTAATCACTGGTAAAACCCTGGGCCTCTCCTTGAGTTGTTAGCCCTAAATCTTTCTTTTCAAAGCATTTTCTCCTTTGATCTTGAATATACTGTTGTTTTCAATCTTTCTTTGTTGAACAACTAACCAAACAATATGGAAGCTCTACAACCGAGTAAGTGTTTATATGCTTTCATTTACCTCTTTCATATACATATAACTGTATTGTGGGGCTGTTTCGCTGTAAGTCTTCTTTCATAAACTCATATCAACTGTGTAATAATAGTATAGATATCTAGAGTTCCCCCGGCAACTACGTTTAGCATTAAGCCCGTTGATCACTCTTAAATAGTCAAAACTAGATCCCCATAGGTTTACCAGACACAGTCTTCCCTCCTCTTGGGGTTAAACAATATGGAGATGTGAAAGGCAGATTCTTTTTGAACCCTTTCTCAGACTATCACTCGTAGAAGTTGTCAAAGAAACTCTACTCCCCAGAGATGATCTCTTCTCCGTGAATCTCATCTCTTGAGTTTCTTCCAAATTCTCGAACTTTCCTAGCTTGATCTATTCTTTGTGAATAACCTGTCTTGAATTTCTCGGGGTTTGGGGACCCATAGGCTTCTTAAAAGCACCCTTAGGAATTGTCAAGAAACTCTACTCCCCAGAGATGATCTCTTCTCCGTGAATTGCATCTCTTGAGTTTCTTCCAAATTCTCGAACTTTCCTGGCCTGATCTATTCTTTGTGAATAGTCTGTCTTGAATTTCTCGGGGTTTGGGGACCCACAGGCTTCCTAAAAGCATCCCCGCCTCCTCTTGGGCGTTGTACAAGGCCTCGTCGGCTTCTTAGAAGTATTCACAGCCTCCTCTTAGGCTTCGTATAAATGATTTCTTCCTCCGGGAATGATAGCCTCCTCTTGGGCTTAGTACAAATTGTCCCTCGGCTTCTTAAAAGTTTCCAGCCTCCTCTTGGGCTTCGTACAAATTGTCCCGACGACCTCCTAAAGGTATAGGAACAGAAATCAGTCATCTTAATATAACAGTCTTTCCAAGAGTCTACTACTGTTTCTCAAAGCATAGTACAAAAGATGAAACTCTAGACTTGGACAGTCTAATTTCCTTGAGTCTCAAAGACATTCTCAAGCACCCTTCAAGAATAGGAAGGAACCCCGTAGACTCGGACAATCTCAATACCCATTGGATTTCCCATTTCCTTAAAGAACAGGAAATAACCCCGATCCTCGGAACAAGTCCATGAGTACAAACATTACTGATTTTCTCTTTGAACCAATATACTGGACCTGTCACTCAACTGAAACAGCACCATAGCCTCTCTCTTGGGCTTTATACAATGATTCTCCCCAGCGGAGTCAAACTCCTTTTAGCCTCCGTCTTGGGCTTTGTACAAGACACAAATCACTCTCTTGTTGAGTATAAAACCCTTGGCCTCCATCTCGGGCTTCGTACGAGATACCATAGAGGACTCTCTTGTCGAGTCAGTTCCCTTTTAGCCTCTATCTCGGGCTTTGTACGAGATAGATCAAAAATACCCTCTTGTTGGGCCACTAGCCTCCTCTTAGGCTTTGTATAAGAAAACCACTGGTTGATCCAATCAACCTTTTAGCATAAAAGCTATGCCTCGTTCACAGTAAACAAACATCAACAACTCCTTCTCCTTCATCTAATCGCTGTAAGCGGCAAGCCTCTGGATCATCTACATCCATGCTACTATCCCTCTTTTAGCATGATAAATTCCTAAGAAAAGATAGCATTGCTCTACACTGAGTTAAAGTCTTCCCCTTCAGGTTGGAAATCCCCTATAAAGGAAATTATGGCATTGCCGAATTCACAAATCCCGGTTAAAGTAATTCTCCTTTATAAACAGTTGTGACATACAAACCCCTCTTTAGGAATGACAAATTCTCTCTAAAGTCAAACCTCTTCAGCTTCACATCTTGGGCTTTGAACAAGATACAAACTACCTTTCGCTTCACGTCTTGGGCTTTGAACAAGACACCAAAATACCGCTTCCTCCCATAGAATAGGAGGAACTACGATCGCTCTGATTTCCCTGTTTCGGAAAAAAACGGGAATACGTAGGCATAAGATTGAAAGAAAAATCTTAGCGAGCACACTAATCCAAAGCCCAAAATCCCATACCTCCACATATCAATCGAAAAGCATCAGTCTTAACCTCTCACCAATCGACCGGACACTATTTTTTAACAAAATAAACCTAAAAGAGACCCACAATCTTTGTAGCATCTGTAAACCAACAGTTATCTGTTCAAACTCAGTTTGCAAGCAGGATTAATTGGAGACATCTATTTCCCTTCCTTCATCAGCTTCAATAGGATAAAAAATGAATCGAGTTGTAGATACCAAAGAGCGGTAATGCTTCGCAACCACGTCCAAAATCGCTCGCTACACACAAGATAGGTCTTTGCATTAGCTTTCTAACGCATATGATCGCACCTCAATATGAGTTTCTAAACTCAAGTTATGAATTTTTGAAAATTCCCAAGCAGGTTATCGATTGCACATTTAGTACAATCGATTGCCCTACCATTCTGCTTGATTTTCTACTACATAAAAGGGTGGTAATCGATTGTACATTTAGTGCAATCGATTACACTCTGTGGATTTTCACTTTTTCACAGTTGTAATCACGTTTAAACTCCATTCAAGCCCTAGTTCCAATACCATTACGAAATCATAGTCTAAAACACATTCAGGCATAATTTTTTCATCAATTTAACAGGATTAACACATCATAATACATCTTCATTAAACCAGCACGTGATATTGGTATTTAAACACAAGATTCGTGGAAAAGCACATTAAATTATGCACTTAAACCAAACCATTGATGATAAGAGAGAGATTCATAACTTAGGGTCTATGAACCATCATCTTGTAGGGAAAATTCAAATGGAAACTCAGATAATTCGAAGTTCAAGGGAGACCCCGCCAATGTCAGAGAACAATCTCTCCCCACCCATTACCCAGTTAGTGCATAATTTCTTTGCAAAACTCCTAAAAATGGTGGAATTCTTTCATTGCACACTCTCTTCTATGATTTTCTTGGTGACTTGAAAAAAAAATTTCTTCAAAATTTTTTAGAAGAAGTTAGGATTTTTCTCAAAATGCAATGTATGTTTTTTTTCTTTCTGTTTTCTCTTTCTTCTCTATTTTTCTTTTATTTCTTCTCCACTTTTTCTCTCCCGGTCTCTTAGTCTCCCTTTAGTCAAAAATTCAAAATTTTAATTACTTTCCTTTTCACTCTCCTTTATTCCCCACTACTCTCCTTTTCTAATTTTCTTTTTTTCATTTATTCCACCTAATTCTAATTAATTAATTCCCACTAATTCATAATAATAATAATAATAATAATAATAATAATTCAATAATAAAATCATAACATTAAAATAAAAATCTAAATAACAAGAGAATAATATATTAATTATTTTGGGGTGTTAGATTTATCTTCTAGAAGACTTTTTCTTAGAATATCTACACAAACAAAAAATTATACCTCTACAGCAGAAATATGGTTAGTTCATCAAAGGTAAAGTGCATGAATTCTTTTATAGTCATGATCTTTTCGAAAAAGTATAATAGAGTAAACTAAATTTTATTTTGCATATTTAAAGACCTTGCATATAGAAGAATTAGACTATACTTAATTGCTTTTGACATATAACTTAATTAATATTAAATAAATTATTATAAAACATTCATTAATCAGAACAACTCAATTGTAGGTTTAGAGCTCTTACCAATAGTCTTAGATCCAATAGATTTATCTTTGTTGTTACCATAAGAAGAAACTTCCCTGCTCATCAGAGTAAAATAAGAGAACATATTTATATTTTCAGACATATTATTTGAACAAACACTATTAATATGACATTTTAAATAAGAGTTGTTAAGCATATCCACAATTTAACTTTTTGACCTTTAGCACTCAAATCTTTTTGGGTCCTATTGCTTTAGTGGAATGCATATCATATTGGGAAAAAATCCCAGTCCCACATTGGTTAAAGATCCACAAAGGGTTTATATAGAGTGACACCCTCACCTTATAATCCAGTTTTGTAGGGATTAGTTAGGTTAAACTCTAATTTTATCATGGTATCACAAGCCTATCAATTCGAGCCACCCACCATTTATATATATGCACCAAGCCCAAAAAAGTGTTGGGCGCAAAAGGGTGTATTGGAAAAACCAAGTCCTATATATTGATAATTCGAGCCACCCACCATTTATATTGTAACACCCCAAATCTGTAAGAATATTTATTTAATTTATTTAAATATAATGTTTGTGAATTTTTGTGGTTTGTGTTGATGTTGGTATTTAGTGGAGCTTTGGTTATTTATTTAAATAATAGTATATAATATGGAATATATTGTATTGTTATTTATTTAAATAATATTAGAAGGGTAAATTGGACTTTTAAGGAGGAGTTAGTGAGGGTAATATTGGGAAAGCCCATTTTAGAAGCCCAAGGGGTAGGTTTAACAAAAAGGAGAAATTTGAGAGGAGTAGGATTCATTTTGTTAGACCGTGAAAAGAAGAAAAAGGCCAGAGCTCTGAGGAAAGAGGGAAAATCCTAGGATTCGAGAAGGTTTTCAAGAACTCAAGAAAGAAAGCTTGGATTTGACGATCTAAGGTATGGGGAGTATTGCCTTTCATTGTTTTCAATATAGGAATTCGATGTGTTTAAAGCTGATTTTTGGGGTTTATGTGGGCTTGTGGGTTTATGAGTAAATTGATGATTTAGGTGTTGTTTTTGTGGATCGATGATGAATATGAAGGGTTAGATTGAATCGGATAAAAGTAGGCCTTCGAGGCTAATTTCTCTGTTGATGTTGTTTCGACCTCGTAGGGAAAGGGATTTATGGAAGTTATGAAGGTAATTGGGTTTGTGAAGGTTTATGTGAAATTGAAGCTTAGGATAGTGTAATAAATAATAGTCGTAGGTTTTGTGTCCTTGTTGCCTTAATGTCTTAGGGATGTTTTGAGGGTGATTTTGGGGTAAATGAGGCTGAACCCGTAAGGTTTTTGGGGTCTGATGTGCTACTGGTGCATAGCAGCGGTTGCGGGAAATCGCGACCTCGCAAAGCGAAGTAATCCTTCACAAAGCGAATACTCACCCCAAACTCGCTGGGCAAACAGTGCAACGAATGCGCGATGACGTTGTTTGAGATAATGGGATGAAATTTTAATTATGAGTTAAGTTCGCAAAGCGAACTTCCCAGCGAATAACTTCGCTAGGGAAATAGAGGTAGCAAGGGAGAAATAGAATGGGGATTCCTCTGGTTTTTGTATGGGATTTTGGGGTTCACTGGCAGCTTGCTAGGCGAACACCAAAGCGAACAAGTTCGCAAAGCAAACTTTCTAGCGAACGCCTGCTGCTCGCGAATTTGTTTTATGATTCTTGTGATGTCTTGATGTTTTGAGCTATGATTATTTTGATGAACTACCATGAGTATATTGATGTTTATGGGATGATGATTCATGATGTTTTGATGAATGAATGATGATATGATTAACGTGAGATTTTGATGAATGATGATGCACGTAATGACTTTTATTGATGATGATGATAATGACGTTATGTATCATGCATTCATAGTATTCTAGACTTCGGTTTATTGTGGCTTCAATCCCATTGTGCGGATGTGAGGTAATTTGACGTGCTCTGGTTCTTGTGTAGAATCGATCCTATTGACGGGGATCTTTGGAGGGTGATGGCCTAGTCTCCATCGATTTTGACGAATTGGTACCATATGAATAAGTCTTGTTGTGCATTGCATTTATTTGGCATTGATGTGATTATGATATCATGATTTTTGACGTTTTCCCTTTGTGCTGCCCCTGATGATGTTGTATATGATGATGACGCCATTTTATGCATATCTTGTTTTTATATTGATTATAATGAATTGTGATTACTCACCCTGCCTGTTTGAATGTTGCCTCCACGTGGGTAACATGCAGATGATCAGGCTTAGCTGTGGATGCCTTCGAGGACTTTTGGAGTTTATTTTGCTTTTGGTCGATGTAGAGGGTCTTGCTCTGATATTGTAACATCGGGTTGGGTCGTTGAGTCGAACCATGTTGATTTGTTATTTTGTTGTTATTTTTGATTAATTATGGTTTTTATTAGAAACCCTTTTGATTTTGGATTATTGTGGTTATGGTGGTTCCGCTGCTAATTTGATGGCTTTTGAGTATTTTGAGGAAAACCCATATTTACGGAGCTAATGTTTTATTTTGAGTTTATTGAGAAAATGTGCACCCTTCTGAGGTAATTTTTACTCTGATAATTTGTGTATTTTGCCGTGTATTTGTGGGGTAGAAAAGGGTGTTACATTAGTGGTATCAGAGTAGGTCGGTCCGTCTAGCCAGGTTTTTACTTGATGTCAGTCCCCTGTCAGTCGACGAGTGTGTGTACACTGTCGATGTTTTGTTCCTTCTAACCTTGTTAATGGTGTGAAGGATGGCTGGAAGAAATGATCGTGCTATTGCTGATGCGTTGGAATCGGTTGCTCAAGTAGTGGCTCAGCTCAATCCGAATGGTGGAGTTCCAGATGAGTTTCGTGTTTTGGGGAAGTTTCAGAGGAACAATCCACCGAATTTTGTGGGTACTCATGATCCAGCAAGTGCACACAAGTGGCTGAAGGCGATCGAGAAGATATTCTGAGTGATGGGGTGTACTGATGAGCAACAAGTTCAGTTTGGAACGCATATGCTGTCAGAAGAGGCAGAGGATTGGTGGGATAACACCCGTCATAGACTCGCAGATGTTGGCACTGTGATAACCTGGGCTGTGTTTAAGCAGGAGTTTCTGGGAAAGTATTTTCCAAAGGATGCTCGTGGCAAGAGAGAAGTGGAATTCCTTAAGCTGAAGCAAGGAGACATGACGGTGGCGGAGTATGCCGTGAAGTTCGAGGCACTGGTGAAGTTATGTTCGCACTACGAACGTGTTGATACTGAGATGTCCAAGTGTCTCAAGTTCGAGAATGGGCTGAGACTGAAAATTAAGCAGGGTATTGGGTATCAACAGATCTGTAGGTATGTTGAGTTGGTGGACAAGAGCAGAATCTACAATGAGGATAGCCGAGCTCGATCTGCTCACTACAAGTATAGGGGGAAGCCATATACAACTTCAACTGACAAAGGGAAGCAGAAGGCTTCGGAGGGGAAAAATACAAGTGGGGGAGCAGCTCCCGCTTCTGGAAAGTGTTATATGTGTGGCGAGCAAGGCCACCGGGATGACGTGTGCACCAATAGTGTGTTAAGGTGCTACAGATGTGGTAAGATGGGTCATAGAGCTACTGATTGCAAAGATGATGGTCCAACTTGTTTTAATTGTGGGGAGAAAGGTCATATCAGTACCCAATGTCAAAAGTCGAAGAAGACCGCTACTGCCACTATGACCAGTGGTCGGGTGTTTGCTTTGAGTGGTGTAAAAGTGCCAGAGAAGGACAACCTAATTCGCGGTACTTGTTTTATTAATAATATCGAGATTATTGCTATTATTGATACTGGTGCTACTCATTCTTTTATCTCACTTGAATTTGCTAATAAACTTGGTTTAAAGTTGTCTGATATGAATGGGAATATGGTAATAGAAACTCCAGCTAATGATTCTGTTACTACTACCCTTGTGTGTTTGAGATGTTCTTTGACGATTTTTGGGAAGAGTTTTGTGATGGATTTGGTGTGCTTACCCTTGCACCAGATCGATGTAATCTTTGGAATGAACTGGTTGGAGTTCAACCATGTTCACATTAATTGTTATAATAAGACTGTGGAGTTTCCTGAGTTTGGTGATATTGGAGAGTTGATGTTCTTTTCTGCTAGGCAAGTAGACGAACTTATGAAAGACGAAGCTTTGGTGTTTGCCTTGTTTGCATCTTTACAGATTGATCGTGAAGCTGCAAGTGTCGACTTACCTATTGTGTGTGAATTTCCAGATGTGTTTCCAGATAACATCAGTGATTTACCTCCAAAACGTGAAGTAGAGTTTGCAGTGGACTTAATACCAGGTACGAGTCCAGTGTCTATGGCTCCTTATCGGATGTCAGCTTCTGAGTTAAGTGAATTGAAGAAACAACTAGAAGAATTACTTGAGAAAAAGTTTGTTCGACCAAGTGTTTCTCCGTGGGGTGCCCCTGTGTTGCTAGTAAAGAAGAAAGATGGTAGCATGAGGTTGTGTGTTGATTATCGGCAGTTGAATAAGATGACTATTAAGAATAAGTATCCGCTCCCGAGAATTGACAATTCGATGGATCTGCTGGTAGGCGCTTGTGTGTTCAGTAAGATTGATTTGAGGTCTGGTTATCATCAGATTCATGTTAAGCCTGATGATATTCTGAAGACGGCTTTCAGGATGAGGTATGGTCACTACGAATACACTGTGATGCCATTTGGTGTATCCAATGCACCTGGTGTGTTCATGGAGTACATGAATCGGATTTTTCATGAGTATTTGGATAAGTTTGTGGTGGTGTTTATCGATGATATCTTGATATGTTCTAGATCTGAAGAAGAATATGTTGAGCATTTAAGAACTGTGTTGCAAGTATTGAAGGAGAAGAAGTTATATGCAAAGCTGTCCAAGTGTGAGTTTTGGTTGAAGGAAATGAGTTTTCTTGGCCATTTGATTTCAAGTGGCGGGATTGTTGTTGATCCCTCTAAGATTGACGCTGTGTTACAGTGGGAGACTCCGAAGTATGCTACCGAGATACGAATTTTTCTAGGATTGGCAGGTTATTACCGCAAATTTATCGAAGGCTTTTCTAAGTTGGCATTACCTTTGACTCAGTTGACTCGAAAGGGTCAAGTTTTTGTGTGGGATGTAGCCTGCGAAGAGAGTTTTGTGGAATTGAAGAAGAGGTTGACGACCGCTCCATTGTTGATTTTTCCTAATCCGAGTGAATCTTTTGTGGTGTATTGTGATGCGTTGAAGATGGGTCTTGGTGGATTATTGATGCAGAATGGACAAGTTGTTGCCTATGCTTCGAGACAATTGCGAGTTCATGAGAGGAATTATCCTACACATGACTTAGAATTGGCTGCTGTGGTGTTTGTGTTGAAGTTTTGGAGACATTAACTATTTGGATCTAAGTTTGAAGTGTTTAGTGATCATAAAAGTCTGAAGTACTTACTTGGTAATAAAGAATTGAATATGAGGCAGAGGAGGTGGTTAGAGCTGTTGAAGGATTTTGATTTTGATTTGAGTTATCATCCAGGCAAAGCAAATGTAGTGGCTGATGCATTGAGCAGGAAGTCATTGCATATGTCAATGCTTATGGTGAAAGAATTGCAATTAATTGAGAAATTCTGAGATTTGAGCTTGGTGTGTGAAGAGACCTCTGATAGTGTGAAGTCGGGAATGTTGAAGTTGACTAGTGGTATTCTGGAAGAAATCAGAGTAGGCCAGCAATCTGATTTAAAGTTGGTTGACCTGTTGACTTTAATTAACCAAGATAACGGAGGAGAATTCCAGATTGATGAGGATGGTGTGATGAGGTTTCGAGATAGAGTATGTGTTCCAAATGTCCCAGAAATCAAGAAGAGTATTCTAGAAGAAGGACATCGAAGTGGGTTGAGCATTCATCCCAGTGCTACGAAGATGTACCAGGATTTGAAAAAGTTGTTTTGGTGGCCGGGGATGAAGAAGGATATTGCGCAGTTCGTTTATGCATGCTTGACGTGTCAGAATTCGAAGATTGAGCATCAGAAGCCTTTAGGTATGATGCAGCCGTTGAATATTCCAGAATGGAAATGGGATAGCATTTCCATGGACTTTTTGTCGGGGTTGCCGAGGACGAAAAAAGGGAATAATTCAATTTGGGTGATCGCGGATAGATTAACTAAATTGACTCATTTCTTGCCGATGAAGATTAATCATTCTCTGCAAAAGTTAGCCGAGATGTACATCGAAGAGATTGTGAAGTTGCATGGGATACCTTCGAGTATTGTGTCGGATAGAGATCTGAGATTTACATCTAGGTTCTGGAAGAGTTTGCAAGATGCTTTTGGTACTAAGTTAAAGATGAATTCTGCCTATCATCCACAGACGGGCGGTCAGACAGAAAGAACTATCCAATCCTTAGAGGATTTGTTGAGGGCTTGTGTGTTGGATCACGGAGGATCTTGGGGGTAGCCATTTGCCGCTGATTGAGTTCACATACAATAATAGTTTTCATGCTAGTATAGGAATGGCGCCCTATAAAGCTTTGTATGGGAGAAGATATAGGACTCCTTTGTGTTGGTATGAGTCAGGCGAGAGTGTTGTACTCGGACCGAAGATTGTGCAAGAGATGGCTGAGAAGATTAAGATGATCCAAGAAAGGATGGGAGTGTCGTAGAGTCGCCAGAAGAGCTACCATGATAAGAGAAGGAAGACACTGAAATTCCAAGAGGGAAATCACGTGTTTTTGAGAGTGACGTCAGTGACTGGTGTGGGTCGAGCTTTGAAGTCTAGGAAGCTCACCCCACGTTTTGTTGGTCCATATCAAATCTTGAAGAGGATAGGAGATTTAGCCTATCGAATTGCTTTACCGCCGTCACTTGCGAATTTGCATGACGTGTTCCATGTGTCTCAATTGAGGAAGTACATTCCGGATCCGTCGCATGTGATTCAGATGGATGATGTACAAGTGAAGGATAACCTGACAGTGGAAGCATTACCTGTGCAGATTGATGGTCGAGAGATGAAGCAACTACGGGGTAAAGACATAGCTTTGGTGAAGGTGAGGTGGGGTGGACCAGCTGGCGAAAGTTGGACTTGGGAACGTGAAGATCAGATGAGGGAGTCATATCCGACTCTATTTCCTTGAGGTAATTTTCGAGGGCGAAAATTCTTTAAGTGGGGGAGAGTTGTAACACCACAAATCTGTAAGAATATTTATTTAATTTATTTAAATATAATATTCGTGAATTTTGGTGGCTTGTGTTGATGTTAGTATTTTGTGGGGCTTTGGTTATTTATTTAAATAATAGTATAAAATATGGAATATATTGTATGATTATTTATTTAAATAATATTAGAAGGGTAAATTGGACTTTTAAGGAGGAGTTAGTGAGGGTAATATTGGGAAAGCCAATTTTAGAAGCCCAAGGGTTAGGTTTAACAAAAAGGAGAAATTTGAGAGGAGTAGGATTCATTTTGTTAGACCGTGAAAAGAAGGAAAAGGCCAGAGCTCTGAGGAAAGAGGGAAAAGCCTAGGATTCGAGAAGGTTTTCAAGAACTCAAGAAAGAAAGCTTGGAATTGACGATTTATGGTATGGGGAGTATTGCCTTTCATTGTTTTCAATATAGGAATTCGATGCGTTTAAAGCTGATTTTTGGGGTTTATGTGGTTTTGTGGGTTTATGAGTAAATTGATGATTTAGGTGTTGTTTTATGGATTGATGATGAATATGAAGGGTTAGATTGAATAGGATAAAAGTAGGCCTTCGAGGCTAATTTCTCTGTTGATGTTATTTCGACCTTGTATGGAAAGGGATTTATGGAAGTTATGAAGGTAATTGGGTTTGTGAAGGTTTATGTGAAATTGAAGATGGTGTAATAAATCGGCTAAATAGTCGTAGGTTTTGTGTCCTTGTTTCCTTAATTCCTTAGGGATGTTTTGGGGGTGATTTGGGGTAAATGAGGTTGAACCCATAAGGTTTTTGGGGTCTGATGTGCTACTGGTGCGTAGCAGCGATTGCAGGAAATCGCGACCTTGCAAAGCGAATACTCGCTGGGCGAACAGCACAGCGAATGCGCGATGACGTTGTTTGAGATACTGGGATGAAATTTTAATTATGATTTAAGTTCGCAAAGCGAACTTCCCAGCGAATAACTTCGCTAGGGGAATAGAGGTAGCGAGGGAGAAACAGAATGAGCATTCCTCTGGTTTTTGTATGGGATTTTGGGGTTTGCTGGTAGCTCGCTAGGCGAACACCAAAGCGAACAAGTTCGCAAAGAAAACTTTCTAGCAAACGCCTGCTGTTCGCGAATTTGTTTTATGATTCTTGTGCTGTCTTGATGTATTGAGCTATGATTATTTTGATGAATTACCATTAGTATATTGATGTTTATGGGATAATGATTCATGATGTTTTGATGAATGAATGATGATATGATTAACATGAGATTTTGATGAATGATGATGCATGTAATGACTTTTATTGATGATGATGATAATGACACTGTGTATCATGCATTCATAGTATTCTAGACTTCGATCTATTGTGGCTTCAATCCCATTGTGCAGGTGTGAGGTAATTTGACGTGCTCCGGTTCTTGTGTGGAATCGATCCTATTGACGGGGATCTTTGGAGGGTGATGGCCTAGTGTCCATCGATTTTGACGAATTGGTTCCACATACATGAGTCTTGTTGTGCATTGCATTTATTTGGCATTGATGTGATTATGATAGCGTGATTTTTGATGTTTTCCCTTTGTGATGACCCTGATGATGTTGTATATGATGATGACGTCATTTTATGCATATCTTATTTTTATATTGATTATAATGAATTGTGATTACTCACCATGCCTGTTTGAATGTTGCATCCACGTGGGTAACATACAGATGATTAGGCTTAGCTGTGGATGCCTTCGAGGACTTTTGGAGTTTATTTTACTTTTGGTCGATGTAGAGGGTCTTGCTCTGATATTGTAACATCGGGTTGGGTCGTTGAGTCGAACCATGTTGAGTTGTTATTTTGTTGTTATTTTTGAATGATTATGGTTTTTATTAGAAATCCTTTTGATTTTGGATTATTGTGGTTATGGTGGTTCTACTGCTAATTTGATGACTTTTGAATATTTTGAGGAAAACCCGTGTTTATGGAGCAAATGTTTTATTTTGAGTTTATTGAGAAAATGTGCACCCTTCTGAGGTGATTTTTACTCTGATAATTTGTGTATTTTGCCGTGTATTTGTGGGGTAGAAAAGGGTGTTACATATATCCACGCACCAAGCCCAATAGTGTTGTGCGTGAGTGAGTGTATTGGGAAAAACCTAAGTCCCACATTAGTTAAAGATAGAACCCATAAAGGAGTTATATATAGTGGCACCCCTCACCTTACAAGCCAGTTTTGTAGGGATGAGTTAGGCTAAACTCTAATTATATCATATTATTTATAATTTTCCAAATATAATTATGATCATTGAAGTAAGACAAAGAAGACATATTTATCATTTTATTTTCATAACGTTCTTTATAGAAATGAGAGGGCCAATAGGCAATATAACGATCATGAATTTTCTTAACAAAATATAATAAAGCAACATGATCATTTTTATTGCAATAATTACATTTAAATGTATTACATTTGGAGATCCTATTTGCATGACATTTTTTTTGGACATTATTCTTAGATTCTTAACCTATATCGGCTTTGTTATAAGATATTACTTGATTACAAATGATTTTATTAAGATCATTTCTACCTTTTATGAACTTACTTAATGTTTCATGCCAATCTTCAATATCAGTTCTTAAGAAATCACGGGTTTCACGATTATTAGTCTTCAAAACTTGTTGTCTAATCAGATTCATTTCATCACTAATTCTTCCATTTTTATCTTCAAGAGCTTTCACATGAATTTTATAAGTATAAATATTTTTTCTAGCTCATTATTTTCGTTATTGATTTTTACACTTAAATCATACCTTTGTTTATAAGAAAAAGTGGTTACCGCATTTTCTTTGTGGATTGACATGGAACATAGGTGAGTTTATTCCACATTTTATATTCATAAAGGGATTCCATGTTATTTTCGTCTCATACAATGTAAGCTCTTTCTGAATCTTTTTGTGGTCTTTTGTATTTTTAAGATCTTCTTTGATTCCACAGACATTCTAGATTTATGTGTCATTTCTTTCCGCACTGGAAAAAAGTTTATTTGAAGGTTTATCTTTCTTTGCTTTTTGGGAGGAATTTTGATGTTTGTTTTTTTTGTTCCTTAGGAATTTCTTGAATTTTTTAAACATGAGATCCATGTATTCATGACTTTCACTTTGGCAGTCTTCATCTTTTAACTCCATATCTTTGACATTTGTAATTTTTAGAGAAAAAAGTTTCTTCTCTTTTCCACCTTTTTCATCATGTTCTATCTTTTTCAGCTCCATTTTGCATACCTGCGACTTTTCAAACAAGGTAGAAAATCCATACAAGATAAATCATTAGATTCATAAATCACAATGACTTTAGCTTCATTTTGCATACCATATGCAGTTTAGGCATATAAGGACTTTGTTAGTCAAATCCTTATTTGAAAAAAAAAATTCCCATGGTTCTCATATGATTCACTAGTATATTGTAGTCATGAAATCAATATGCAATCAAATAATTATGTTTGGCAATAAAAATGTTAGAGCTACTTGTCAAAGGTTGATGGATATCATCTTTGATGATCAGATCGGTCGCAACTTAGAATTTTTCATTAATGACATGGTGGTCTAGACCCCAGATGAGGTGAAGCATAATGATGATCTCATAGAGATCTTATCTTCAGTGAGAAGGTATAATATACGCTTGAATCCATATAATGCTCATTCAGATTGCAGGCCGGGAGATTTTTGGGATTCATGTTAACCAGAAGAGAAATTGATGTGAACCACGATAAGTGTTTGGAGTTATTTACGAGATGAGTCTGGCCTTGATTAAAGTAGTTCAACAATTCATGGGAATAATAGTCACCCACTTTAGATTCATATTATACTCTTGAGACAAATCTATTCACTTCTTCGCTACCCTAAAGAATAAGGTGGAATTCCAGCAGACAGAGGAGTGCGAGCAATCCTTCCAGAAGCTAAAAGAATTCCTGGAAACTCCTCTTGGGATGGCCTATAACACCCTAACCCCAAAACTTATAAAATAAGCATTGTACGTTGATTAAAGTTTACCAACCTCAAAACATCTCAACTTTATTCAAATAGCACCGGAAAAATAAAATTAAAACACTCGATAAAATCAAGGTCGTTCTCAACTTCAAAATAACGTCATAAACACTCCTCAAAAACATTAATTTGAATTCAACAATTAAAACAAGCGTCTCAGCCCCGATGTTACATGACCAGAGCATAGCCATTAAATAAACAACAAAACTAAATGGAAATAACTTCCAAAGATATCTTGAACTTACAATAACAACTTCAAATCACAATTATCTGCAAGATGTCCATGATGGGAAACATCAAAGAAAAGGGGGGTGAGAATTCACATCAATGAATTAATGGCATAAGCTGCAAGGTAGAATTCAAACATCTACACATTAAACAACAACCACACAACATCATTCTCACACCTAATCCATCATCATACACAAAACAACATCAAACAGTAGCTAACAATAGCCAAATAGTTCATAAAAGTCAAAAAATCAAATTCAGAAACTCATTACAAGCAAACAGCCCCATGTGCAACTCCCAGACTTATGACGCCCTAGACGTCATAAGCATGGCACCCATCATCCAATTCCAAACTTAACTCATCACCATTGTGGCGCTCATCACTAACACACGCGACCAGGAGCCATGGCGGGTTACTCGTCAGCGCTTAAAAAGGCGTGAGGCCCGTCACCGACCTACAACAACACGAGAAACACAATTTTGGAGATGGAGACTTATAGGATCTCCCAAAATCACTTCCAGACCCTCAATTTTGACCTAAAATACATCATACATGTTATTATACATTCATAACAAATTAATTCAACAGTTTTAACACATTTAATCACTTAATCCCATAAAATAATGTTTAATAAAAAACCTTCAAAAGTATCAATGGTTAAAACACTTTAGCACATCAAAATAAAATTTAGCACACCTTATTGTACCCAAATTTTGCCAACAACACCATAATATAACAGCAATTATTATCAAACAGTAGCTAACAATAGCCAAATAGTTCATAAAAGTCAAAAAATCAAATTCAGAAACTCATTACAAGCAAACAGCCCCATGTGCAACTCCCAGACTTATGACGCCCTAGACGTCATAAGCATGGCACCCATCATCCAATTCCAAACTTAACTCATCACCATTGTGGCGCTCATCACTAACACACGCGACCAGGAGCCATGGCGGGTTACTCGTCAGCGCTTAAAAAGGCGTGAGGCCCGTCACCGACCTACAACAACACGAGAAACACAATTTTGGAGATGGAGACTTATAGGATCTCCCAAAATCACTTCCAGACCCTCAATTTTGACCTAAAATACATCATACATGTTATTATACATTCATAACAAATTAATTCAACAGTTTTAACACATTTAATCACTTAATCCCATAAAATAATGTTTAATAAAAAACCTTCAAAAGTATCAATGGTTAAAACACTTTAGCACATCAAAATAAAATTTAGCACACCTTATTGTACCCAAATTTTGCCAACAACACCATAATATAACAGCAATTATTATCAAATATAAAATCGTACTAAATTCTCTAATGTCCTAGTGGAGGTTAAGGACTCATCAACTCTGTCTCTCATGCATATACCTATTATTGAATCAATTATCCCCCTTAATTGATTATCCTAGCAGCATCAATAGCTAAATTTTGGTCTTTGATTATTCTTCACCTCTCTCCAAAGCTCTAACATTCTATCTCTCTTGTGCCTCTAATTCTCTTTTCACGTACTGATAAAAATTCCCTAAACCTAGGTTACCTCTTATTTTATATAGTTAGGGTACTCTAATTTAAAATTATAATTCTCTCCCATACTAACAATTACTCTTACTCCTTCCTCCCCTTTATTCCACTTAATTTACAAATCAAACCCAAACTTTCTAAATTCTTATTTTTAATTAAACAAAACCACTAAAATAGTATTATTTAAATTATTAAAATAAATTTCAATTATTCTAAATAAACTCCACTAACTTCTGATTACCCTCTACACCCCCACCCCGAGGCCACACACCCCATCCCCGTATATATTTAATTAAGAATACCCCAAATAATAAAAAAAATACACAATGTCATAATAAATAAAAAACCGGGATGTTACATGGCCCGCTCGAAGAAAAAGGTTCTTGTATCATCTAGATGTAGATTCTTAAGGAAATATTGCATGAGCTTCTTAAGGTTATATCATATTCGTGTGAATCTCCATATGTTCTTAATGTTTATCTTTTTGATGTAGCTTTTTAATCATTTATTCTCTCACAAATTCTACTAGATAAATCTTCAAATATTCTACATAATGAAGCTTCTTCATTTGTTCTCTCGAAGATTCTACTTGATGAAGCTTCTTCATTTCTTCTCTAAAAGATTCAGCTGGATGAAGCTTGTTCATCATTTCTATCGAATGACGACTCTTTTAATGATCATTTATTTATCATGATTGTTCTTTCAAAGACACATCTGGTGTTGATCCCTCGATCATTTCTTCTAGTAATGAAGATGAAAAATTTTAAGATGTTCTTAAATTCATTCCTTCATCTTTAAACATCTCAATTGATTCCTCAAGTTTCTCAATTATTTTATTTTTCTTGATTTTTTCCTTAAACTCAACAGACACAATTTTTTAATAAATGATTGGATCATATTTATGGCCCCAATTCTTGAATATATATATATATATATATATATATATATATATATATATATATATATATATATATATATATATATATATATATATAAAGCTTTTAACACAACCTTCTATGATTCTAATGTTTGAGAACCATCTATGAAGGTGGTCGTTATACTCATTTGGTGTTTCATCTTATACTCTTGTTCGGTCTTAGGAAAGTCTCCATGGATCATATCAATAGTTTCCCATACTTTCTTGGCTGAAATGCAATTGAAAACAGAAAGGCACTCTCTAGTTCTTAGAGCACGAGTCATCAAATACTTTGCTTTAAAACTCAGTTTGACTTTTGTCTTATCTTCTTCGGTCCATAGGAAATCAAGTTTATTTACTACTTTATTATTACCATAATGAAATTCTATTCCTCAGGGTAGAGATGTTGGACCAGATGTTGAGACAACTTATCCAACTTTTAAAACCAGTTTATGAACAGTTTGACAATAATAATAAACTATACAAAAATGTGTAAAATAACACAAGATATTGGTAACCCAGTTCGGTCAAACCATACATACGTTTGGGGGGAACTCTACCCTAGAAAGAAAATCCACTACATCAAATTAGAATAATTAGTCTTATAAGAACCCTAAACCATATATCCTTTGCTTTCATCATTCTCCATATATCACATTTATCATTCATCATAAATCACCATACTAGAGTTCACGGCATGTATAGAGAGAGTTCTTTTGTCCATAGCATAACATAACATGTCATTGCATCTAGCGGTAAAATTTCCAATTTTTCTATATTTAAATACCTTTCACCTTGATTTCATGAGGATTGTCATCACTCATGCCACCCGGTAAAGTTATTTAAATAGGGGCAGATGTTATACCCCAAATTTTACCCCTATATTCCATCATCATTTGCATAGCATCCAACACATTTTAGGTGTGTCATTCATGCATAGCTAACCCTCAAAATATCAAAATATTGTCTTGCTTTGGTTTGTTTGTGAATTAAGGTTTGCATCAAGGAGATTATTGGTTGATCATTCAAAGTCTTGGATTGATCATCAATATATCAAGTTCTCATGATCAAGTGTATTGTGGCCTCATTACAAGTTATCAGGTTTCAAGTTCATCTGGTCCACAAATTAGGGTTTTTGAGCCAAAGTAAACTGCACCTTTGACTTTTGACCAAGGCATGATCTCAAGCCTTGGGGCATGATTCAAGACAATCAAAGACACCTTTGGAGTCCATCTATAGTGTTCAAATAGCTCAAAAGTTTGATTTCATTAAAGTATGCAATTTGGATTTCATCTGATACAAAAGTCAACCACTGATCAAAGTCAAGTTTGACTTTTGACTTTTTGGTCAAACATGGATTTCTCAAGTCAAAGATCATGAAAACATGTTATTTGGATCATGATCAATAAAGAAAATCAAGGAAAACACCAAAGAATCAATATTTGGGAAAATTAGGGTTTCATGATTTTTTCTAAGTTATGAAATTCTATGATTTTTACTCAACTTTCCAAGCTCATAACTTCCTCATCAAGTAACCATTTTCTTTGCTCCAAAGACCAAAATGAAGATCTTGTTTCATACTACAACTTTTTCCTATGGGATGATTTTCAAAAGATGGATGGATTAAGAGATATGAGGCCATGAAGTTGAGGACATTTTCATCATGATCCCTTTTGTTTAAATAAAGGTTGTCAACATGAAAGTTGTAGAGGATGTTTTAAGCTTTCCAAAAATTCCAAGAACACAATTTTATCATATGTGAGCTAGGAGTTTCGAAGAAAGGAAGTTATACTTCAAAACTTGAATTTTGGTTCATGTCATGGCAATTTTTTTTTGCAAATCCTAGCCGAAGTTATGCAATCTTGATTTGCAGACTACTTTACTTGTAAATCTCCCTCTAATCAGAAGTTTACACAAGTTTGTGGATTGATAATGCAAAGATTTGAGCCATTAACCAAGTTGTAATGCCATTTATGGATTGTTTTGCAAGAAAGTTTAGAATGCCATTTGCATAAAGTGACTTTAATCAAGAAGTCAACTTGTCTTGAGCTCCACATTATTTCTTCTGCACACAAACTCTTCTTGGCACAGAAGCAACACCTCAGTAGGTATCAACCACTCAATAAAGGCATTGTACTATGCCTTGAAACCACAAGAACTCATGAAACTACCATTTTGAATCCAACCAAACCATTTGTAGCAAAACATGGATTTTGAAGCTTCCTCAATCCCTCAACCTTTCCCTATAAATAGAGAGCCCCTCCTCAGTCCAAAACACACAGGAAAATGCAGAAAGAGCACCACAAGGCATAGCAAACACCTCTGCATCAGAATCACACCATTCTCACCATTTTCAAACCTCCATTTTCACAAACTTGTCCAAAACATTCCATAGCCAAAAATCCATAAAACCACCCATCCACACACATCACAAAACACATAATAAAGGTGTTCCAACAATCATTTTCATAAAATATCCTCAGGTTCAGAAAGTCAACCTTCAACACTCATTTTGTTGACTTTTTGCATAAAAAACCTCGGCACTTCATTTTGACCCTTTCCAATCCAACCAAACATTCAAACATCATCCATAAACATGTCTTGAACTGTTCCAAGTGCCATTTCACAACTGTAACATCATTTCCTTGGAGTTCAAGTTTGCATTTTCCATTTTTGTAAGAGGATTTGAGTTGACTTGTTGGAGTTGTTTCAATAAAAATGAGCATTGCAAAAGCATCTGAGGGGGTCATAAAAGCTTCTTGGATCATTATCTTTCTTTTGTAATCACTTAAAGAAGGCATTGGACCTTTCTCTAATAGGTAAGTGCATAGTTTCTGTAAATCTTTTATTCTGATATCATCTTCATATATGTGAGTGTTCGCACGCGATTTCCCCACGCGAACAACCGTTGGCCTCCTGTCGCAGGTTTACTTGCGGGACCGGCCACGAGATCCCAGGACAGATGTTTTGAGTATATGTGATGTTGGTAGGATGGTTTTGATTTAGAGGAAGTTGGAACAAACTAGAAGAACAGGTGTATGCAAATTGATAAATAAACAAGTAAATAAGTAAATGGCAAGATATCTTAAAAGTTGTTAATGTAAATTGCTGAAAAAGAAATGTGGACGCTATCATACATCTTGTGGAAATAAACTCTTTTCTCTTAACGCTTGGTACTTCGAGTGTATTCCTTTGACAATGTTACAAATGCGACCCCTTCAAATGAAAATGGACATTGCTTAAATGGGGAAATAAAATAACTATTTTTCTCTCAGTGTTGGCTCTGGATGTGACACGTGACGCCCCACCATCTTTGTAACTTCCCCCACATTCTCAACATTTCAAATCTCTTCCCGCCCAAGATCTTTCATCCTTGCGTTGGTTCTATTGGCAGTCCGTCGAAACCCTTCGACATCGTAGCATGCTAGGTCAACCTCCGACACGCCTTCTGCTGGTGTCGATCTGTGTGTCGGCCTTCTCATCATCCTTTCCTTCTGAAGTCGACCTACATGTTGGCCTTTCCATCAACTCTTCTCAGTTGAAATCTTCCAGCCAACAGTGAGTTGCCCCCTAAAAGGCTAGTTTCGACTGAGCACTATGTCGACCGAGAAACTTGGAGTTTTGTTTTCCTGTGAGATTTTGACTGTACCTTAGTTCTGACCCAACAACTTAATCTATTTTCCTTCTGTCGAATCAACCATGCGTCACACGATGTCTGACGTAATGATGGCACCTTTCTGCACCACGATTTCCAAGAAATGTCATTATGGCTAGTCTCGTCCTAAGTTATGGGCTTTAAACCACTCCCACTAACTGCAGAATCAGAACAGTTGCTTCCTTGACCTTTAGGTTGCATGCATGTGCCTATAAATACTCTCGACCAGCGTCTAGTTTTCTTTTTCTCATTCTCTCACACTTTCATCTTCTTCCCAAACTTTCATGCTCCTAAAGTTCTCTTGACCTCTGCTTCCATTACAATTGCTTCTTTTGCAACACTTACCGATTCCGCTACTCACAAAAGTGGAAACAACCCCATCTCCTACGTCCTTTCTGAAAGTGAATCTCTCAAACCCCTTCCTCAACCAACATCTGCTAATGATGCGGTGATTGCAACCTGGAAACGCCAGATGATCGTTCCCTTCGTGGTGGCTGACAAACTGCATGCTTTCCATGGGCCATATCCTGATAAGAAGCCGAATCAGCAAGAACTCCAGTCGTTCTTTCCTTGCTATGCTCCTACCATACCACCTGCTTTCCATAAAGGTGGTACCTTCGACCTTAAATTCATGCGGCCCAAGGCTAGGGTCTTTTGGTCGATGCCCACTCCTGGCAACAAGGACTACATTGCTTGGCTTAACAAAATCCAAGGTAAACGTCAGGAACAATGGAAAACAGCTGGCATCTTCGACGTCATCCAACTCTCTAGGAGCGCTCATAGGGTTAACCCCTGTATGTTGCTGGCGTCGATGTATTTCTGGAAGGGGTCGACCAACAAATTCCACCTCCCTGTGGTATATTGACATCGACACTCTTCGACGTGGCAGCCATTATTGGGCTCTCACCTTTGGGCGAAAGGTTCGACCCGACTCTGGACACGACCAACACCTTTGACTTCGACCGTGCCGACTTTCAAAACTATATCGAAGACCATCATGATAAGGATTCTGACAAAGTGTCGGACAACGAACACATTACTTTTCTGACTCTTTGGTTGTCATACTATCTCTTCTGTCCCGGCTCTCTACAGATAGCTAAAAGCTACATCAACATAGCGATCCAAATTCATGAGGGTTGACAGGTATCTTTGGGTAAGCTCTTGTTGTCCTCCCTATATCACACTCTTTGGCTATCGGCCCTGAGGCTGAAACTCCTCCATGAGACTCCCAAGGCCTAGAATATTTCAGGGCCTCTGTCATTGTTGTAACATTGGCTTAATGCCATATTTGAATACCAGCTAGGTTATCCTGTGTCTGCAACAATACAACGCTTAAATGAAGAACATCCCATAAAAGGTGTTCGACTGGCCCTGATGACTACTCAGGAAACTCCCAACAAGACTTTCTTCATGAAGTACCTCAACATGTTTGTAGAGACCACGTCGTCTGTCCAGGGTATGGCACCCTTCGTGGATCGAAAGTTTGGTCCGACGTGGTTCAGAAATCTATTTCCTAGTGCTTCTCCCAAAGTAGTAGCGCTGTCGAATTCCATATGGAGGGTGTTTCTAACTCCTACCATGTTATCCTACCAAATTGAGACGGGGAGCACATGTTACGGGTTTATGAACTTGGTGGCCTGTCAATTTGGACTGAGCCAGATGTTGCCTAAGTCCTTAGTGCGGCATTCTTCTGATATTGTTTGGGCTGGTCGACGGCTGAACCTGACAGGTCACAAAATTTGCCTTAAATTTTCTAGGTCGACTCAATGCCTTGAGTTGCCTGTTTTTACGTTCCAACCATCCTTCTTCACTACAGACGACTTTGATGTTTGGTGGTCAGAGTATCAACATCAGCGTTTTCAACGTGATCTCTTTTTGGAAAACATGGTTGATGCCTTTGCTGCCCTTGTTGGCGAAGCTCCTACTCCGACAGTTGTTGTGCCTGTCGAGAATAACCAGGGGGCTGATGCCATAGAAGACCCACCAAAGAGGGTAACTCCTAAATTCTTTACTCTTATTTCATTAATCATCATTAGATAATCGTTTATGCTTGTTTCCCAGAGTCGAAAATGGGACCCAACTACTGCATCGACCTCAACAAGGATTGCAAAGAAGCCAAAAGTTCTGAAACCACATGTATGACATGTTTCGATGTTCCTTTGCATTTATTCCTACCGTCATCTTACTCTGTTGTTTGTTACGCCTCTGAGAAAGTACCATCTCCTGAGGGTGACATGTCGGATGAAAGCATCCAATCTCGGATCTTTCCCTTTGAAGTCTCAGCATCCACTCCGGCTACTCCATTGGAAAAGAAAAGAAAAATCCCAGTCAAGAATACGCCCTCTAAAATGGCCACTTCGACCGTGAAACCCACTGTTCCTAGAAATCTTGCTGAGGTCTTCAAACCTGTCGGCTCTGAAGCACCCCCTCCAAAACACACTACTGAGGTATTCATCATCCTTGTTCTCTTGGCTCATATATTACTTGGGCATTTTCTCACCGAACCCCCTCTTGTAGGAAACTATGGTTGATTCAACCATTGCTGAGAATGATAGTAATGTAACGGCCAACGCTGGAAACCTGCCTGAAACAGCAACCCTTTTTAGTCCCCAAAAAGTGGATGAGTTCCAAGGAGCGTCGACAGAAGATGATCCAGTGGCGAAGACAAATCAAACTCAACACACCTCAACTGAGGCTGGTAAGGGTGGTGCAACCACCAGTGGTGGTGGAAACCCTTCGACTGTTGCTACTACTGCTAAGGAGAACCTGAATCCTCGAGCTTCTATTGAAGTTGGACCCAACACGCCTACGCCAAATGCCAACAAAACTCTTACTCCGGAGGAGATCTTGGCAACGAAGCAGACGAATCCAACAAAAACTTTGAAGGCATTTCACAAGCTTCGCAGTGAATCTATAGACGTTTAACCCGCGAGCTCGACGACCATTCCCAACCCAGAAATGGAGGCTTCTTTCACCCTTAACCTCCAACACTTAAAAACGTACCGATTTGAGGACGAATTTTTGGCTGCCGTCGCAGAGGAAGCATCTGTAGCTTGTGACTTTTTCAAGATACTGGATGAACTTTCCCAGTTCCAAGTTCCTGCTCCCATGGCCAAGTACCTGATCGAATTTGAGGCCTTCTTTACCTAATTGGCTAAGGATCTTACTGTTTATCAACAGGTAGACGCCAAAATCAGGACAAAGACCAATGAGATGAAACGTGAGTGGTACCTCAGTTCACTTTGCGAAAAGAAACTTGGGGATTTCGAGGCCAAAAAACATGAGAGTTCTGATAAGCACCGTGTCTTCGACCAGCAGATCTCTGACTATCAGGCTCAAATAGTTGAACTTACAAGGAAAATTGTTGAGGTCGAGAAACAAAAAGCCTCTTTGGATTCCACTGAACCCCTGTCTGCTCAAGAAGTGATTGATCAAGAGGTCACCCAAGGAATTGCTCATGTCGAAACGAACCTTGCACTAAAGGATACGATCAGCCAAATGCAGAAAAAGAAGACCCTAACAACAAGGTGGCTTATGAAAAAACTCTTTTTGAAGACTTTAAATCCCGATTCCCTGTTTAATTTTAATTTATGTTTTAAGTCGTCGAACTTTTGTAACTCCGATTGGAGACTTTTGTAAGCCATCTTGGCCCTTAGTCCATTTTGGCTGATTATCAATGAAAAATTACCTTTTGATTCGAATCTCTTGTAACATAGGTTTATATTTTTTTCAAATATTTCCCATTTACTCTTAAGATTCGTTGGTCCATACCTATTTCTTGAATCTCGTATGCATTGTTGCTGAACACTTGGATTACCTGGAATGGTCCCTCCCAATTTGGTGACCATTTCCCTAACGTTCGATCCCTTCGATCCATAGGTAATACCGCTTTCCACACAATATCATTAACGACAAAGGTCTTCTCCATAACCTTCTTATTATATGCTTTGTTAACCCGTGCCTTCTGGCGTAGTAATACATTTAACGCTGCCATCCTTTCTTCGTCCAAGTCTACAGTTTCGTCTAGCGTCATGCTCCAGTATTGCTCCGACGGAATCTCATTTTCATGTTGAACCCTAATTGACTGTAGACAAATCTCCACTGGCAATACGGCATTGTGACCGAATGTCAAACGAAACGGCATCGAGTTGGTTGATTCCTAAGGGGGTGTTCGACAAGCCCATAAAATTTGATCTAATGTCTTGTGCCAATTCTTAGGTTTCCTGGCAACGTGTTTCTTGATGAGTCCAATCACTACCTTGTTGGCTTCTTCGACCTGCCTGTTTGCTTAAGCATAATATGGCGTCGAAGTAATTAACTTGAAACATGTTTTGGCTGCAAATTCTTGCATTTTTTGGTCAATAAATAAGGAACTTTGATCTATAGTGATGGTTTCAGGGATCCCAAACCTATACAAAATATGATTCTAGATGAATTCGATCACAACTCCCTGGTCCACTTTTACTAGAGGTACAACCTATATCCATTTTGTGAAGTAGTCTATACCCACAAGGATGAATTTCTGTTGTTTCGACGAGGCTGGTCGAATTTCTCCTATGACATCCAATGCCCATCCTCGAAAGGGCCATGGCTTGATAATTGCATGTATTTCGATGGCTGGTACATGCTGAATGTTTGCATGTTTTTTACAGTCTTGGTATCCTTTTGCAAAGTCCATGCAATCCTTGAGCATGCTTGGCCAATAGACACCTTGACGAAATAACAAACATTTCATCTTATGGCCAGCTTGGTGAGCTCCACATGTGCCGCTATGGACTTCAAAAATTGCTAGGTACGCATATGTGTCTCCCAGACACTTGAGTAACACTCCTTCTGGAGTCTTTTTCAGCAACTCATTTCCCAGTAGAACGTAACTTAGAGCTCTGTATTTAGTCTTCCTATCAGTACTTCCCATCGAATTCCCAAAATACTCGACGATTGGTCTTCTCCAATCTGACGGTGATAGATTACTGATAGCAAAAACTTCATAATTTCCAAAACTTTTGATTAAGCTCTCTGTCGAGAAGTTTGCCCCTCCAGCTTTTGGGATTGATAAGCTTGGTGAGAGTAGCACGTTTGACACCGTCTTCTCTTTAATTTTAATGAAGTCTTTCAACTTCCCTTCCGACACTTTGTACTCAGATGCAATCTTCGCTAAATCGTTTGCCTCTTGATTTTCTACTCAGGGCACATGCGTAATGCTGACAACCTCGAAGTGTTCCAACAGTCGCTTCGCTATTGCAAAGTACATCAAAAGATGTCCTTTGACGCATTTATATTCTCTCATGATCTATTTAATCACTAGTTCAGAATCACCTTTAGTTCAACTTTCTTGGCCCCCAAATCCTTGAGTATTTTGAGGCCAGTGATTAAAGCTTCATATTCTGCTTCACTATTGGAACATTTTCTATCGACCTTACACTTGAATTTAGTTGGAATGCCCTGCGGGGACATTATTAAGATCCCGATACCTGTCCCAATTTTATGGCTCGACCTATCGAAGTATAACTTCCAAGGGTTAATGTCGACCATACAAAGCGACGGTTCGACTACTGCGTGATCAACAATAAAGTCTGCCACTATTTGGCCTTTCATAGCCCTTAGAGGGACATACGTCAAGGAAAATTCAGTTAATGCTAGTTCCCATTTCCCAATTCGACTAAGCAGAATGGGTTTGGACAACATATGCTTAATAACATCAAAATGTGACGAAACATAAACATCAACTGGTTTGATATATTGCTTTGATGTCATACATGAGAGGTACAAGCATAGGCACAACTTTTCAATCATAGTGTACCTAGTTTCAGCATCTATTAACATTCGAGTAAGGTAATAAATGGGTCTTTCGACGCCACTATTATCCTCTTGTACTAACATGCTTCCTATGCTCGTGTCCGACGCAGCAATGCATAACTTCATGCTCTTATTCATACTAGGTGGCAATAAAATGGGAGGCCTTGTGAGGTATTCTTTAATGGCGTCGAAAGCCTCCTGCTGCTCCTGTTCCCAGTGAAAATCACTTTCCTTCTTGGCCTTGAGCAATGGCGAGAACATCTTTGTCTTGCCACTTAGATTTAATATGAACCTTCTCAAGAAGTTTATCTTCCCCAACAAAGATAGTAGTTGTTTCTTTGTCGAAGGAGGCTTGAGATCCAAAGTTGCTTTCGTCTTGTTTTGGTTTATCTCTATGCCTTTTTTGTGAACCACAAATCCTAGGAAGTCTCCTGCGTGAACACCAAAAGCACATTTTAGTGGTTTCATTTTTAATCCATATTTTCTCATTCTTTCAAATGAACGTCGAAGGTGGTCAAAGTGACCATTCTCCGATGAGGATTTTATTACAATGTCATCAATATACACCTGCATAAATTTCTCAATAAAATCGTGGAATATAGCGTTCATGGCTCTTTGATAGGTTGCCCCAGCATTCTTTAACCCAAACGGAATTACAACTCATTCATATGTTCCCAAAGCCCCAGGGCATCGGAACGCAGTTTTGGGGACATCCTCTTCGGCTATGAGAATTTGATTATAGCCAGAATAACCGTCCAGCATACTCAAATATTCGAAACCTGCAGCAGAGTCGACTAGTATTTCTGCCACAGGCATCGAATACTCGTCTTTTGGGGTAGCGTTGTTCAGGTCCCTAAAATCTATACAGACTCGAAGGGTTCCATTTTTCTTGATAACAGGCACTATGTTCGCTACTAATTCGATGTACCTTGCAGTTCTGATGAACTGGCTTTTGAGCAGTCTCTAGATCTTCTGCTTGATCTTTAGAGTAATTTATAGAGCGAATCGTCGAGGCTGCTGCTTTACTGGCCTTTTTCCTGGCTGAATTGGCAGTCGATGTTCCACTACACTTCGACTCAGATCAGGCATTTCTCCATAATCCCAGGCGAAGCAATCCTTGTATTGTTTAAATACCTCGATCAGCTTGGCCTTTATCTTTGACCCAATTTTAGTGCTTACATAGGTGGGTCTCTTTGTAATCCCATCTCCTAGGTCTATCTCCTCGAGTGGGTCTTGCGCTTGCATTCTTTGTAGCTCATTGGATGGGTCTTCTCAAACCCTAAAGGCACATTGTAGTAGATGCAATCGAGCCTCCGACTTTCTGAAGCTGTTGTTTGGCCTTGTTGGCCACTTACTTGTGCATTGCTGTCGGCTTCACTAGCTAAATGTTGTCGCTTCTCTGCTTCTAGTGCCGACTTTATTTTGTTTTCAGCCAAATAGGCCGAAATTCGAGTCAAACTTTCTGACCCAGTGGTCAATTTCATTAACTACAGGCCACCCAGCAGGGGATGTTCTTATGTAGGCTCCATGGTTTCGTCAGCAGCATCCCAAATAAACCTATAATCAGGATCCAAATTCAAGACCCAACCCGTATCGACAGAGGTAGAAGACCCCGATCCATCATCACAAGGTGCCACATTAGCCAGGTGTTGATCAAAAGATTTCTTCATACCCTTCGCTTTGTCAATCTTGTAATAGATCTGATCAGCCTCAATATTTTTTACAATGCCATCTTTCCTCCAGATACTTAATCTCTGATGTAACGTCGAAGATACTGACCCTATCCCATGGATTCACTCTCGACACAATAGCAAGTTAAAATTGTCCTTTGAGTTTAAAACCATGAAGAGCATTGATCTAGTAGTTGTCCCTACGGCTAGGTCGACTTGGACAACCTCAAGAATGTTGCTAGTTTTCCCTCCGTAATTGGATAAAACCATATTATGTTGTCGGAGGTCAGCCTCAGTTTTCCCAATCTTCTTAAATAAAGTATGAGGCATTAAATTTACAGCTGCCCTTCCATCCACAAACACCTTGTTGACTGCCACTCTGTCGACCTTTGCTTTTATGAATAATGTTTTCAGATGGTACATCATTTTGGGACTAGGTCTCTCAAATACGGCCCTCTGTTCTTCTACCACACCACTGTTCATAACATAGTAACATAGCGGTTTGTCTTCCGCAGTTTCATTTGACACAAAATCTTCGTCTGCTTCAGAGACTTCTGACACCATATCATACTCCGTTGGCAATATCAACACGATGCCACAGTTTACGATGAAATCTTCACCGTACGTGTCATCATTGGTATCATTATACATATCTTCGTCGAAGTCGTCTTCTGGTGACGGGGTATATTTTCCATCTGACTGGGGAGAATACTTTGGTTCTTCTTCATCTGACTGGGGAGTGTACTCTGGCTTTTTCTTGCTCTCAACCAAAGATGTGCACTTCGAGCTTTGGGTTGACACCACCCCCTTTTCCCCTGACGCTTCAACGGGCACTGCCATTGTTTGATTCGTCATGACTTTTTCCTTCTCGACCCACATTCCTTTTGGGTATTACCTTTTCTGCCCAGAGGTCCCGGCAAGTTTTAACTGTGAAGTCGAAGCCTCTTTTCCAGCCTTTTTGTTTCACTGATAACGCCTCCATTGAGTCCTTGTCATAGGATTCTTCCCTTTGTAATTGGGAGACACCACATAGCCCTTGGGTTCGACCTTTTTGTCGGAGTTCTTAGCCTCCTTCTCAAGATTCAACACCTTCAATTTTGTCCTCTTGCTCCCTTTCTGACTCACTGGTTCCACCCACTTCTCTTGTGGAGTGTCTGATGGTGCACAAAGGTCCTGGGTCGTGTTTGCTGGAACAACTTCCTATACTCCTAGTTTCGATGAGGGGCACCGCTCTGGTCGAACACAAATCTTGGGATAGGCGGCTTACCATCTCGCAGTGTCTCTTTCTTACCAGCTTCATATTTTTCAGCAACCTTTTCGTCAAAGACGGCATTGCACCTTGGGCATAACACAACCTTTGACCCACTCACCCTGCATTTCTCTTGGAAATCTATCAGGCTCTCGCCAGCTTGAGGGTAAACTGCCTCTAGTTATCCTTCTTCAGTCTTTTTGTCGGAACCATCAGTAGTCTCGACCATCATGCATTTAAAAGATTCAGTTGTTGAATGTTTGGTGAGACCTTCAGTAGTCTCAACTATCATGCAGTCATACAGCTCAGAGTACAAGGCTTCTTAGACCTTCAGAGGGTCCGTGTTAACTTGCATCTTCGGCCTTTCGCCAAATTGAAGTCGGCCTTCCTTCAAAGTTTTCTACACCAGATCCCTGAAAAGAACACATTGAGCCATTTTATGACCAAGAAAATTAGGAAACTTACAAAATCCCTTTTTCTTCTTTTGCTCTAATGGGGGGTCTTTCAAACCAGGAGGAATAATAATCTGACCATCTTTAACTAATAAATCAAATATTTCGTCACATTTAGATACATCGAAAGTATAAGTTTTAGCAACATATTTATCTGTTTTTTCAGTTTCAACGGGATTTTTCCCGTTTGATGGTTTTAATAATCTACATGTGTATGGAGGACCTGGCTTGAGTTCAGCCACATTAACCCCGCTATCATCGACGAGCTCTTCATCATCAGAAGAGTATTCGCCAGCAGCTACGTATGAAACTTTCTCTTTCTTATGGTATCTGCTAGTCTTGGTTTTTTCAGCTTTCAAACGTTCGACCTGTCGGACCCTATCGGCTAACTTCGCCATATCTCTGAGATATTGTGTGTCTAAATTTTTCCTGATTGCATAATCTAGGTCGCCAGCAGCCATCTTGACTAGCTCATGTTCAGGGACTTGGGTGAAGCATCGTGCTTTCAAAAGTCTAAACCTGTTGAGATATTGGTCTATCGACTTTGTGGCCTTCCGTTTGACACTGGCCAATTCTTTCAAACTAATTTTCGACTGTCCCATGTAAAACTGTTCATGAAACAATCTTTCTAATTGCGCCCATGTATGGACAGACTATGGAGGTAACGTGGTAAACCAGGTAAACGTATTATTTGTGAGGGAACTTGGAAAGTATTTCATTTTCAAGTCCTCATTATTTGCTATGTCACCCGCTTCAGTTTGATATCTCGCAATGTGTTCGACGGTGGACTGTTCGGTCTCTCCGGCGAATTTGGTAAACTTTGGAACCTTCCATCCCCTTGGTAATTCTGTTTGCAAAACAAAATCTGGTAGTGGGGACATATATGTTGGTCGTCAAAGGCCTGGGTTTGCTCTATTGCGAACCATGATCCGTTCCACCATAGCTTCTAGGTTTGGTTCGCCAGCCATGGCATCGTGTCGAACCTGCCTGACTACGTAGTCAGGATCTTGGTTCCTATGCACTAACACAACGGGAGGCCTTTGGGCCACCCTAGGTGTGTGTTCAAACACTTGGGGTTGCTGGTCAATTGTTTCGTCGAAGACTTCTTCTTGTCGAAATGGTGTCTCCGGTCGAGGTGAAAGAGTTTGTCGACCCGGTGTCCTAGGAGCGCCTAGGAAATCACCTATCTGTGTCATCTAAGTTGCCAATTATTGGTAACTCTGGGTCTAATCTTGTATTAATGGTCTTAATATGGTGCCCATTTGCTGAGTCAACATGTGAACCATTTCGTGATTACTCTCATCCATCTGCTGTCTCATGACTGCGACAGAACTTGAGGTGAAAGTTGGAACTGATTGAGACAGAAGACTGAACCACGGGGGTCGATTAACTTGGTTTACCAAAGGCCCTAATCCTTGGTACGGTGAGAAAGCTGCTGGCGAACTTTCCCCGAACATCGGACCACTGGGATGTAGACTCGACATGAACTCTGTTGGCATCCCAAAGGCTCGAGGCATGGGCATTGTGGAACTAGGCACATGCTGCCCTGCAGTCCCTGTCATTGTCGGCCTAGGTTCAGACCGGCGTGGTGTTGTGGCTAGCCCACTATGGACGGTCGAAACCGCAGACACAGTGCCAGAGCCAACATCAATTATTTGCGTCCCAACTGTACTTTTTGCCGAAGATGGTTCTTCGTTTGGACGTGGAGTCACCATCTTACCACTACGTAAATGTATACACTCAACTCAAACGGGTCCGGCGTGCCAATTTTTTTGCAAGCAATTTTCCCGCGCGAACAACCGCTGGCCTCCTGTCGCAAGTTTACTTGCGGGACCGGCCACGAGATCCCAGTACAAATGGTTGAAATATATGTGATGTTGGTAGGATGGTTTTGATTTAGAGGAAGTTTGAACAAACTTGAAGAACATGTGTATGCAAATTGATAAATAAACAAGTAAATAAGTAAATGGCAAGATATCTTAAAAGTTGGTAATGTAAATTGCTGAACAAAGAAATGTGGACGCTATCATACGTCTTGTAGAAATGAACTCTTTTCTCTTAACGCTTGGTACTTCGAGTGTATTCTTTTGACAATGTTACAAATGTGACCCCTTCAAGTGAAAATGGACATTGCTTAAATAGGGAAATAAAATAATGGTTTTCTCTCAGTGTTGGCTCTTTATGTGACACGTGTTGCCCCACCATCTTTGTAACTTCCCCCGCGTTCTCATCATTTCAAATCTCTTCCCGCCTAAGATCTTTCAGCCTTGCGTTGGTTCTGTTGGCAGTCCGTCGAAACTCTTCGACAGCATAGCATGCTTGGTCGACCTCCGACACGCCTTCTGCTGGTGTCAATCTGCGTGTCGGCCTTCTTATTATCCTTTCCTTCTGAAGTCGACCTACATGTTGGCCTTTCCATCAACTCTTCTCAGTCGAAATCTTCCAGCCAACAGTGAGTTACCAAATTATTTACCATCATGTAGACATCATAAACCCTATGCTAATTGATCCTAATCATTACTATACATGATTTCATTTAGCATTTTAGTTCTAGGGTTCATTCTGGTTCAGATCAGATGATTTGAAATATGTTGAGATTCAATGAAATTAAATGGCACTATTGTATTCCTCAGGAAAAATCACACAATTTTCATTTTTACTTCACAACATTTCATTGAGAAACGAAGGAGATAGCATTTTTAGAAAATTCAAAAATGGAGGTTGAAGATGATGATGGCTATGGCGCGAGTTTCTGGCATTTGAACATATTTTATTATTTGTTTTTGTGTTTCCACATTACTCACTGAATGGACATTGCGCCACAGTGGTTGAGGTGTGTGTGTTGTGAAGGCTTGCATGCGTGAGGGCTAGGGTTCGAATCCCCCTCGCCCCAGCCCTTTTCTGCTATTTTATTTTTTCTGATTTTCAACTTGGTTTTCACATATAATGTAACACGCGTGTATTGATTTCAAGGCCAAGTAACTAGCCTAGTGGCTTGTCTTTTAAGCTGCAACCAAGGGTGCGTGGGTTCAAACCTCATATGAGACATTTCCTTCTTTTTATCACTTGTATGATTCGTGTTTCTTTTTCAATTTTCACTTGATCATATCTCACTATCTATACATTATTTTGAGCTGATTTTTTGTACACTAATTATTTGTTATACCTATTTTATGATGTGTCAAAAAATTCCAAAAATATTAATTATTTTGTCCATTTTTACTATGTTAAAAACATGCCTTTTTTATGTGATTTTTTTATCACTTTTCATGATGTTTATTGGTTAGGTTCCTTAGCCTAATTATTCACAAATGTTTATATGCTTATACCATGTCATGTTATGTCTTGTACCATGCCTAAATGTGTTAACTTTGTTATTCATCTTTGCCTAAATGTTGGAATTGTTAACATGTACACAAATGTTTAAGCATGCTTATATCTCCTAGGGTTTATGATTGATTATATGCTTAGCATGCTCTTGCTCCTCATTTTGTATGAATGTTGTTCCCTTTTAAGGTTAGGTCTTGCTTTCACTTATGTGTTTGTAACCCTTGTGATCTTTGTTTATATTTGTATACTATGATTCATGTCTTGTGATGTCTAGCTTGTTTTCATTATTAAATGGTATCTTAAACTTGTCCATGATTGTTTGAAACCTTAACTTGTTTTCATGATTAAGTGGTGTTAGTGTCACCCCTAAACCATTTCACAATTTTGACCTTAGTTCATGCTTACTCTAATTGTCCATACTTGAACTTTTCATCCGTATTTTTTTCCATATGATGATAGGTATACCTTTTGCCTTTATTCATGGATGTTTAATATTGTTATATCCATGATTCTCATGTTGATTTGAACCTTTGTTTGATATTGTTATATCCATGATTCTCATGTTGATTTGAACCTTTGTTTGATATTGTCATATCCATGATTCCTATCTTGATACTTGTTTCCATGACCATAATATTGTTATATCCTCCCTTTATGATTGATATTGTTATATCATTCATGCCCATGTTGATGTTGTTGACGTTATTACATTTATGTCCATGCTCACATGTTATTGTTATGAACATGTTATGCTATGCCATACTTGTGTTGTTACTTTGGTCTTGTTAGAACCATGACTCATGTATGCATTGACTATGCGTCATCCATGTTTATGTATTCATCCTTGGTTGTTACCATGATTATTTTTGAATTCATTAAGTCTTGTCTTAGATGTTGTCACATCTACCTTCATGTGTTGGTTGTTACCTTGTTCATTTGACTTTGTTATATCTCTTTTCATCTCATGTGATCCTTTGATTAACATCATGTTTGAATGTCATCTTTGCCATAAGTTGTGTGTCTTGGTTTTATGTCATGTTTGAGCATCATCTTTATCATTTATTATTCACCTTGATTGATGTCATGTTGGAACATCACCTTTATCACTCTTTATCCACTTTAGTTGATATCATGTTTGAATGTTATCCTTTGTCATGTTTACTTTGATATCATGTTTGAATATCATTTTTGTTCATCTCATCTATTATCACCCATATACTCATGTTTATTTTGACTTTGTCAAGACATCCCATAGTGATGTTAGCTTGTTAGCTCTCTTCCTTCTTTTTTCTTTTGTTGACTTTATGTCATAGGTAGTATAACATTCTCCCTACTAGCCCTTTTGACTTTGTTAAGTCATTAACCTTTCAACATAGCCTTAGGTTAGGGTTTGTAAACTCATTGACTTTATTAAGTCATGTAAGTGTTATTGTTATAAACATTTACTTTCCCCTTTGGAACCTTGATCACTATCAAGTGTTCTTCACCCATAGTTAGGATACGTAGGCATAAGACTGCGAAGTCTTGGTGAGCACACTAGCAATAAACCTCCTTAGGTTCCCTATATCATAAAACCCAAAATAGAACATTTCCAAACATTAGCAAGCAAATTACCATAACACAAATACTTTCAAGGGATTCCTATAGGATACTATAGATACTTAGGGTGTTAATACCTTCCCTTAGTATAACCAACCCTCGAACCTTTAGATCTCTTCGCATTGTTGTTACATTGCACAGTTAGGGTTTTATTCGATCTTTTCTCGTTCCTTTGAATAAATTAAAGTTCGGTGGTGAATATTCAATGTTATGTTGATGAATGGTTTTTATGCTTTATTTTACCGTTACTTTTAGTTAATCTTATTATATGTTTAGTTGCATTTTATTTCCGTTTACCGTATTTTATGCTTTGGTTGTGTCTCTTTCCTGTTTTTAGGTTCAGATAAGCATTAACGAAGAATCGGAGTAAAAACCAGTAAAAATTGCAAGAATTTAGAAAATTTCATGCGCGTGCCAGAAAGCCTAACATGGCCGCCCGTGTCAGGCAAGCAGCAGAACTGGGGAAAAGACAAAGTGCTGACACGGGTGCCTGTGTCACTTGACACGGCCCGTGTCAGGATTCCTGGACAAAAAATCAAAAAACATGAAAAAACATTGGGCAATCAATTCTCGTGTCTATACTATGTTGTAGTTCTCTTCATTAGCTTTTCGACGCTTCGAAGGGGGACCAAAACGGACTTACGAATCAAAAGTTATGATCGAAACAATTTCGGTTATAAAATCTCGTTAGATGACACGGCCGCCCGTGTTGTCTGACACGGCCCGTGTCAGCAGGTGACACTGATTTCCTGATTTTTTCATATTTTCTCCGTATGTTAAGCTGTGGGGGCGCTTTGGGTATTTCCAACCGATCTGGGCGATTTTCTGTTATTTAGATGAGTTTTGGCAAAAGAGAAAAGGACTTTTCGTCTGCAAAAGAATTTTACGATCAAAGATTGGAGAGATCAAGGAGATTGGAGAACTGAAGGTTTTCATGAGCGGAAGCAATTGAAGATCGGAGTAATCCTATTATCTTGTAATGTATAATCTTTGTTTTGTTTTTCTTTTGAATAATATGAGTAGCTAGACCTTCATGTTAAGGAGGTGTCCCTGATCTGGATTTGTAATGACTTTTATATTAGTATTGCAATAACAATCTTTCTTTTTCATAATTGATTTGATCTCTAGCTATTCTTAATGCTTGCCCTGTCGGACAAACAGAGTTTGATTTGTGATTAACGATTAGGCTGGACCGCCGTTGTTAATGCTTTGCTTTAGATTATCCTATAGTAGATATTACCTAGGAATAGGGATACCCTATAGAAACCAGAATATTCTTGATTGCAAACGTGATTATCTATGGACATAGTAATTAGGTTATGAAATCAAAGGTTTTCTCACTAAGGAATTAGGGGTGAACATTCTAAAGAAACGGTAATTAATTATTTAAAATAAGTTGTTGCAGTGTTAATTCATAGTTGTTGCTGAGTCGAATCATACACCATCTCTAACATAGTTTACTCATATTTGTTAAACCACTTAGTCAATTTCCTTCTTGTATTTTCAATTCTTTTTATATTTAAAACAGACAATTTCAAAACCCCAACGCTTTTTGTTTAACTAAAATAAAACCAGAACTCTATATCCTCAAGCAGTCCTTGAGATCGACATTCGGGGAAATTCCCTTTTATTACTACATTGGCAAAATAGTACACTTGCTATTTTTTCGATCATATGTGAATCAAGTTAATATAATAGCTTGATATCTAATTCTCACTGCAACAAAAATGGCGACTTCACTGGGGAACCCAAGAGGATTAAGCCTATCTTGTTTGTATTTGTGTTATTATTTTGCTTACTTGTATTGTTTGGTTTTTCTGTTTCTCAGGATGGTGACCTTTGTGTGGAAAGGTAAGTCCTAACCCGGACTTGAGTGTACATAAATAAGATAGGATTGTGGTATAATCAAAAGTTAACTGTTGGGAGTAGTCCTAACATGATTAACATATGATATAATCACACTCAGTAGAGGCCCCTTTGGGATTACTGATGTCATGTGAGTAGTCGTATTGGCATTATATTTTCCGACCTGGGAGTCTGTGAAGTTGAGGACCTTAATATCCCTTCACCCCTCTTAGCCTTTTTAGGAAGTAGTGCAGTGAATATACAGGTGTAGATCTAAGGTAGTTGTCATGCGATACTACACTCAGACGAGTTTATCTTGAGAATATTATTAGCCCACATGAGTAGTCGGGCAAGCCGATAATATCCAAAAGATGAATCGATGACTCTGGGAACTTTGTAGAACCCGTTGTATAGGTACAACAAACCCATAGTACATATCCTTGTGGGAGGGTTAAACCTTGGTTCCATATTCATTGTTGATCCTTAAACCTGTGGGTAACCTTGTTTGTGTGCATTGCATCAACATACATTCATGCATTCATGAAAAACTTTTTGGTTTCAAGGAACTCAGTTGTCCATTTCTTTGCAAGAATCAATAGGTATCATGGATTATGGGAAGAGGAACACCAAGAAGTACAATTTTAAGAAACCTGATGTGATAGAGTTGAGAAAGCTAGGGGATATGGTTCCAGTCCTGAGGATTTCAGAAAACGCTATGGGAGACTTTTGGGTATTATCAAGACCAAGATGGAAGATGGAGTTCTTGACACACTTGTGCAGTTCTATGATCCCCTCTACCATTGCTTCACATTCCCTGATTACCAACTTGTTCCAAGTTTGGAAGAATATTCATATTGGGTTTGTCTACTAGTGTTGGATAAGAAGCCTTTCAGTGGTTTGGAAAAGATTCCCACACCTCAAGACATTGTAGATGCCATTCACCTAGAAGCATCCGAGATCAAAGCTAATCTTACCACCAAAATAGGAATCAAGGGGTTTCATTCCAAATTCTTGATAGAGAAAGCCAATTTCTTAACCAAGGAAAACAAATTGGACGAATTCGAAGCTATCCTCACTACTCATTTATGGCTTAGTTTTGTTCTCAAACATTGACGATTTTGTTGATATTAATGTTATCCAAATCTTTCTGATTGGAAATCCAGTACCTACGCTGCTTGGTGACACTTACCACTCCATCCATCATAGGACTCTCAAGGGAGGGGAGACTATTCTGTGTTGTGCTCCTCTACTCTATAAATGGTTTGTTTCACACTTGCCTCGAACTGAACTCTTTAAGGAAAATACAGACAAGCTCGAATGGTCTCAAAGGCTCATGGTTGTTACTCACACAGATTTGCATTGGTACGATCCAACTTATGATAAGGGAGTAATCATTGATAGTTGTGGCCAATTTCCCAACGTACCTCTTCTTGGTATCTGATGGGGAATTAGCTATAGTCCTATTCTTGCAAGGTGTCAATTTGGGTTCCCTATGAAGGAAAAACCTAGCAACATTCTGTTAGCAGGTTTCTTTTATGTTAACGAGGAAGCTAGTGCAGATTCGAAGGACAAAGTTGTGCATGCTTGGAACACACTTCATAGGAAGAGTAAGAATGAGTTGAGGAGGAGAAATTGTACAGCCTTTGAACCTTTCACTCAGAGGGTTCAATCTAGAGCTTGTGACCTCAAGATGCCTTACCTTCTTGAAACACCTTCATAGCCAATTGTTGCATCATTGTCTACCATTCCTATTGAGCGCATGGAGGAGTATCAAGAAGTATTAGCGAGGATGAAGCTAGAGAGAGATACTTGGGAAGGAAAGTATCATGCCATTAGTGCTGAGAAGATAGAGTTGAAGAAGCAGCTAAAGGAGAAGGACGATTTGATAGAGATATTTGAGAGACGTGATATGGAGAGACATGAGGTGCAAGAGAATTTATTTTTCTCTAGCATGCAGCCAGTTCCTAGCATTCATGAGTATTCGTACATTTCTCGCACATCAGGTGTTTGGAAGAAGATTGTCGACAAGCTTGTGTTAGAGAACACATAATTGAAGAAGCATAAGAGGAAGCATCAGCAGGGAGTGGGCCTTCTTTATATGGGATTTCTTAGGACCCATTAGACTTAGCTTTTTCCTCTTGTATTTTGGGTATCTTGAATTGTACTTCAAAAATGTAATCTTCCTATTATCAATGAAATGGAGTTTTTCAATTTCTTTCAAAATGTGTTATTCCTTTTAATGTTTGCAACTTACTTCTTGAGTTCCTTGAAACCATTAAAATTGCATTGCATTCATGCACATGTCATCACATTTGCATCTCTCTAGCATAAACTCATTTTGTTGTCTCCTCTCCAGTTTCCACACTGAGTCCTTCACACCTGTACAACACCAAAGCTCAAGCCCGACAAAGGATGGCTGAGAAAAAGCAAGAGATTGACAGAGTCAATGGTGAACTTGAAGACCTATGAGGGAACGTAGGACAGATAATGGAGATGTTGCAAGTGATTCGTGCAAAGATGGATACACAACCCATAGTGGTTTTAGAAATTACTAATCCAGTGGTTGATCCTCAACCTGCAGTGACTACTCCAGCAAATTGGCCTCCTTTTTGTCTTCCTCTAGGTTTTGTACCTTGACTTGCCACAATTCCCACCACTCAACAAGCTGTTCCATTGGTTTCTGAGACCCCTCACGTAATCCTTACCTTCGCACCAACTGCTGTGCATACTCGAGTGCAACCTTACTTTGATGAAAAATAAAAAGTGTATGATGACCCCGATATATCTGAATATAGGGATAAACGACATGAAAAGCTAAGAGAGAATGTTGAAACCCTTGAGAAAAAGGTTGAGAGCTATGGAAGGTGGTCAGATTTTTGGTGCTACTGCAAGGGAAATGTGCCTTGTGTCAGGATTGGTTATCCCAGCAAAATTCAAAACTCCAAATTTTAATCAATATGAAGGTGTTACTTGCCCAAAGAATCATCTCATCATGTATTATAGGAAGATGGCAACCCACGTGGATAATGATAAGCTCATAATCCATTGTTTCCAAGATAGCTTGAAAGGTGCATCTTCCAAGTGGTACTTGAGCCTAAATCAGACCCGTATTCGTTGTTTTTAAGACTTATCATATGCTTTTATAAAGCATTACAAGTACAACATGGATCTGTCCCCTGATAGAAGGCAGTTGCTGAGCATGTCGCAAAAGGATTCCAAATCATTCAAAGAATATTTCCAGAGGTGGAGAGAAACAGCATCTCAAGTTGAACCACCCTTGACTGAGAAAGAATTAGCTGACTGGTTCGTTGATACAGTACGACCAGAATTTTATGAAAGGATGGTAGGAAGTGTAACTGCTAGTTTCTCTGACCTAGTTGCTATAGGTATCAAAGTTGAACTTGGTTTGAAAAATGGCAAAATGATCAATGCAGTTGGGAGTTCCAACAACAACAACAACAACATTGTCAAGAAGTTTTCTAGAAATTTTCACAAAAAGAAAGAAGGGGAAACAAATGCAGTGATGGCTAATAGAAGGAAAAATCAGTCTTGGAAGAAACAACAACAATAACAACGTTATGTTCAACAGCCAACTTACCCAGTTCAATTCACTAAACAACCATATGTGGCGACAATCACACCTTCATTCAATCAATAAGTTCCCATGTATCAACATGTGCAACCAGCTCCTACTTACCAGCCAATTCAAATTTCACCAACATATCAACGAGCGCCTGACGCTCCAGCTTATAAACAACAAAGAACTCAAGCTCCACGCCAAAATGTTCCCGTTCAAAATAGAAAGCAGGGTAGAAGACTTGTTATTTCCTCTATTCCCATGACTTACATAGAATTATACCCATCATTATTGCTGAGAGGGTTGGTGACTCTAAGATCTTTGGGTCCACCACCTGATCCTCTTCCTCCATACTATAATCCCAATGCCCACTATCCATTCCATGAAGGTGCGCCAGGACACGATTTAGAAGGTTGTTATGCTCTGAAACACATTGTGAGAGAGCTGATTGAAAAAAAGATCCTCTCATTTGGAGATTCAGGACCAAATGTCAAACACAACCATTTGCCTGCTCATGGGGCTGTCAATGCCATTGATGAAGTGTTTGATGAAAATTTGATCCTAGATGTTGCTGAAATCAAGACTCCTCTGCGAGCTTTCCATGCAAAGTTAGTAGAATGAGGATTGGTCAAGGTTGGCCATGCAAAATGTGAATAATGTGTTGTCTGTCATAAAGGATGTGAATTGGTCTAAAAGGACATCCAAAATTTTATTGATGAAGGTTTATTGCAATTGAGTAAAAATGTGAAAAAATGTGAAGTATCAGTAATTGAACCTATTTTTAATTTGCCAGAGTCAAATGACAAAATACCCGTTTTCAATCTGCTCGAGTCAAGTTCCAAAACACCAGTTTTCAATTTACCGAAGCCAGTCTTCAATATTCTAGAGCCTGTCATTGTTCATCCAGCTAGTCATCCGAAGCCAGTGGTTATCCGAGGGCCTAGTCTGTTCCCTTTTGAAAATACCAGAGCAGTACCATGGAAATATCATGTAACTGTTATTGACCAAGAATCTGGAAAAGTTAGTAAAAAAGAAGGTTTGAAGATTGCTAATGCAGACATAACCAATACTGCAAGGGCGGGTAAAATGACCCATAGCGGTCGCATCTACACTCCCCAATTCAATTAGGCCCCTTCAAAAGAGATTGCTGCCACAGTACCCACCAAAGACAAAGAAGTGATTCTAACTGATGAAGACACTGAGTTTCTGAGAATCATAAAGAAGAGTTACTACAAGGTCATTGATCAACTACATCAAACCCCGTCAAAGATATCTATCCTGTCACTTCTAATGAGCTCTCTTGCTCACAGAAGCTCCTTGCAGAACTTACTAGCTCAAGCTCATGTCACTCATGACATCACTGTTGGCCAATTTGATGGAATAATTGCCAATATCAAAGCCTGTAATACTCTCAGTTTTAGTAAAGGAGATTTACCAAGGGAAGGCCAGAACCATAACTGTGAATTGAACGTATCTGTGAAGTGTCAAGATGATGTTTTAGCAAGAGTCCTTGTGGACACTGGCTCCTCTCTTAATGTTTTACCCAAAAGGACACTTGCTAAGTTAGCTTTCCAAGGAGCAGAGATGAGGCCTGGTGCTTTGATTGTTAAGGCGTTTGATGGATCGTGTAGGACAGTGATTGGGGAGGTAGAGCTGCCTATTTTGATCGGCCCGCATGTATTTGATATTACCTTTCAAGTCATAGACATTAATCCCGCATACAACTGTTTGTTGGGAAGACCATGGATACACGCTGCTGGGACAGTGACCTCTACTCTGCACCAAAACACAAAGTTCGTTGTTGACAATAAAGTAGTGATTGTTTCTGGCGAGGAAGACCTTATGGTTAGCCATCTCTCTTTGTTCCGATATATTGAGGCTGATGAGGATGCTTTGGAAACTTATTTCCAAGCTTTCAAAATAGCCAATGTTGTCCTTATGGAAGTTGAAGAACATATGGGGAAGGTTATACCATCCTTTGCATCTCTGAACAACACGAGGTCAACCATTGAAGAAGGTAGTCCCAAAGGCTGGGGGAGGTTATTAATGTCAAGGTGAAGCTGGACCGCTTTGGGGTGGGTTACAAACCAACCGCTAATCAAGGAGCATCAACTTCTACCAAGGGTCGTCTGAAGAGTATCCAAGAGGTATTTTTCAGTGCAGACTATCAAGTCAATGCAATTGATAAAGATTATGAAGATGAAGATATGAACAAGTTGGTGTTTCAGTGTGAGGCTCCCTTAAACAATTGGGAGGCAATTGAGATCCATGAGATCATTCCCATGTCAAAGTAATTTGTTGTTTTTTTTTGTTGTTTTCAAAAATCCATAGCTCTGCCCAAGGCTATTGGATTATTTTGTAGGGTCACCTATGCACTTTCAAAATTATTATCAATGAAGACATTTTGTTAAATTCTCATTTGTTCATTTACTGTTTTTTCGTTTTTTCTTTTAAAGAAAATGGCAATCTTTTCAAAACGACAAAGAATATTTTCCTTTTGCATTTCTTTGTTCTTTTAATAAAATCAAATTATTCAAACATGCAGAATAATCAAAAACCTTGTTGAATCCAATGACTATTCTTCCACTCCTAATTTTGATTCACCCATCTACCAAGCTGAAGAAGAGGATGAGGAAGATTATGACATTCCTGATGAACTGGCAAGAATGTTTGAGTATGAGTACACAGATCTCCAGCCACATCAAGAGTAGGTAGAGACAATCAACCTTGGCACAGGCGAAGAGAAGAAAGAAGTCAAGATTGGTACAACGCTTGGGGCAGACATCAGAGAAAGATTGGTCAAGTTTCTACAAAAGTATGTGGATGTGTTTGCATGGTCATATCAGGACATGTCAGGGTTAGACATAGACATTGTTGTTCACAAATTACCACTTCGGCCAGATTGCCCGCCAGTAAAGAAGAAACTCCAAAGAACGAGACCAGAAACGGCTCTGAAGATTCGAGAGGAAGTCAAGTGGCAGTTTGATGCAGGATTCTTAGCAGTTGCAAAGTATCCTCAGTGCGTAGCTAATATTGTGCCAGTACCTAAAAAGGATGCCAAGGTCAGAATGTGCGTAGACTACAGGGATTTAAACAAAGTTAGTTCAAAGGACGACTTCCCTCTACCACATATTGATACGCTGGTGGATAACACTGATCATTTTGCTGTTTTCTCTTTCATGGATGATTTCTCAGGCTACAATCAGATCAAGAAGGATCTTGACGACATGGAAAAGACCACGTTCATTACCCCTTGGGGAACATATAGCTATAAGGTCATGCCTTTCGGTCTCAAGAACGCAGGGGCAACCTACCAAAGGGAGATGGTCACCCTCTTTCATGATATGATGCATAAGGAGATTGAGGTTTACGTTGATGATATGATTGCAAAATCTCAAAATAAAGAGGACCACATGAACCATTTATTGAAGTTATTTGAACGACTCAGAAAATTCCAGTTGCGGTTGAATCCTGCTAAGTGCATGTTTGGTGTCCGATCTGGAAAGTTACTTGGGTTTATTGTTAGTTAACGAGGAATTGAAGTAGATCCCGATAAGGTCAGAGCAATCCAAGAGATGCCAGCCCCACAAACTGAAAAGCGAGTTAGAGGTTTTCTTGGACGATTGAATTACATTTCCATATTTATCTCCAACATGACCGCTACATGTGAACCTATCTTCAAGTTACTTCGCAAGGATCAAATCATTAATTGGAATTCTAATTGTCAAAAAGCTTTTGAGAAGATTAAAGGTTATCTATAAGAACCTCACATCTTAATTCCACATGTTCCAGGGAATCCTTTTTTCATGTATTTGACTGAGCTCGAAGGATCTATGGGTTGCGTACTGGGCCAACATGACGAAACTGGACGAAAAGAACATGTCATTTACTACTTGAGCAAGAAGTTCACTGATTGTGAAAGCAGATATTCACGTTTGGAGAAGACTTGTTGCGCTCTAGCATGGACTGCTAAACGTATTTGGCAGTACATGATTTGTCACACTACTTTGTTGATCTCTAAAATGGATCCAATAGAGTACATCTTTGAGAAGCCTGCTCTAACTAGAAGAGTTGCATGTTGGCACATGTTAATATGACATCCAGTATGTAACCCAGAAGTCCATCAAAGGAAGTGTTTTGTCTGACTACCTTGTAGATCAACCTGTTGAAGACTACGAGCCTCTGAAGTTTGATTTCCCTGACGAAGACATCATGTTTGTAAAAGATTGTGAGATCCCAGGCCCTGACGAAGGACTTGAGCCAGGTTCCCGTTGGAAGCTGATGTTTGATGGTTCTTCTAATTACGGTGGGCATGGTATAAGAGTTGTTCTGATGAATCCTAATGGTGGCTATACTCCTTTCACAGCGAGGCTATATTTTGAATGCACAAATAACATAGCAGAATATGAAGTGTGTATCTTAGGCATTGAAGCTGCAATTGATCTCCAAATCATGATCCTTGAAGTATGTGAAGACTCAACTTTGGTAATCTGCCAAGTCAAAGGTGAATGGAAAACTCATGATAAAAAGTTGATCCCATATCGTGCCTACATCGTGGAGTTGATAAAGTACTTTGATGAAGTCACTTTCCGTCATGTCCTAAGAACAGAAAATCATATAGTTAACGCTCTGGCTATGTTGGCCTCAATGTGGAAATTCATATTCCTTAATGAAGCACAGCTTATTCGGATTGAACGAAAGACTGAGCCTGCCTATTGTCAATTGGTTGAAGAAGAAGATAATGGGAAACCATGGTTTCATGATATCAGAAACTACTTGCAAAATTAAGAGTACCCAGCTAATGCAACAGCTCTCGATAAGAAGACTCTGAGAAGATTGGCATCCAAATTCTTCCTTAATAATGATGTGTTATACAAGAGAAACCATGACATGATTCTACTTAGATGTGTGGATAGACACAAAGCAGACCTATTGATCAAAGAGATTTATGAATGATCATTTGGAACCCATTCCAATGGGCACGCTATGTCTAAAAGGATCTTGAGAGCTGGATACTACTGGGTAATCATGGAGTCTGATTGTTTCCAATATGCTAGAAAATGATACAAATTCCAAATTTATGTTGACAAGGTGCACGTGCCTCCAACGCTGCTGAATGTTTTATATTCACCTTGGCCTTTCTCTATGTGGGACATTGACATGATTGGAGCAATTGAGCCTAAAGCTTCTAACAGTCACCATTTCATCCTGGTTGTGATTGACTACTTCACCAAATGGGTAGAAGCTTCCCCATATACTAATGTGACAAAGCAAGTGGTTGCCCGCTTCCTCAAAAAAGAGATTATCTGCCGTTATGGGACCCCAAGCCGAATCATTACAGATAATAGGACAAACCTAAACAACAAAACCATGAAAGAGCTATGTGTCATACCCCAAATTTTGACCACTAAGGTTTCCCATCCTTGTGCCAATCATCATCACAAAATGGAGATACTTTCATGTCTCATCAATCTCCTCAAGGAATTGTTGAGCATTCACTACAATCAAGGATTAGGGTTTAAAGCCCTCTTAGGGAACTTAGACAAAAGATCAATCAAGGAATGACATAATCTTTAACTTTTCTAGCCTCTCAAACACCCACAATGGATCAAGAGGACTCCCACATCAAGAATCAAGCACAAGGTTGCAACATTCCAAGTGGATCAAGCCTCAAGATCGCTAGTGTCACCAAATTAGGGTTTTGGTCGACCAAGGCCTCCAGATGGAAATTTTGCTATGGGCATGAGTTAATACTTTAAAGAACAACCCAAGATACTACAAGGGACCTCATGGACCCAATCATCAAGTCAATTTTACCTCAGGGGATGCATTTACACAAAAAATCAGGAATTAAGGTTTCTTGACCTAATTCACCCCTAAGTTGACTTTTAGGACAAAACATAAGCCACGACCTCAAGGCGTGATTTGAGGGTCTCTAACATACTACGTTGATCTATTTACAACAATGGATTAATCCAAGAAGTTTGATGCACAAGTTTCATTTTCATCTGGACCACAATTAGGGTTTTGAGGAAAAAGTCAACTGTACTTTTGACTTTTGATCCTGACATGCTCCCAAACCTTGGGACATGATTCAATACACCCTATAACACCTATGGAATATACCCATTAGGTTTGATTTAGGTCAAGGACTTGATTTCACAAAGGATCGCACAGTTTGGATTTCGTCCGATAAAAAGTCAACTGTGCACAAAACCAAGTTTGACTTTTTGAGATTTTTCACAATTATGGTTCATTGACCCTAAAATGAAGTTAATGTGTGATTGGAATCACCATTCATCAAGAAAAATCAAAGAAAGTGAGTTACTTGTAAAAGGGGTAACCATAAAAAACTTAGAATTCTAAGTTATGGAAAAAAGTGGCTAGGGTACCAACTTCCAAGAACCATAACTTGAGATCCAAGCAACCATTTTGGATGGTCCAAAGCTCGATTTGTAGATCTCATGACATACTTTAAAAGTGTCAACTACAGCTCATTCCAATTCCTCATGGACTTTTAGTTATGAAGTGCTCAAAGTGGCTGAAAACATGAAAATGTATCTTTTTCCAACACATAGTGAAATTTTCACTAAGTCAGAACCTGCTTTATTTTTTCCCAAATGTAGAGGCATTTTTCATTATAATTCAGGTTGACTCAAAACCAAAGTTGGACATCATGTTGAAATAGGATATGTCAGCTTTCCAAAATGCCCAAGAACTCCATCAAATTCCATCTGAGCTAGGAGTTATGACAGCTGCAACATACCTTGCTGCAAACTGTCTTGGCAAGGCAGATTTGCGCATTAGTGCTCGACTTGCCCAAATTGTGCAACTTCAAACATGGTTATCCATCTGCACACCTCAAGGGGGAACAACCAAGGGACAAACACTGATCCATAAGCCTCCCAAGTCTTTGGAACTACATATAGGTTTGGCACCCCTAAAAGCTAAAGATGCCTCAAGACTCCAATTTTGTTTTGAGGCATTCAATGGATGCTTAGAGGTGGCATGTATCAGAGTAAAGATGAACACTTCAGTCAAGCCTTATCCTTGAATCAGAGAACGATAAGCATGTGCTCTAATCTCAAATCAATGGCTAGAGGAGACTTGAGATTCCATTTGATCACCATTGGCCAAAGGCCTGCTGCAGTTGCCATTCCCTATTCCTTGCAAAACAAACTTGACACACTATAAATAGACCTCATTTCTGATCAGTTTGAGTACACCAAAGGCCTATACCACTTGCCTTTCTCAAAATCACACTTTCACCTCCAAAAATGCCTTCTAATGCAAGCTACTATCGGGTTTTGAATTCGAAAATGTTTCCAACCAAACCAATCACACACACACCTCATAAACATCATATGTGAGCTGATCAAACACTAAACCAACATCTGGAACATCAGATTCTCAAAATCACCAGCCACCTGCACAAGCCTTTGAGAGATTTGCAGTTGAGGTGCCAAATCAAGTTCCAACTCAATTCAATCCACTCCAAGCATTCAGACACACTCCATAGCACCTGGGGAAGCTATCCACATCATTGGAATCAAGCTGTAACACCTCCAACCTAGAACTTCGTCACCAGCTGCAAGAGGTAAGCCTCAACTTGGTCATCTCATGATTCATGCATATTTCCTCGCACAATAATTTTGCCATATGTTCATAATCATGTATAGAGTGTTTCCCCTCCATTAATTGCTTTGTATGAGTTGCGTATCAAATTTTCTAGCCTTCATGCAGAAATTAGGGTTCTTGAGGTTTCTCTTTGATTTCTTATTCCATGCTTAAAATAAATGAAATTAAAGACCATAGACATGATCGTGAGGTGAAAACGAGAAGATTGATATGTGGATTGTGTGATTTCATCAAGTATTCAGTGAGATTGATGAGAAAACACAAATCCGGGCAAAACAGAGCACGCAGGCAAAACCAAGATGTTCTTGGCGCCCTTTTTCAAACTTTCAAATATTTGAATTTTTGTGATTTTATTTAATTGATTCAAAAATTAATTTCTCTTAGAATTTTAGTGATTTTGAGTTGATTCCTTTTTTAATAATTCACAAAAATGCTAAATTATTTTATTTTACAAAAATTTTCCAAAAATATTATTTATTTCGTATACTTGATATTTTTGCAAAGAATTAATTTTTATTTGTTTTTTAAAATTTAAAATATTTTTTCCTTCTTGATTTTCCAAACTTGAATGGTTCTTAATCATTTTATGGATAAAAACATGACTTTTGAAACATTGATCCAAGATCACCATTCATTTTTCACATGTTTTCAATCATTTTTATTAATTTTTAAACAAAATTAATTCCATTTTAAATAAAATTAGGGTTTTGATTAATTCCACCCTCATCAATCTTTTTTCAAACACTCATGGGCCTCTTGATAGAGTGTAAGTCCCAACTCTTTGTAAATAAAATAATTTGGGCCTCATGGTATTGTATAAGTCCCGATACAGTTTCAGAAACTTCGACGAGATCGTCGTTTTCAAACAAATTTTCATCTGGGCCTACCCTCGTGTTGTAAGTCCCATTCCTTTTCTTTAAATAATCTTTGGGCCTCTAATAGAGTATAAGACCTAACCCCTTTGTAAATAGTACCTTTTTGGGCCTCACACATTGTATAAGTCCCTCTGTATATTTTCAAAAGTTCGGCGCGATCGTCGCCTTTTTTAACAAAACCAAATGGGCTTCTCCTTGAACTATAAGACTCATTTTTATTCATTTTTCAAACTTGGGCCTCTAATAGAGTATAAGACCCAATCCCCTTTTAACCAAAACCTTTTTGGGCCTCAGATATTGTATAAGTCCCTCTGCGTTAAAAAAATCCCGGCGCGATCGCCAGTTCAAAATCAAATCATCTGGGCCTACCCTCGTGCTGTAAGTCTCATTTATTTTCTTTTAAAACACCTTTTGGGCCTCTCCTTGAGTTGTAAGACCCAACCCTTTTGTAGATAAACCTTTTTGGGCCTTAGTCGTTGTATAAGTCCCGGTACATATTCAAAACAACGGTGCGATCACTGTTAAAACCTTGGGCCCCTCTTTGAGTATAAGCCTCGCCAATCTTTTCAAAACAATTCCCTTTTGATTTAGATTCAATATACGGTTGTTATCAAAACTTTCTTTAATTTCTTTAAACAACTAACAATACAGCATGGAAGCTTGCTCACTTGTAAGTTTTATCCGCTTTCATTTACTTGCTTTAATATATATATATCTGTATTGTGGGAAGCTGCACACTGTGAGTCTTCTTTCATTCTTTTAAATACATGTCAGATATATATATATATATAATTGTATTATGGGAAGCTGCGCATGGTTAGTCTTCTTTCATACCCTTTTAAATACTTGTCATATATCATCTGTATATATACTAGTATAGTTATTTAGATTTTTCCCCAGCAACTAGGTCTAGAACTAGGTAAAGCCCTGTTGGTCGCTCTGAAATACAAACAAAACTAGATCCCCATAGGATTTCCAGATACAGTCTTTCCTTCTCTTAGGCTTAAACAATATGGAACAAAGAGAAAGGCAGTATTCCTCGTGAACCTTTTCTCAGGCTGTCACCCCTAGAAATTGTCAAAGAAATTATACTCCCCAGAGTTGATCTATTTTCGGTGAATAGCATCTCTTGAATTTCTTCAAATTACAGAACTTTCACTAAATGATCTATTCTCGGTGAATAGCATTTCTTGAACTTTTCTTGGTTTGGGACCCACATGCTTCCTACAAGCATCCCCGCCTCCTCTTGGGCTTTGTACAAGGACCCTCCGGCTTCTTAGAAGTTCTCATGCTTTCTCTTGGGCTTAATATAAGGACCCTGACGACCTCTTAAAGATATAAGACAGAACTTAGTCATCCTTTGCTAAAGCAGTCTTTCCAATGTCAAATATCGGATTTTAGGGTTGATCCTCATCCCTTAATACCCGTGCCTCCTCTTGGGCATCATACAAAAGATAAAACTCTTCCACACCAGTAGACTTGGACAGTCTAATCCCCTAGAGTCTCAAAGACATTCTCAAGTTCCTTACAAATATAGGAAGAAACCTCGGGCTCTCTGGATCAATCTCCAACAGAAATCCAGCCTCTCTCTTGAGAGTTCCCCAACCAGGGTCAGCTTATCCCAAATCAGAACATCAAGGTCTCTAATATCTCAACTCTTCTATAATCCTCAGCAAGAGTTGATTCCCCATTTGGACCTGTCTCGGGATCTTAACAATCCCCGGCAAAAGTTAGCCTCCTCTTAGGCTTTGTATAATGATCCTTCCTCAGTAAAGTTAGCCTCCTCTTGGGCTTTGTACAAAGATTCTCCCCAACAAAGCTAACCTTTCCAGACTCTCTTGTTGAGTGAATCAACTTTTTAGACTCTCTTGTTGAGTCAATCACTTTCAAACTCTCTTGTTGAGTCGATCAACTTCCAGACTCTCTTGTTGAGTCAATCCCGTTCCAGACTCTCTTGTTGAGTCAACCCTTTTAGCCTCAATCTTGGGCTTTGTACGAGATAGATAAAAAGACTCTCTTGTTGAGTCAACCCTTTTAACCTCAATTTCGGGCTTTGTACGAGACATATAAAAAGACTCTCTTGTTGAGTCAACCCTTTTAGCCTCCATCTCGGGCTTTCTACAAGACAGATAAAAAGACTCTCTTGTTGAGTCAATCCTTTTAGCCTCAATCTCGGGCTTTATACGAGACAGATAAAAGCACTTGCTTATTGAGTCAAACCCTTTAGCCTCAATCTTGGGCTTTGTACAAGACATAAATCTTCATCTTTTAAACTTGGGGACATATATCTTCCCCAGCAGAGTCACTTCCTCTCAGCCTTCTTTTAGGCTTTGAGGAATGATTTCCCCAAGCAGAGTCAAACTCTTTTCAGCCTCAATCTTGGGCTTTGTACAAGACAAATAATACTCTCTAGCAGAGTTAAATCCTTTTAGCCTCCGTCTTGGGCTTTGTCAAGACACCTAAAATATCCTTAACTAAGTCAGTACAGTCTCCTTTTAGCCTCAATCTTGGGCTTTGTACAAGACAGATAAAGATTTCCTCCCTAACGAAGTCCAAATCCTTTTAGCCTCAATCTTGGGCTTTGTACAAGACAGATAGAACAGTTTCCCCAGAAAAGTCAAACTTCTAGCCTCCTCTTAGGCTTTGTATAATGATATCCCCAAAGAGTCAGTCTCTTTTTTGCCTTAATCTTGGGCTTTGTACAAGACACCAACATATACACTCTCTTGTTGAGTCGGTCTTATCCAGCCTCCTCTTAGGCTTTGGGTAAGGATTCCCCCACAGTGGAGTCAATCAACCTCTTAGCTTCAACCTTGGGCTTTGATCAAGGCACACAAAAATCAACAATCCCTCTTTAGAGATGACAAGTTCTGTCTCAGTCAAACATTTTTAGCTTCAATCTTGGGCTTTGAACAAGACACAAATACTCCTTTTAGCTTCAATCTTGGGCTTTGAACAAGACATCAAAACGTCTTTTTCCTCCCTTAGAATAGGAGGAACTACGAATGCTCTGATTTCCCTTTTTCGTTTAAACGGGAATACGTAGGCATAAGATTGCGAAATCTTAGCGACCATACTAATAAAAAAAACCTTAGGTCCAGTACCTTCATACATCAACCAAAACTTAGGTCCAGCACCTTACCAAAAACATCGAAAAAAGCCGAACCTCAACATCAACTCACTCATACTTCCCAAGAAACTTTCCCAACCCATTAACAGATAAACACCATCAATTACAAAGTGAAACCTAAAGCTAATATCTTGTGGATAACCACATATAGGATGGGTAATTGACAACTCCCCATTGTATAACCTGACCCCGGACCCCTCCCCCAATCTCTTTTAAGCATTTTGTTAAACATTTCGCGTGCAAGGTTAGTTTTAGATAGCTTCCCTTTCCCTTTCAGCTACATGGGATAAATAAGAAATCAGAAAGTAGCACCCACTCCTCCTCATTGCGGTGAGGAGAACCCAGCGATAAGGCGGTCGCGTCATCGACAAAAATTGCTCGCTACACTGTGTGAGGGTTTCGAGATTGAGCATCACAAATCTTCCCCTTACTGTCCAAAAATGAATGGAGCTGCTGAAGCCACAAACAAAAATATCAAGAAAATCCTACAAAAGATGGTGAAAACTTACAAAGATTGGCATGAAATGTTACCATTTTCTTTGCACGGATACCGAACTTCAGTTCGAACTTCAACAAGGGCAACCCCTTTCTCTTTGGTGTATGGGATGGATGCAGTCCTCCCAATCGAAGTAGAGATACCATCCACAAGGGTCTTAATAGAGACCAAACTGGATGAAGCAGAGTGGATCCAAGATAGATTTGATCAGCTGAACCTCATTGATGAGAAACGCATGACTGCAATGTGCCATGGTCACTTATAACAAAAACAGATCAAGAGGGAGTTTAACAAGAAGGCATGTCTTCGAGAATTCAGAGAAGGATAGCTCGTACTTAAGAAGATCTCGCCAGTTCATAAAGACTTGCGCGGAAAGTGGACTCCTAATTATGAAGTCCCATTTGTTGTGAAGAAGTCTTCTCTGGAGGTTCACTAATTCTTACAATGATAGATGGTGAAGAGCTTGCGCATCTCGTAAATTCTAATGCAGTCAGAAAATACTATGCCTAAATAAAGCCCATTAAGTAGAAAACCTGAAAAGGCGACTTAGGCAACAATGGGTATCCCGGTGGATCAAAACCTATGAAGGAGATCCAGGCAAAAGTTAGGGATAAGAATAAAAAATAAGAGCTCGCTAAGTTGAAAATTCGGAAGGGAGACTTAAGCAAAAATGAGCGTCTCGGTGAATTGAAATCCCGAAAGGGCGATCCAGGAAAAAATTAGGGACAAAAGGCATTTGACTGCATTAGATGGTGTTTACCATTACAGAAGAATCAAAGTGAAGGTTCAATCCAGCCACTCTCGTCTGAAGCAAGGTTTTGGGAAGTCTTAGTTATTAGGGATAGTAGTGTCATTGGATTCAATGTAACCTTTCCCTATTGCCACTTTCAAATTGTAATACTCCATGGAGATCTGCCATTTGCAAGCTACCATCCTTGAATAAATACAGATTTTGCTTAATCGATTATTGTCATTTATGCTTTTTCTACTTTTCCTTGTTATGCAAGATGTCATTTATTTGTTAATAAGGAATTTTGAAGGTGAAAAGTTTTGAATTGAAAATATTTTTGAAAACATAATGAAAGAACATAAATTTGCTTTGACTTATGAAAGGATTAAAAGAAAATCTTTTGTTTCCCTAAGAAGTCTTAAGGTTGCAAAAGCACTTTTAGACCATTACAACAAAAATCCCCATTGAAGCATAAACTGACAGCACTCTTGGATTGATCATTTGATCGCGTGTGACTATCAAGATTGAAGAAAATCCACCCAGTGCCCATCATGTGATACATATTTATTGGTGTTGAGGATATATTCCCCATGAGAGTCTCCGCAAACTCCTTGTCTCTCCGCAGAGTCGGCATTTGCATATTATGATCATCTGCGTCATACCTGATCATGTGCATTTGGCATTAACCTAGGTATTTATTATTGGTTGTAGCCCTTTGACCCCAAGTCCAGTTGTTACTGGCATCTTGTTAAAAAATCTTTGGTTGTCACCAATCCCCTATCGAAGTCCAGTTGTTACTGGCACTCTAGTTTTAAAGTCTAGTTATTACTGGCACTCTGTAATTTAAGTCCAGTTGTTATTGGCACTCTTTTTAAAGTCCAATTGTTATTGGTATCTTTTAAAGTCCGGTTGTCACTAGCTTCCTTTTAAAGTCCAATTATTATTGGCACTTTTATCCAACTATTATTGGTATTTGAAGTTTGGTTATCACCAACATCCCCTTTGAAGTCCAGTAGTTACTAGCCCCGACCTGTTAGCAGCTAGTTGTCACCTTTGCTTGCAGTCTAAGTCCAACTATTTTGGCATATACAGAAGAGTTTAATTACCCCGTTTTTTCCTGATTGTTTCCTGAAGAACATGTTTGACTTCTTCATGTTAAGGAATTTCCAGCAGCTTGGATGTATTCTGGTCTGAAAACTCCAATGTTTGGTTTGATCTCTTGTTAGAAGATCTTTTCTTGTATGGTTTGATCTATTGTTAGAAGATCTTTTTCTTGTTTGGTTTGATCTCTTGTTATAAGATCTTTTCTAGTCAATTGTATTCTAGAGTGTCACCCAGTCATGTCTGAACCTGTTGATCAATCACTTTAGATTTCCCTCAGTTTGTTTCTGTTTCCCCAGTGTATGTGATCCCCAGTGAGTTGTTACCCATTATCGTTGACAATATCCTTTGCTTTCATCATTCTCCACATATCACATTTATCATTCATCATAAATCACCATACTAGAGTTCACAACATGTACAGAGAGAGTTCTTTTGTCCATAGCATAACATGCCATTGCATTTAGGGGAAAAATTTCTAGTTTTTCTATATTTAAATACCTTTCACCCTGATTTCATGAGGATTGTCATCACTCATGCCATCCGGTAAAGTTATTTAAATAAGGGCGGTTGTCATACCCAAAATTTTACCCCTAGATTCCATCATCATTTTCATAGCATCCAACACATTTTAGGTGTGTCATTCATGTATATCTAACCCTCAGTTTATCAAAATGTTGTCTTGATTTGCTTTGTTTGTGAATTAAGGTTTGCATTAAGGAGATTATTGGTTGATCATTCAAAGTCTTGGATTGATCATAAATATATCAAGTTCTCATGATCAAGAGTTTCCATACATTAACAATCAAGTGTATTGTGACCTCATTACAAGTTATCAAGTTTCAAGTTCATCTGGTCCACAAATTTGGGTTTCTAAGCCAAAGTCAATTGCACCTTTGACTTTTTACCAAGGCATGATCTCAAGCCTTGGGGCATGATTCAAGACACTCAAAGACACCTTTGGAGTCCATCCATACTGTTCAAATAGATCAAGAGTTTGCTTTCATTATAGTATGCAATTTGGATTTCATCTGATACAAAAGTCAACCACTAATCAAAGTCAAGTTTGACTTTTAACTTTTTGGTCAATCATGGACTTCTCAAGTCAAAGATCATGAAAACATGTGATTTGGATCATGATCAATCAAGAAAATCAAGGAAAACACCAAAGGATCAAGATTTGGGAAAATTAGGGTTTCATGATTTTTTTTCTAAGTTGTGAAATTCTATGATTTTTACTCAACTTTCCAACCTCATAACTTCCTCATCAAGTAACCATTTTCTTTGCTCCAAAGGCCAAAATGAAGATCTTGTTTTATACTACAACTTTATCCTATGGGGTGATTTTCAAAATATGCATGGATTAAGAGATATGAGGCCATGAAGTGAAGGGTTCATTACATTTTGAACAAAAACACTTAAAAAAATTTTCAACAAAATCTGCCTTGTCAAGTGACTCACTTGTTGGCCATTTTCACCATGATACCTTTTGATTAAAGAAAAGTTGTCAACATGAAAGTTGTAGAGGATGTTTTAAGCTTTCCAAAAAGTCCAAGAACACAATTTTATCATATGTGAGCTAGGAGTTTCGAAGAAAGGAAGTTAGCCTTCAAAACTTGAATTTTGGTTCATGTCATGGCAAATTCTTTTTGCAAATCCTAGCCAAAGCTATACAATCTTGATTTGCAGACTACTTTACTTGTAAATCTCTCTCTAATCAGAAGTTTAAACAAGTTTATGATGCATTATCCAAAGATTTGAGCCATTAACCAAGTTGTAATGCCATTTATGGATTGTTTTGCAAGAAAGTTTACAATTCCATTTGCATAAAGTGACTTTAATCAAGAAGTCAACTTGTCTTGAGCTCCACATTATTTCTTCTGCACACAAACTCTTATTGGCATAGAAGCAACACCTCAGTAGGCTTCAACAACTCAAGAAAGGCATTGTACTATGCCTTGAAACCACAAGAACTCATGAAACTACCATTTTGAATTCAACCAAACCATTTGCACCAAAACTTGGATTGTGTAACTACCTCAATCCCTCAACCTTTCCCTATAAATAGAGAGCCCCTCCTCAGTCCAAAACACACAAGAAAACGCAAAAAAAGCATTTCAAAGTATAGAAAACACCTCTGCACCCGAATCACACCATTTTCAAACCTCCATTTTCACAAACTTGTCCAAAACATTCCATAGCAAAAAATCCATCAAACCACCCATCCACACACATCACAAAACACATAACAAAGGTGTTCCAACCATCATTTTCATCAAAACTCCCCAGGTTCAGAAAGTCAACCTTCAACACTCATTTTGTTGACTTTTTGCATAAAACACCTTAACACTTCATTTTGACCCTTTCCAGTCCAACCAAGCATTCAAACACCATCCATAAACATATCTTGAACTGTTCCAAGTTCCATTTCACAACTGTAACATCATTTCCTTGGAGTTCAATTTTGCATTTTTCATTTTTGCAAGAGGATTCGAGTTGACTTGTTGGAGTTGTTTCAATACAAAGTGAGCATTGCAAAAGCATCTGAGGGGGTCATAGAAGCTTCTTGGATCATTATCTTTCTTCTGTAATGACTTGAAGAAGGCATTGGACCTTGCTCCAATAGGTAAGTGAATAGTTTCTATAACTCTTTGATTCTGATATCATCTTCATATATGCTAGTTACCAAATCATTTGCCATCATGTAGACATCATAAACCCCATGCCAATTGATCCTGATCATTATTATACATGATTTCATTTTGCATTTGAGTTCTGGGGTTCATTATGGTTCATATTAGATAATTTGAAATATGTTGAGATTCAAAGAAATTAAATGGCACTATTGTATTCCTCATGAAAAATCACACAATTTTCATTTTTACTTCACTGCATTTCATTGAGAAACGAAGGAGATAGCATTTTGAGAAAATTCAAAAATGGAGGTTGAAGATGATGACAAGTATGGCGCGAGTTTCTAGCATTTGAACTTGTTTTATTATTTGTTTTTGTGTTTCCACATTACTCACAGAATGGGCATTGCGCCACAGTGGTTGAGGTGTGCGTGTTGTGAAGGCTTGCATGCGTGAGGGTTGGGGTTCGAATCCCCCTTGCCCCATCCCTTTGAGCTATTTTATTTTTTCTGATTTTCAACTTGGTTTTCATATATAATGTAACACACGTGTGTTTATTTTAAGGCCAAGCAACTAACCCAATGGCTAGTCTTTTAAGCTGCAGCCAAGGGTGAAGAAACGAAAAAACACAAGAAGGGGGGTTGAATTGGAGTTTTATTTTTTTTTTTTTTTTTTTTTTTTTTTTTTATTTTTTTTTTTTTTTAAATTAATGCAAAGGACACAATGGTTATCCTGGTTCGATTGAACTCAATCTACTCCAGTCCACCCGCCAAGGTGATTTCGCCTCTCTCTTGAGGACTTAATCCACTAATCAGTTACGATTACACAATTTCAGTAACAACCGTCACTCTTCTTGAGGTTTAACCACAACTTGGTTTTCTCAAGGAATAAAAAATTAAAAAACAAGTGCTTCTAGTAAGCTTTATCACAACCGTGATTTTTACACTGTTTTATCAAAATGTAAATCAGAATACAAGAGCAAGTGAAATTGAAGAATTGTGGACAGTATGAGCTCACAAAAAAGTGCTTTGGTCATCTGCAGGGACTCCTTTAAATAGCTGAGAAGATTTGATCCGTTGGAGACGCGTGAACTATTTTTGGAGAGGATAATAATGCTAATTAATGCTCTTTCCAAAAATACAGATTCAATCCGTTACTTTGAGATTCTCATAAACGAGAAGGATAGCGTATCAGAGTCTACGTTGAATCATCAGAGTTTCTGGCTTGATACAGCTTTGGTGCTGAAGCGCTAGACATCCGTCATCAGAACTTAGGCTGATGCTTCCAAATCAGAGCTTCGCTTTGATTAGAACTTCGCTTTAAACTTCGCTCAGATTGAATCTTCTGATACTTCTGTTTCAGAACTTCTTTGAGATCAGAACTCATTGTATTAGAACTTTCCTAGAACTTTCCTACATATCATAAACAATGAAATTAGGAGCATCAAGTTCTAAAATAACAAGTGTTTGTTATCATCAAAACTATTAGGAATGTAGAATCAATTCTTGTTCTAACAATCTCCCCCTTTTTGATGATGACAAAAACTCATATTTTGATAAATAATTTTAAAGGGTATTGAGGTTAGAAGACTCCCCCTGGGTTGAACATTTCCTTGAAAAATAATTTAATTTAAGATATCCAAGAGATTCTGATTGCCAGTTACCTGCTTGCTTAACACAGTAGAAACAGAAGTTAAAATATTCAAAATGTTCGAGACAAAGTCCTGGTGCACTGTTATGGTTCAAAATATTCTACGTTCTCCCCCTTTGTCATTAATCAAAAAGTGAAAAGATACATGAGAACAATTAAAAGAAGATAATGACAGAAGATAATGACAGAAGATAAAATGCAACAAAACAGAAAGAAAATTAAGGTTGAGGAGCAGGAGGAAGTCTTGTGAACAATGCTTCCAGAAGGCCTTTGATCTGATTAGCGGATTCTTCTTGCTTGCCAAGCATTCCTTTAATTTTTGCGTTTGTCTCGTCCTGTTTGTCCAATCTCTTTCTAACTTCTTCATTCTCTTTCTTCAACTCATCCAGAGTTTTCAGCACAAGAACGGATGAAGATGGTTCTTCAGAAGTTACCAAATCCTCAGAGCTTTTTGCAGACACTTCCTTTGGAGGGGCTTCAGGTGATTTATCTTCCACTTCAGTAATAACCAGAGTTTGATGCTCAGAGTTTTGTGCATGAGGTTCTGAATCCATAGGAGCTTTCCAGCCTAGAGGAAGAATGGGTTTCTTTTCCCAGAATCTTAGAACCTGCTCATGGAAGATCTTCATATGGTCACAGAAGTTCTGTTGGGCTATGTCATAGCTCAGTTCCTTCATTTTCTGAGATTCAGAGTTAAACCACTTTCTGAATTGGGTCCAAAGATAGTCAGAGGCAGCTGGATTCAGATTTTCCGAACAACCCTGCTTTAGAAATTTGATCCATTCCTGCATTTCTGCCTCGAATGCCAATAAAGAGTTATCAACATCTGATTTGGATAGAGATGGGTTTGGTTTGGGAATGGCTATTTTATGAGAGGTTGAGGTGAGCTTGTCTAGAGCTTCTAGGTCAATTATGGTTCTGAGAGGATCATCTGTGATATTAGTTGGAGGAGAGTCAGAGATGAGGATAGGTGAATTAGGTGATGTAAATTCTGGAGAGGTTTGTGGGGGACTGGTGAAATTTGGTGGAGGTTGAAAGAAGTTGAGAGGGCAGTTGATACCAGGTATAGAAGTGTCAGGATGTTGAGTTTGATGTTCTAGTTCTGGTTGGGAAAAAGTGAAGAGAGGTTCATGACCAATGTCTGACAGAACTTGAGCAAGTTCTGGTTGTGGTTCAATAAAATCAGAAGGAGTGGGGTCAATGTCAATGTCAAAATCCTCAAGAGTTTGTGGTGATGGTGGTGGATTTTGGGTTTGAGATGATGGTGGTGAATTTTCAGAGGGTTTAGGAGATGATGGGTTTTCAGATGTTGATACCATTATGGATTCGACGATAGAAATGAAAGCGGAGTTACCTTTCTTCTTAGCAGCTTTAGCAACTTTTGGAGTTTTCTGAGGAGTTCCTTCAGAGGTTTTCCTTTTTCTTGAGGTTCTGGGGGCAACTTCTAGAGGTGCTTGCCTGAGCTGTTGCAGAGAAACTTCTGGTAGGGTACCATCAGCTTTACATGCATCCAAATATCTGAGGACAATTTCTGGATGAGTATCTGATGAGAAAAGAGGAAAATCTTTCAGAGGAATTTTTCTGGTGGTGATGACTTCCTTAGAGATTAGAGTTGGATCCTTCTTGATGGTATCAATGATTTTCATCTTCTTGAGATTCTTTGCATTGAGAGGTCTTCCGGCAATAGTTTCTAGATCAGAGATTTCCCGAGCTTCAGTTAAGTGATCTATCAGCTTATTCTCTGTAAGAATATCTGATATAAGTCTACCTAGAGGAATCCAATCTCTCTTGGTTCTTTCATCTTCTCTAGTTTCTTTGACACTGTTCTTCAGATGATTGAATAAGCAATAGGGAAGATTCGCTTTGGTAAAAGTGGAGATGAGGTACAGGAGATACTGTTGATCGTTGTTGATGTAGTCAGACGAGCTTGAAGGTTTCCTGTGATAGATGCACCCAAGAACGATTCTGGCCCAAATTCTGTGACGATCTTTTAGGTCTTTGATTTTGTTGGAGTGTTGACCGGAGGTGAAGATTTCTTTTGAGATAGTATTAAGATCAGTGCCCTTTTCCATCTCACTGCATCTGATTCCTGATCCATCATGATCAATCAGCTTACCAATAAGGTCTTCAGTGATGACAACCTTCTTTCCCATAACATACGAGATTACTTGATGTTTTGAGACCGATGCAAAAATCCAGAATTCCTTAACAAGTTGGGGAAAAACTGGACCCATTAAGCGATTGAAGTATTTGTTCCATCCTTGAAACTCAATCTCAGGAGTAAGGTCATACCCATTGTCTTTCATGCTTTCAAAATCGACGATGAGCTCACAGAGAACTTCAAGAGAGGCAAAAGGGGTGAGGAGAGTTCTTGAGGGCTCAACGTACCTTTCTCCAATGACTTGGTCAGCTGATTCTTGAGACATTGCTTGTTGAGAGCTGGAGGCCATTGTTCACAGACTTAGGGTTTTGGGAACACAGACTTAGGGTTTTGGGAACACAGAAACAAGAAATGTAAATAATATGGAGAAGACGAAAGAGAGTAAATGAGTGATAGTGAGCGTGTGAGGGTGTTAGAAGTTGCATTTATATATAAGAGACCAAGACTTAAAAAGCAATTAAAAACAATAACATCATGATTAATAGCCGTAATGATTTCTGACAAGGGAGATAGCGTGAGAAATTTTTGGAACAGTTACCGATGTGACTTGGCGCCTCAATATGTCAACACAGACGTTTCAGTTTTCCAGAGTTTGACACGCGTTCATCATCAAAGAAAATCTGGAGCGTAGGTTGACACGTGTTTGCTAGAGTGAACTTCATGATCTATCCTAGAAATGAAAAGTTCAGATCTTCTGAATAGATTCTGATGCAATCTTTCTTCTCACTTCTGAAGAATTATTGGTCAGATGTTCACAAAAGAAAAGAAGTTCTGAGAGTTAAAAATATAGAAATTACGTTTTCATTCTGGACATAATTCCATACAGAGATTTTTCAGAATGAAATTAAATCTATCTTCAGCAAGGGGTTTGGTGAAAACATCAGCCCATTGATGGTCTGTGTCTATAAATTTTAAACAAAGAATTCCCTTCTGAGTATAGTCCCTAATGAAATGATGTTTAATTTCTATATGTTTAGCCCTAGAATGCAGAATAGGATTTTTTGAAAGACAAATGGCAGAAGTATTGTCACAGAGGATAGGGATGTTACTCTCGTAAATGTGAAAGTCTTCAAGCTGATTCTTCATCCAGAGCATCTGAGTACTGCATCCAGCTGCAGCTATGTATTCAGCTTCAGCAGTTGATAGTGCAATGGTGGATTGTCTTTTGCTGGACCAAGAGATTAGGTTGTCTCCCAGAAACTGGCAGCTTCCAGAGGTACTTTTTCTTTCTATTCTGTCTCCAGCAAAGTCAGCGTCACAGTATCCTACCAATTTGTATTCCCTGGACTTTCTATAGCAAAAACCAAGATTAGTAGTACCTTTCAGATATCTGAAAATTCGCTTAACAGCTGTTAAGTGAGATTCTCTAGGATCTGATTGAAATCTAGCACAAAGGCAAACGCTATAGAGAATATCAGGTCTTGAAGCAGTTAAATAAAGGAGAGAACCAATCATACCTCTGTAGATCTTCTGTTCTACTTTCTTACTTACCTCATCTTTTTCCAGAATACATGTGGGATGCATAGGAGTTTTTGAAGGCTTACTTTCTGACATTTCAAATTTCTTCAGAAGGTCTCTGACATACTTGCTTTGATGTATGTAAGTTCCTTCTGGAGTTTGGTTGATTTGAATTCCCAAGAAGAACTTGAGTTCTCCCATTAAGCTCATTTCAAACTCTGCTTGCATAGTCTTAGCAAATTCTTGCCCCAAGGAGCTTTTAGTGGATCCAAAAATTATATCGTCTACGTATATCTGACAGATCAGAATGTGATTTTTAAATGACTTACAGAATAAAGTTGTGTCCACCTTCCCTCTGGTAAAATCATTTTCTAAGAGAAAGTTACTTAGTCTCTCATACCAAGCTCTGGGAGCTTGTTTTAGACCGTATAACGATTTCTTAAGTTTATAAACATATTCTGGATGTTTTGTGTTTTCAAAACCAGGTGGTTGATGCACGTAAACTTCTTCATCAATGTAACCATTTAAAAACGCACTTTTGACATCCATCTGATAGAGAGTGATGTCATTATTTACAGCATATGAAATTAAAAGTCTGATAGATTCTAACCTTGCGACTGGAGCAAAGGTTTCTGTATAGTCTATCCCTTCTTGCTGACTATAACCTTGTGCAACCAGTCGTGCTTTGTTTCTGACAACTTCTCCCTGTTCATTTAGTTTGTTTCTGAAGACCCATTTGGTTCCAATGATGTTGAAGCCTTTGGGTTTTGGAACTAGATCCCAAACGTCGTTTCTGGTGAACTGATTCAGTTCTTCCTGCATTGCGAGGATCCAATCATTGTCTGTGAGTGCTTCGTCAATTTTAGTGGGTTCTATCAGAGAGACTAATCCCACTAGAGATTCTTCCGTCTTTTTGAATGAGGATCTTGTTCTGATTGGGTCATCCTTCTTTCCCAGAATTTTGTCTTCGGGATGAGTTAGAGAACTTCTGGACAGTCTTTTCTGGATGGGTTCTTCAGAATTAGAGTTTCCTTCTGTTTTGCTCGCCAGTTTTTCTGATGATCTGGTTTCAGTGCCTGTTATTTGAACTTCTATTTCTGCAAGAGATTCATCATGCTTTGGCTTTTGAAGGCCAAGCTTATCATCAAATCTGACACAAATGGATTCTACCACTCTTCGTGTTTCTGTGTTATATACTCTGTATCCTTTTGAACGTTCAGAGTATCCTAACATGAAACATTTTTGTGCTTTAGAATCAAACTTGTTCAGAGGATCATTAGTGTTTAAGATAAAGCATGTACATCCAAAAGGATGGAAGTAAGAAATGTTGGGCTTTCTGTTCTTCCACAACTCATATGGAGTCTTTTCCAGAATAGGTCTTATAGAGATTCTATTCTGAATGTAACACGCTGTATTAACTGCTTCTGCCCAAAAGTGTTTAGCCATGTTAGTCTCATTGATCATGGTTCTGGCCATTTCTTGTAGAGTTCTATTCTTGCGCTCTACAACTCCATTTTGTTGTGGAGTTCTAGGACAAGAGAAATCATGAGAAATGCCATTTTCATTAAAAAATGTTTCTAGATTTTTGTTTTCAAATTCCCCACCATGATCACTTCTGACTTTTACAATTCTAAACTCTTTTTCATTCTGAATTTGGTTGCAGAAAGTAGAGAATACAGAGTGTGACTCGTCCTTGTGTTTTAAGAACTTTACCCATGTCCATCTGCTATAGTCATCTACGATCACTAATCCATACTTCTTGCCACTGATGGATGCAGTTTTTACTGGTCCAAACAGATCTATATGAAGAAGTTCTAATGGTCGGGAGGTAGAAACAACATTTTTTGGTTTGAAAGAGGGTTTTGAAAACTTGCCTTTTTGACATGCTTCACACAGAACGTCTGAGTTGAACTTCAGATTAGGAAGTCCTCTGACCAGATTGAGTTTGTTAATCTGAGATATTCTTCTCATACTAACATGCCCCAATCTTCTGTGCCAGACCCATTGCTCGTCGTCAGCAGACAGAAGACATTTTACATTCTGACTTTTTAGTTCAGAAAGTTTTATTTTGTAAATGTTGTTCTTTCTCTTTCCATTAAAGAGGATTGTTCCATCTTTCTGACTAACTGCCTTGCAGGACTTTTGATTGAAGATTATATCATAACCGTTATCACTTAATTGACTTATGGATAACAAGTTATGCATTAATCCTTCTACTAATAAGACATTAGATATAGAGGGTAAAGTACCATTACCTATGGTTCCAGAGCCAATGATTTTACCTTTCTGATTGCCTCCGAAACCTACATATCCTCCAGCTTTAAGTTCCAGGCTTTGGAACATATGCTTTCTTCCCGTCATGTGTCGCGAGCATCCAGAGTCCAGGTACCATGACTGGGGTTTCAATCTTGCTGTCAAAGACATCTGCAACATATAGGATTTTATCCTTAGGTACCCACATCTCTTTGGGTCCTTGTTTGTTAGTGTTCACAGAGTTCTGATCGAGTTTTGGTTTCTCAATAGAATTTGAATAAGATTCACTGGTGTATTTAATATCATGTGTGTGTCCATATGTGAAGTGAGAGTTCAAAGGAGCATATTTTATGATCATATCATCAACACGTTTGGGTTTATACGGAGCTTCTCCTCTAGGATTGACATAACCTATGCCCTTTCTCCCATTTCTACTAACTCCATAGATCATTGAAGCCATTTTGCTTCTGTCTATGTTTTTAGCTAGAAATTTTTGAAAGTTATAGTCGTAATGTTTTAAAATATTATCAGAACTACTGGAAACTTCTGAATCAGATTGTTTCTGATATTTTTCAAAAGAGTTGAGTTTTGAAACAGTTTCTTTTAATTCAGAATTTTCTGCTTTTAGCTTTCTGTTCTCTTCAGACTCAGATACCAGATCATGTTTCAGATTCTTATATTTGAGCTGAAGTTTCTGATAGTTTTTAAGAATTTCTGACAAACTTTCTTCTAATTGAGATCTAGAAAAGTTAGAGAATACCTCTTTAGTTTCTGACTCAGAGTCTGATTCTGATAAGTTTGAATCATCTGATATGTTGGCCATTAGGGCAATGTTCGCGTGTTCATTTTCTGATTCGGATTCTGCTTCAGAGGATTCCGAGTCATCCCAGGTAGCCATAAGACTTTTCTTTCTTTCCTTGTTAAACTTTTTATTTGGCTTTTCTTTCTGCAGCTTAGGACAGTCACTTTTGTAGTGTCCAGGTTCCTTGCATTCGTAACACACTACCTCTTTGTTTCTAGACTTTTTGTGTCCAGAGGATGGTTCAGAATGACTGCTTGATCTTCTAGAGTTTCTGAATTTTCGTTGCCTATTTTTCCATAGTTGTTGTATTCTTCTGGAAAGGAGTGATAGTTCATCTTCTTCTGAGGAGCCACCAGAGCTTTCTTCTTCTGCCTGAAAAGCTTTAGTTTCAGATTTATATTTAGATTTAAGAGCAATAGACTTACCTTTCTTCTGGGGTTCATCTTCTTCTAGTTCTATCTCGTGACTTCTTAAAGAGCTGATCAGTTCTTCAAGAGATATTTCGTTGAGGTTCTTGGAGAGTTTTAGTGCTGTGACCATGGGTCTCCATACTTTAGGTAAGCTCCTGATGATTTTCTTGACATGATCTGATGTTGAGTACCCTTTATTCAGAACTTTTAGTCCAGCAACTAGAATTTGAAACCTTGAGAACATTTTCTCAATTGTTTCATCTTCTTCCATTTTGAAGGCTTCATACTTTTGGATGAGTGCCAGAGCTTTAGTCTCTTTGACTTGAGAGTTGCCTTCATGCGTCATTCTCAGAGAATCAAATATGTGTTTGGCTGATTCTCTGTTAGTGATTTTCTCATATTCTGTGTGGGAGATTGCGCTGAGGAGAATCGTTCTGGCCTTGTGATGATTTCTGAAATCTTTCTTCTGTTGATCAGTCATGGTTTTCCTTTCAATCTTCTGACCGTCTTTTCCGACAGGGTGAGTGTAACCATCTGTTACCATATCCCAGAGATCACCGTCATGAGCCAGAAAGAAACTTTCGATTAGATCTTTCCAGTAATCAAAGTTTTCTCCGTCAAACACCGGTGGTTTGCCACTGATTTTGTCGTTGTAGTTCTGAACGGATTCTGCCATAGTGCTTTTTCGTGAAGGATCTTTTATCTGACACGGTTAAATGTTAGCACCCAGAACCAGGCTCTGATACCAATTGAAGAAACGAAAAAACACAAGAAGGGGGGTTGAATTGGAGTTTTTTTTTTTTTTTTTTTTTTTTAAATTAATGCAAAGGACACAATGGTTATCCTGGTTCGATTGAACTCAATCTACTCCAGTCCACCCGCCAAGGTGATTTCGCCTCTCTCTTGAGGACTTAATCCACTAATCAGTTACGATTACACAATTTCAGTAACAACCGTCACTCTTCTTGAGGTTTAACCACAACTTGGTTTTCTCAAGGAATAAAAAATTAAAAAACAAGTGCTTCTAGTAAGCTTTATCACAACCGTGATTTTTACACTGTTTTATCAAAATGTAAATCAGAATACAAGAGCAAGTGAAATTGAAGAATTGTGGACAGTATGAGCTCACAAAAAAGTGCTTTGGTCATCTGCAGGGACTCCTTTAAATAGCTGAGAAGATTTGATCCGTTGGAGACGCGTGAACTATTTTTGGAGAGGATAATAATGCTAATTAATGCTCTTTCCAAAAATACAGATTCAATCCGTTACTTTGAGATTCTCATAAATGAGAAGGATAGCGTATCAGAGTCTACGTTGAATCATCAGAGTTTCTGGCTTGATACAGCTTTGGTGCTGAAGCGCTAGACATCCGTCATCAGAACTTAGGTTGATGCTTCCAAATCAGAGCTTCGCTTTGATTAGAACTTCGCTTTAAACTTCGCTCAGATTGAATCTTCTGATACTTCTGTTTCAGAACTTCTTTGAGATCAGAACTCATTGTATTAGAACTTTCCTAGAACTTTCCTACATATCATAAACAATGAAATTAGGAGCATCAAGTTCTAAAATAACAAGTGTTTGTTATCATCAAAACTATTAGGAATGTAGAATCAATTCTTGTTCTAACAAAGGGTGCGTGGGTTCATACCTCATATGAGACATTTCCTTCTTTTTACCACTTGTATGATTCATGTTTCTTTTTCAATTTTCTCTTGATCATATCTCACTATCTTTACATTATTTTGAGCTTATTTTTTTCACACTAATTATTTGTTATACCTATTTTATGAATATGTCAAAAAATTCCAAAAATATTAATTATTTTGTCCATTTTTACTATGTTAAAAACATGCCTTTTTTGTGATTGTTTTAGCACTTTTCATGATGTTTATTGGTTTGTTTCCTTAGCCTAATTGCTCACAAATGTTTATGTGCTTATACCATGTCATGTCATGTCTTGTACCATGCCTAAATGTGTTAACTTTGTTATTCATCTTTGCCTAAATGTTGGAATTGTTAACATGTACACAAATGTTTAAGCATGCTTATATCTCCTAGGGTTTAGGATTGATTATATGCTTATCATGCTCTTGGTCCTCATTTTGTATGAATGTTGTTCCCTTTTAGGTTACGTATTGCTTTCACTTATGTGTTTGTAACCCTTGTGATCTTTGTTTATATTTGTATACCAAGATGCATGTCTTGTGATGTCTAGCTTGTTTTCATTATAAAATGGTATCTTAAACTTGTCCATGATTGTTTGAAACCTTCACTTGTTTTCATGATTAAGTGGTGTTAGTGTCAACCCTAAACCATGTCACAATCTTGACCTTAGTTCATGCTTACTCTAATTGTTCATACTTGAACTTTTCATCCTTATTTTTTGTTCATATGATGATAGGTATACCTTTTTCCTTTATTCATGTATATTTGATATTGTTATATCCATGATTCTTATGTTGATTTGAACCTTTGTTTGATATTGTAATATCCATGATTCTCATGTTGATTTGAACCTTTATTTGATATTGTCATATTCATGATTCATATGTTGATACTTGTTTCCATGACCATGATATTGTTATATCCTCCCTTTATGATTGATATTGTTATATCCTTCATACCCATGATGATCGTGTTGATGTTGTTACATTTATGTCCATGCTCACATGATATTGTTATGAACATGTTATGATATGCCATACTTGTGTTGTTACTTTGGTCTTGTTAGAACCATGAATCATGTATGCTTTGACTATGCGTCATCCATGTTTATGTGTCCATCCTTGGTTGTTACCATCATTATTTATGACTTTGTTAAGTCTTGTCTTAGATGTTGTCACATCTACCTTCATGTGTTGGTTGTTACCTTGTTCATTTGACTTTGTTATATCTCTTTTCATCTCATGTGATCCTTTGATTAACGTCGTGTTTGAATGTCATCTTTGCCATAAGTTGTGTGTCTTTGTTTGATGTCATGTTTGAACATCATCTTTATCATTTATTATTCACCTTGATTGATGTCATGTTGGAACATCACCTTTATCACTCTTTATCCACTTTAGTTGATATCATGTTTGAATGTCATCCTTTGTCATGTTCACTTTGATATCATGTTTGAATATCATTCTTGTTCATCTCATCCATTATCACACATATACTCATGTTTATTTTGATTTTGTCAAGACATCCCTAGTGATGTTAGCTTGTTAGCTCTCTTTTCTTTTGTTGCCTAAATCCAAAGGAAATATTTCTTTTGTTGATTTTATGTCATAGGTAGTATAACATTCTCCCTACTACCCCTTTTAACTTTGTTAAGTCATTAACCTTTCAACATAGCTTTAGGTTAGAGTTTGTAAACTCTTTGACTTTGTTAAGCCATGTAAGTGTTATTGTTATAAACATTTACTTTCCCCTTTGGAACCTTGACCACTATCAAGTGTTCTTCACCCATAGTTAGGTAAACTACAATTGCTCTGATTCCATCCTTGTTAGGATACGTAGGCATAAGACTGCGAAGTCTTGTCGAGCACACTAGCAATAAACCTCCTTATAAAACCCAAAATAGAACATTTCCAAACATTAGCAAGCAAATTGATGCTGTGTTATAGTGGGAGACTCCAAAGTCTGCTACCGAGATATGAAGTTTTCTGGGATTGGCGGGCTATTACCGCAAGTTTATCGAAGGCTTTTCTAAGTTGGCATTACCTTTGACTCAGTTGACTCGAAAGGGTCAAGTTTTTGTGTGGAATGTAGCTTGCGAAGAGAGTTTAGTGGATTTGAAGAAGAGGTTGACGACCGCTCCAGTGTTGATTTTGCCTAATCCGAGCGAATATTTTGTGGTGTATTGTGATGCATCGAAGATGGGTCTTGGTGGAGTATTGATGCAGAATGGACAAGTTGTTGCCTATGCTTCGAGACATTTGAGAGTTCACGAAAGGAATTATCCTACGCATGACTTAGAGTTGGCCGCTGTGGTGTTTGTGTTGAAGATTTGGAGACTTATCTTTTTGGTTCTAAAGTTGAAGTGTTCAATGATCATAAGAATCTGAAGTACTTGTTCGATCAGAAAGAATTGAATATGAGGCAGAGAAGGTGGTTGGAATTACTGAAGGATTATAACTTTGATTTGAGTTACCATCCGGGCAAACCAAATGTAGTGGTTGACGCGTTGAGCAGAAAGTCATTGCATATGTTGATGCTTATAGTGAGAGAATTGGAATTAATCAAATAGTTTTGAGATTTGAGTTTGGTGTGTGAAGAGACTCCTGACAGTGTGAAGTTAGGAATGTTGAAGCTGACAAGTGGTATTTTGGAGGAAATCAGAGTGGGTCAGCAAGTGGATTTGAAGTTGGTGGACCAATTGATGTTAATTAACCAAGGTAACAAAGGAGAATTCCGGATTGATGAGAATGGTGTGATGCAGTTTCGAGATAGAGTGTGTGTTCTAGATGTTCCAGAAATCGAGAAAAGTATTCTATGAAGAAGGATATTGCTGAGTTCATTTATGCTTGTTTGACTTGTCGGAAGTCGAAGATCGAACATCAGAAGCCGTTGGGTATGATGCAACCGTTGAATATTCTAGAATGGAAATGGAATAGTATTTCCATGGATTTTCTGTCGGGATTGGCGAAGACTGAGAAAGGGAATGATTATATTTGGGTGATTGTGGATAGATTAACTAAATCGGCTCATTTCTTACCGATGAAGATTAATCATTCTATGCAGAAGCTAGTTGAGATGTATATTGAGGAAATTGTGAAGTTGCATGGGATACCGTCGAGTATTGTGTCGGATAGAGACCCGAGATTTACGTCGAGGTTTTGGAAGAGTTTGCAAGATGCTTTGGGTACTAAGTTGAGGTTGAGTTCTGCCTATCATCCGCAGACGGATGGACAGACATAGAGGACTATCCAGTCTTTAGAGGATTTGCTGAGAGCTTGTGTGTTGGATCAGGGTGGATCGTGGGATAGTCATTTGTCGTTGATCGAGTTTCATACGACAATAGTTTTCATGCTAGTATTGGGATGGCGCTGTATAAAGCTTTATGTGGAAGGAGGTGTAGGACTCCATTGTGTTGGTATGAATCAGGCGAGGGTGTTATACTCGGACCTGAAATTGTGTAAGAGACGACTGAAAAGATTAAGATGATCCAAGAAGGAGGAAAGTTGGACTTGAGATGTGAAGATCAGATGAGGGAGTTGTATCCGACTCTATTTCCTTGAGGTAATTTTCGAGGGAGAAAATTCTTTAAGTGGGGGAGAGTTGTAACACCCCAAATTTGTAAGAATATTTATTTAATTTATTTAAATATAATATTCGTGAATTTTGGTAAATTTTAGTGGTTTGTATTGATGTTGGTATTTTGTTGAGTTTTGGTTATTTATTTAAATAATAGTATATAATATGGAATATATTATACTATTATTTATTTAAATAATATTAGATGAATTAAGGGTAAGATGGACTTTTGAGGAGGATTAGTGAGGGTAAATTGGGGAAAGCCCAATTTAGAGGCCCAAGGGTTAGGTTTAACAAAAAGGAGAATTTGAGAGGAATAGGATTCATTTTTGTTAGATCGTGAAAAGAAGGGAAAATGCTAGAGCTCTGAGGAAAGAGGGAAAAGCTTAGGATTCGAGAAAGTTTCCAAAAACTCAAGAGAGAAAGGCTTGGAATCGACAATCTAAGGTATGAGGAGTATTACCTTTCATTGTTTTCAATATAGGGATTCGATGTATTTAAAGTGGATTTTGAGGTTTATGTGATTTTTGTGGGTTTATGAGTAAACTGAGGAAGCTATGATGTATTAGTGAGGTTTATGTTATTTTGTGGGTTTATGAGTAAACTGAGGAAGTTATGATGTATTAGTGAGGTTTATGTGATTTTGTGGGTTTATGAGTAAACTGAGGAAATTATGATGTATTAGTGAGGTTTATGTGATTTTGTTGGTTCATGAGTAAACTGAGGAAGTTATGATGTATTAGTGAGGTTTATGTGATTTTGTGGGTTTATGAGTAAACTAAGGAAGTTGTAATGTATTAGTGAGGTTTATGTGATTCTTGTGGGTTTATGAGTAAACTGAGGAAATTATGATGTATTCGTGGATTGATGACGAAGGTGAAGGGGTTGTGAGGACTTTGGGGGTATTGGGGTATTTTGAGGGTTTATGTGATTTTGAGGCTTATGATAGTGTAATGAATTGGCCTAATAGTCTTAGGCTTTTGTGCCCTTGATGCTATGATAGTGTATGATGGGTAATAGCATATTTAGGATAAAATTTCCTAATTTCCATGGTGGATGTTATATGATGATTATATGATGAATTTGTGTGCCTTATAAGTGTATTCTTTTTCTTTTGAGGATTGAACTTATATCCATCAATTTCAAAGGTTTTAGGCATAATCTTAAAATAATGATTAGATGGTTTAATTGTGTTAAAATTGTAAATTTACTTGAGATGACTATAGTATTGGATGGGTTGTAATTTTCTGAGAGTTTGGGTTTTTACGGAATTGAAATCGGAGGTCCGGAAGGCCTCCAACGGTGAAATACGCAGAAAATTCTGCATGTTGTCCGTCACGAATGTTCATGTTTTCGGTCGAAATCGTTTTGGTCATAACTTTTGATCCGTAAGTCCGTTTTGATCCCTTTCGAAGCGTCGGAAAGCTAATGAATAGATATATAACATAGTATAGATAAGAGAACTGGTTGCCCAATATTTTTATATCAAATATGTTTGGGAAGTCAATTGTGTATATGTTCTATTAATGGATTGTTGTGCTGTTTGCTGCCGGTTGTGAAATTATTTGTGGATAATTTATCGAATACTTGTGTGTGTTTGTTTTGATGTATGAATTACCACAAGTATATTGATGAATTATGAGATGTTTATACATGATGTTTGATGATTAGATGATGATACGAATTACCACGAGTATGTTGATGATTATGAGATGTTTATACAGGATGTTTGATAATTAAATGATGATGTGAATGACCATTAGTTATATTGATGATTATGAGATGATGATACATGACTATTTTGATGTGAATTACCATGAGTAATATTGATGATTATGAGATGACGATTCATGATGTTTTCATGATTAAATGATGATATGGATTAACATGAGATTTTGATGAATGATGATGCACGTAATGACTTTTTGTTGTTGATGATGATATTGACGTTGTGCATCATGCATTTATAGCATTATAGGACTTCGGTCCAGTGAGTTAGACTTCGGTCTATTGACGATTATAGGACTTTGGTCCAGCGGGTTAGACTTCGGTCTATTGTGGCTTCAATCCCATTGTGTGGATGTGATGTATTTTGACGTGCTCTGATTCCTATATGGAATTGATCCTATTGACAGGGATCTTTGGAGGGTGATGGCCTAGTGTCCATCGACTTTGATGAATTGGTACCATATGCACGAGTCTAGTTGTGCATTACATTTATGTGGCATCTTTATGTGATTTATGATGTTGTGACTTTTGATGCTTTTTGATGACCCTGATGATGTTGTATATGATAATGACGCCATTTTATGCATATCCTGTTTTTATATTGATTATAATGGATTGTGATTAGTCTCTCTGCCTGTTTGAATGTTGCCTCCACGTGGGTAAGGTGCAGATGATCAGGCTTAGCGGTGGATGCCTTCGAGGTCCTTTTGGAGTTTTTAGTGCTTTTGGTCGACGTATAGGGTCTTGCTCTGATAGTGTAACATCGGGTTGGGTCGTTGAGTCGAAATATGTTATGTTGACATTTTGTTGTTAGTTGATTATTATGGTTTTTATTTTAAAACCTTTTGATTTTGGATTATTGTGGTTATGGTGGTTCCGCTGCTAATTTTGACGGCTTTTGAATATTTTGAGGAAAACCCATGTTTACGAAACAAATGTTTTATTTTGAGTTTATTGAGAAAATGTGCACCCTTCTGATGTGATTTTTACTCTGATAATTTGTGTATTTTTCCGTGTATATTTGTGGGGTAGAAAAAGGTGTTACAATGAACAACATTCCTTTTCTTACTATCTGATATCTTACTACCAACCAACTATTTCTTCTTCTTCTTGGGAACCTTATTGGCCTTGGTATGAGTAGGGATCTTCTCGTAAGGAGTCCTTTTAGACTTCAACACGGCCTTTCTATTTTTGCCTTTTTTCTGCAACTTCTTGTCAAACGTTTTACTAATACCAACATCTTTTGCAATAGCTTCACTGACAGGAGCATATCCAACATGAACTCCACTGTTTTTATGGATAGAACCCTCATAAGCACTGACAAAATCATTCACAACATCATCAATGTTGTCACTCGCATTATTCACCATATCTTTCACTTCAGAATTAACAGGGGAAAATTACTCATCCTTCCTCTGAGTTGGAAACTAAACCAAGCAAACTTTTTACATTCATCTGATAAAGATTGAACATACTGCTATAATACAAAACCTAGCAAAATTTTGATGGCTTAAAGATGAGCAATAGAATTAGAGTCTTTAGCATAACCTTGTGCTAAAAGTTAGGCCTTTTTCTAGTAACAATCTCATATTTTTCTTATTATTATTATTAACATCCTCAACATAGGATATGTCATCATCAATCACATAATTATTCTTAGGTTTCACATCATCAAAATATGGAATATTGTGGGGAACAATTTCTAGGACATGTATTCTAACATACATCTTATACCTGAGATTTAACACACCAAAAGGAACACCCATTTCAGAATCACCAAACACAAAACTTTGATTTTGAATAGTGAAAATTCTAAAGTTATGAGAAGGAATCCTAAGTAGGAATTATGACATAATCACTAATCGTATTTAACTTCTTCTTCTGAACCATTGTTAGTTGATCAATGTTGGGAGGACCTCCAATTTGAACATCGACCTTTCCTTCAATGACAACTCCTTCCATGAGTATTATAAATTCCATAAGTGATAATTCATAAACATGAGTAATTTCTTGAAGCATCTTGTATGGCATCTTGGTTTGCTTACCAATTTGGCACTCTCACTACTACAAAATATACCTTTGGTAACACTAAATTACAACGGTCTGATAGCTAACCGTGGTAATACCTCATTTTTAGACGTGTTTTATTTTTTATATTTATGAAAAGACATTGCATTACGGTCAAAACAATTAACTGTAATTATACATTCATGGAGTGATAGGGTTCAAATCCCAGCTCCAACAATTTTTTACTTTTTCGTTACAATGAGTGTTGTCCTTATATATATATATATATATATATATATATATATATATATATATATATATATATATATATATATATATATATATACCTATCACCACGGTTGGTAATGTGAACCGTTGTGAAAGATATTACATTTCATCACGGCTTTTGAATACATCCTGGTGAACTTGTTTACTCATATATAAGCGAATTAACTTTCACTTTTTGACAATATCGTTGTATCTCTTATAGCAAAACCCTATCACACATTTTCTCTCTTATTCTTTGTCATTAGTTTTCATATTCTACAATATAGCCTCAATCTTATTCTTCATACATAAAGGTATTCCTTTTCTTCCTTATTCTCTCATTTTCGTGCATGTCGTTGTTATGTTTTACATGATTTTCATATGATTTTCTTCTTGTTCGAGAGTTTATGGGTTTTTTAATGTTGTTGTTTGTTGTTGTTGTTGTTGATAAATGTAGATCTAGAATGACATCATTCAAATTTAACACAAGTTTGCAGCTTTCTCCTCAGTTTCATCTTCCTTTCATTTTACAAGTTTGCATATTATTGGTGTGGTTCACATGATGTTTTGTCTTAATTTTCCACGAATTTTTTCAATTTAAGGTATGTATGTTGTTGATAAATATTGCTCTATGTTATTGATGTTTTTGTTGATGTTGTTTTGTGTTATTTGTTAACAAATGGTTTTTCATGTGTAGCTAGCAAGTGGTTATGGTTCTTTACTTATCACTGATAATGGTTGCAGTTAGGTATCGAACCCATGACCCTAAATTTATGGCAACAGTTGTTTAAGACAACGGTTGTTTAAGTCAATCATTGTGATAGGTAGTGCACTACATAGTTTATCACAACGGTTCCATGCCACTGGTTGAAAACAGCGAACTTACAACCACACCCTAATTCACCACGGTTGGTCAGGCGTGATGGTATCCCTTTTCCAACCGTGGTGAATGGGTTTTTCCATAGTAGCGTATCGACTGATTTTTCCTTCTTCAATAATGAGATTTGGAAATCCCTTGACAGCATTTACAGATATGATCTCCTTCATGCTCTTAACCTTGGATGAGGGTTGAGAGATCCATATATAACAATTGTCTTTGGCTCTTGAACCCTTAATTAGCACCTCTTGATCTTTGCTAGAGACAATACATATATTCAGATTTGTTGTAGCTAAAATTCAATTCTTTATCACACAGTTAACTTATGTTAATCAAGTTAGTAGTTAATCTTTCTACCAATAACACATCATCAAGACAAGGAAAACCTGGACTAACCAGTTTGCCTATGCATATGATTTTACCTCTACTTCCACTACCAAAGTTAACATAACTGTTAAAGTAAGACTTTAACTGTTTAAAATAGCTCTTTTCACCAGTCATGTGCTTTGATCATCCACTATCAAAATATCAGTCCTCTCTTGATGAAACTCTAAGAGATGTATGAGCTATAAGACAAGTGACATATTCCTTGGGTTTCCAAACCTTCTTGGATTGAGTTTTCTTCGCTTTATTTCTATTGCACCTTGGCTGACTATAAGACTGGGAATATGCATACAATCTATAGCAAAAGGGTCTTATATAACCATATCTTCCACAGTAGTAATACCTCCAAGATGATTTCTTGCTCCCTTTGATGTGAGGGGACACATGTTGAGCGGGATGCTAGGACATGTGAGTGGACACATGTTGAGCGGGATGCTAGGACATGTGATCCTTCACCAGAAACTCAAATTTCTTTTCAAGAGCAACCAACTTCTTAGTGGGGAGTTTGACCTTTTTGTTCATGGATCTATTGTAAAACCCTATAGTCTTCTTCTTCCCAATTTCCAAGATCTCATCTAACATATCAAAAACATTATTGAACATACAAACATATTTTGTCGTATTATCAAGTTTGGACTTTAACAACGTGACTTCGTCTTCCAGACCTGCAATGGTTGATCCAAGCTTCTCTTTTTCAAGTAATAGAGTATTAATGGTCTTCTTTTGTTTCTCTTCTTTCAAACCTTCCGTTCAGTAAGATCAATTGTGCTTTTTTATCTAATATATTGTATATTTTATATTAAAAAAAGATTTTTATTTATTTAAAACAATTTTTCATTTAAAACATTTTTATTTTGTTTATATCTTTTAATAATAATACCCATTTTGGTTTTCACTTAGGGTTTATTTGTTTGAGGGGAAGGGGATGGAAGAGATTTTAATGGAGAGAAAGGAAAGAGATGAGAGGTGAGAAATTTTTTAAAATTATATATATATATATATATATATATATATATATATATATATATATATATATATATATATATATATATATATATATATATATATGAGAGAAGAGATATTTTATTAATAATTAATATTTTATCCCTATGATCTTATATGCGATATCATATTTAAAGGTTAAAAATTCATAAATATTTATTAACTAATAAACTTTTTAATATTTAGTAATTAAAAAAGTTATAATTTATCATATAACATTAAAAAAAATTAAGTACACTTATTCAAATTATAACTTATATTATAGCTTTAAAAAAATAAGTATACCTATTCAAATTATTAATAAAATATCTCTCCTCACTTCGTGAACTAAACATAAATAAACATAAAAACAAAAATTATAAAAAAAATATAATGATTATAATTTATATTAAATACAAAAATTCAATAACATTTTGAAGCTGGAGACCAATTTTAAAAAACTGATGGAATCAATAAAGAAAAATGACACAAAAGAGAAGTAATAATACGAAAAATAATAATTTTAAAATATTAAAATAAATATTTTAGTTAACATAATAATTTTTTAAATATTAAAATTTATATTGTCTTTTCTCCCTTTTAAATCTCCCACTTTGAAGATGCAAAAAGTATATTTTGAAAGGGTTTTTCTCCCCTCCTCTCTATTTACTCCGAACCAAACTTAAGTTCATTTTAGGTGTTTAATGGCCATTTTGTTTAATTACAATAACAAATAAACATAATATGATACTATAATTTATTAGTTATTTGATGGACATAATTCATCTAATTAATATAATTTTATTGAATCTCTGTATAAAAATTAAAAATTTCAAAATAATTTATTACTACTGTAGGTAGGGCTGACAATGAACTGAATCAACTCGAACATAATTTAAAATTCGATTCGATTAATAAATCGTTGAACTAAGTTCATTAGCCAAATGAGTTGAATATGATAAAAAAAGAATTAAGTTCGTTAATTAAATGAATTGAACTTAAAATATACATAATTTGAATCTTTGGGTTCATGATTCAACTCGATTATATATAAGAAGAGTTATATTAACTAAGAGTATGTTTAAATATTTACACCAAATCCTAGCCTTATATTTTCTTTCAATCTTCCAAGTTTAATTAATCATTTATATTCTAGAATTTGGTGTAAATATTTAACTAAGAATATATATATATATATATATATATATATATATATATATATATATAATCAGTTTTAAATATATATATATATATATATATATATATATATATATATATATATACGATTTTGATTAATTAATTAATACTAATACAATGATGAATGAATTGGTACAGCACAAATAGTTGAATGAAAGAGAAAGAAAAGATGCTTTTTTTTTCTTTTGACGAAGAAGGATAATTTCTTGAAATGCTAAAGAGCTAAAATAAGAAACATTTATCCAAAATGACCGAAAGTGTCTAGGTTAGGTATGATTAGTTCCATGATTGTGATAGCCGTCACTATTTTCTATTTTTAATATCTTAAAAAAAGATTGATCTAGGCACTAACTAATTGCTCCACATATATTAAAACAACTACAGTATTTTATACTTGACAGCAAATATATAAATTTGAAAGAATAAAACAACTATTTTGATCCTGAATATTAAGAAGGTCTCACCACAATTTAAAATTGCAAATATGTTAATATTTTTTTAATGAATAAATTTGTAAATAAAATTGACTAAAATATATTTTCAAGTATTAAATTGACTATTCAAAAATAAATTGGAGTTTTTAAGGGTCTTAAATTTGCGCTTGGAAAAAGTTACAACAAGATCGAATTACAAACTGAAAACAAAGTAATAACTAAGGCGACCAACAAATAAGAGGTTGTCAAGGAGAAAAATTTACTTCATATATCTACTCTTATACCAATATTTCTACATTCTTTTTAGAAACCGGCAATTTTACCCTTATTTATTTTTTACTTTTACTATTTATGCCAGACATCTAAAAAATTGAACAAAACGAAACCGTATCGGAAGACTTCAATCAAGACTTTTGATATGTTAATTTTCTCTTTTGGGAGACTTGAACAAAGAGTTTCGATTTATCACAAAATATATACCGGAAGACTAACCAAAAGAGTTTCGGTTTGTTACAAATCTATACCGGAACACTTTTTGGAAGTCATCCGGTTTGTTACTTACCTATACCAGAACACTTTTTTTGAAGAAATCTGGTTTATTTAAAATTACATACCGGAACTCTTTGATAAAGTGATCGGGTTTGCTTTTTAAAATTTTATTTGTTTATAATTTTTTATAGTACAGGTACGGAAATTCCTCCAAAAATATGTGCAGATACTTCTGATATTTTTTCAACTACGCAAAGATTTGGTACACGAGAAGAGGTGATAAGGTGGATTAAAGAGGTTGGAATCCGAAATAAAGTAACTGTTATTATCACTCGTTCAGATACTGAAATAGGTAAGAGAGGAAGAAGTAACAAATTAATATTTGGTTGTGATAAAGGTGGGAAACACAAGATACTGATAGTGGAACCCAAAGTGCGACGAAAAAAATGTGGATGTCCATTTAAAATCAGGTCGACTCCGGCGAAAAATGGGTCTGGATTGAATGTTGATGTAAAATGTGGAGTTCATAACCATGGTTTACCTGATAGATTAGAAGGTCACTCCTTTGTTGGTAGGTTGACCACAGACCAGAAGCAGCATATTGTTGATTCGACAAAGAGACATGTTTCACCTAGACACATATTACTTTCCTTGAAAGAGCGAGATCCAGAGAATGCCACTCGGATCACGCAAATATAAAAGCATGACAGTATGATAGAAAAAGAGATAAGAGGTCCTAGAAGTGAGATACAACATTTGTTTAAGTTTATTGAGCACGTAAGTTATGTTTATTGGAGTAGAAAAAGAGATGAATATGAAGTTATTAAGTCTAAAAATTAACACATAAACATAAACATGAGTCAATAAGTCTAAAAACTAGGTCAATAAGTCTAAAAATTAGGTCAATAAGTCTAACTAGGTCATTAAGTTTAAAAACTAACACATAAATATAAACATAAGTCAATAAGTATAATAGTTAACACATAAAAAAAATATAAACACAAGTCAATGTGAACGAGAAATACGTAAAGCTTTAAATAAATTAGCAAACTGGATCATCCTCTTCGGCATCAACCTGTCTGAGATAACGATGAATCAATGTAGAAACACAAGTCCAGCTAGGATCAGATGGTCCTGCATCGTAAAAAGGAACTAACGCCTCTCTTGGCGCATCATAAGGGGGTGGTACCAAACGAGGATTTGAAACACGATAACAACCCAGAAGACTCTTAAAATAAGTTCAGGTACACAAACTTAAATATTATTAACCGGAACACTTACTTTAACTGTTCCAGAGGCCAAAATGTAAACCATAAGTCTTTTATGAAGTGTTCCGGTTTGCAGCGTAATTTTGTTATATTTCGGAAGTCTTTGGGAGCGTGAAGGGAAAACGAAATTGTTCTAAAACATATATCTATTTATGAGGGTATTTTGGTCCAAAAAAAATTGTGTAGCGGTATGGGAATAATTGTAGGGGTATGGGGTAAAATTTTCCGTCAAGGATCATGGAAGGTTGCGGCATATTGCATCAAATTAAGCCCAGTTTGAATGAAGATTGGGAAGTTAAAATTAATTAATCATATCATAGAAAAGCCAATCATTGTATACAGGACTTTGTGTAGGAGCAATAAACTCTATAGTATAGGTTTCCAAATTTTGGAAGGCCCTAAATTTTAGAAGGTCTAATTTTTTTCCTTTCTATAAGTGGAATAGTTGATATCGTGCTATGCTAATAATTACTATTAGGCTAGAAAATCATGTCCATTAACGTATAAATATCACAACAATTGCACATTCCTCTCATTACACTCTTTTGTATAGGGATGGCAACGGGTAGGGTCGGGTGCGGGTTTTGCACTACCCAAACCCACACCCGAAATTACCACCCGCACCCGAACCCGAACCCAAATGCTTTTCGGGTGGCAAAATGACACCCGCGCCCACACCCGTTGGGTTCGGGTTTTTTCACCCAAACCCGAACCCATAGCAAAAACACAAAAATACAACATTAAATTGAAATTTGAATTAAGTTTCAAGATCTTAAGTTTTTTTTTTTAATCAGCTAAAAGGATTTTATTAACTTGGCATAAGATAAATTGCAAATAAACATAAAATTAAAATACAACATTAAATTGATATTTGAATTAAGTTTCAACTTTCAAGATCTTAAGTTAATATTACAATTAAAATACAACATTAACATAGATTATCTGTTTGCCAAGAAAATTCCAACAACATGGTAATGCTAGCAAATTCCAAATTCCAGCAACATGCAAGTTAATTCCAAAACAGACAGCAACATCAACATTCCAAAAGAGACAGCGAATTCTCCAATGGCATCAGAACCCTTCATGATTTTCAGCCTTCTGCAAGTATCAATGAACATTCTGCACATAAAAATAAAATCTCATTATGCCATACATAAAAATAAAAGGGTTAATAGCCATTTTGCCCCCTGCCATATAGGCGATGTTCGAAAAACCCCCTGTAAAGAAAAAACTTGCAAAAAAAACCTTAACATTTGAAGATTCTCTCAATTTTGACCTTCATCACATCCAGCCACCAAAAAAGCTGATGTGGCAGGGGTCAAAATAAAAACGCTGCCAAAATGGCAGGGGTCAAAATAAAAACGTTGCCAAAATGGCAGGGGTCAAAATAAAAACGCTGCCAAAATGGTAAGGGTCAAAATGGCAGGTTTTTGGTGACTGGATGTGATGAAGGTCAAAATTGAGAGAATCTTCAAATGTTAGGGTTTTTTTTGCAAGTTTTTTTTTACAGGGGGTTTTTCGAACATCGCCTATATGGCAGGGGGCAAAATGGCTATTAACCCTTAAAAATATTTAGAAATAATTTTAATTTAATTTTTAAAGATTAATTACTAATATTTAAGACTAATTTCATTATCATAGTTTAAGGAGGGGGTCGGTTTATTTTATGTATTTATTAGTGGTTTTTTATTTATTTTATTTAGGATATTTAGGTCAAAATTGTTGGCCAAGTTACAAACCCTAATTTGCGTACATCAGAAGTAAGAAAGGATCAAAAATATTAATTTGAAGCTTAAATCAAATCTTTCTATTTCTATTTCTATTTCTGATACATGCATAACATAATTTACAAAAGAGTTAGATACAAGATGCGTTACAATTTGAGAAAACCCTAAATCTAATTTTCAACAAACTAATCTAATTCCTTACAATAACAAATCTGAAAATACAATAATGATCAAATCGGAAAACTTCCTAAAATACATTATGAGATTTAATTCTTTAACCTATATAAGAAAAGAATTAGAAGAAGAGAAGACCCTAGACTAAAAATTGGCTATTGTGACTCCCGCCCTTCTCACCAAAGCTCCGATTAACATAGAGAATTCGGGTTTAACATCAGAACCCTAACCTCTCTGAGTTAAGCCATCAATCATTTGAATATCTGCCAAAGAAGGATAAAGGGATTAGGGAGAGATTCAGAAACACATCGAGGAATAAAGAAAGAAAGGAAAGGAACAATATAATTTGGACACGACAAGGAGGGTAAGAGTTCTTAGCTTCTGTTGTTGTTACAAATTGTTATTGTTACAAATTGTTGTTGTTGCAAATTGTTATTGTTGATGTTTGATTGAAATGTTTGGGGGTTTCTGGGTAAAAAATTGGGGTTAGGGTTCTTATTGTAGGGTTAGAGTTCATGTTGTGTAGGGTTAGGTTTCATAGGATGAACCCTAGGGTTCATCCTTTAGGGTAGGGTTCATGCGAGACTAGGAGTTTTTGGGTTGGGATTGAAGGGTGAGAGCTAGGGTTCTTAGGGTTCCTCTCGAACCCTGAAGAACATGGTGGAAATCTGAGCTGGGGTTAGAACTATGATTGAAGATCAACTGGAACAAGGTGTTTGATGGTTGTTTCCAGGGCGGCCGGAGGCCATGCCCGGTCGTGGTGGGTGGTCAGAAGAGAGGGTGAGAGGCGGAGAAGGTTAGAGACAGTGGAGAGCATTCAGAGATAAAGAGAATTAGAAAGAGAGGGAAATGAGATAGAGAAAGGAAAAAAAGAGAGAAAATGGGAGGAGTCTGAAGGGGGAGGGGTTTTGTACCTCCGCCACGTGAGCTTTGATGGATGCCAAGTGGCGTCCTCCCCACGTTCCAGATTTGTTGACTAGCTCTATCAACAGACGATCCTCCACGCGCATCCACACCATGCTCCCTAGTTGACTTGGCATCGTAACCATTGGACTAGCTTACCTTGACCGATAATCAAAATCAAGAGCCACGATCTCACATGATCACTTTCGTGTGATCTGGATCAAGAGGCGAAGAAAGAGTCAGTCATTGACTCTCTCGCTGGGTGAGTCCTCAAGTGTCGTGGGCCCTGGTACGTTGGTGGGCCTTGATGTCTCTTCTATTCACCCCCCATGCGTTTTTCTATTTTAATTAAGTTTTTTTCTATTTAATTAATTTAGCAAGTGATTTAGTTTAGATTAATTAATTAAAATTAAGGTTTTTTTAAGAATAAGGGATAATTAAATAATTAAGATTATTTCATATAATTAGGGTTTTATTTAATCAAATAATGATTAAGGGTTTTATGTAAGTTTAATCAAACTTAATGATAATTTGAATTTTTGATAATTAGAGCTTAATTATCATATATGTGGGTTGCAATGAAGGGTTATTTATTTAAGTTGTTAATTATTTGAATTTACTTAAGTTAGAGATCAATTTCGCTATTTAGGTAAATTAATTAGGGTTTAGGGTTTATTAATTTAAGGATTGGCATTTTTTAGGGTTTGTTAACATAAAATTAACAATTTGATTTTTGATTAATCTATGATAAGTTAATAAGGGTTTTGTTTTTTTTTTAATTGCTTATTTTATTTGGAAGGATTGTAACTTATTTCAATTTGGGGTTTAATTTATATCTTTTTCTAGTAAATCATGGGATAGCCTAGGGGTTAATTTGGGGATAATTTGGGGTGATTAAATAAGGCATATGGAATAACTTATTAGAGAAAAAGATGGGATATATTTGGGATAGACATGGGATACAAATTTTTGGGATAAAACTCTTAAGATCTAAGAGTATAAACATAGGACTAGGGATAAGGGATAAAAATTTAAGGGTTTTCTTTATATAATTTTAAATAAATTATATAATCAATTTATTTTCTAAAATAAATTAAAAGGGGATATTATTTCCATAAATAAAAATGGGATAAAATCAATACCACACATTTAAACTGTAAGTCCTCTACCCTTGTGTATTGAGGTGTTTTTCAAAACTAAATTGTTCTTCACCCCCGTTGTGTGAGAATCATTTTCAAGGGATAAAATCAACCAAACAAAAAAAATATTTTCTAAGAAGAACTACGGTACTCTGGTCCTTCATCTAAGGTGAGGGTACGTAAGCGTAGGGTTGTAAACCATAGCGAGTACAATTATGAAAAATATTTTTAGGTTTCTTTGTTTTTTTATGTAAATAATTCTGTAAATAAAGAATTGATTAAATATTCAAGTAACAAGCAAGCATACCCTAGAATTTTAGGAGGATCCCATTGAGTACAATGGAGGTGAGGGGTGCCTAACACCTTCCACTCACTTAACCGACTCCCGAACCAAGTCTCTCACCCTTAACTTTTAGGTTTTATCATTATTTTCCCGTTCATTGGGAACAAATAAAGGATGTTGGCGACTCTGATTTTTCTGCTGGCCGCGACAGTTGGCGACTATGCTAGGGAGTTCTTATACTTCTCTAAGAGAGTTCATCCTAACCTTGGGTTTTAGGGTTTCTTGCTTGTTTGTTTTACGTTTTTATATATATATTTTATGTTTTCTAAATATATGTCGTATGCTTATATATATATATATGTGTGTGTGTGTGTGTGTGTGTGTGTGTGTGTGTGTGTGTGAGTGTGTGTGTGTGTGTGTGTGTGTGTGTGTGTGTGTGTGTGTGTTTTATGATACGTTTTTGCAATGTCATCATAAATTGGTTGGGATACTCAAGTGTGAAGATAAAACCCAAGCTTGAAGGATAAACCTAAGTAAGGACGTAGAACGAAAATGTTTTTTGGGAGATGTGACATCTCACCAATGCATGAATGCTACACTCGGAAGAAACCCTCCAAAGTTGTCTTCATGGTAAGGCCTGCCCTTAACATAGTTGATGATTTGGATGTGGTCCATGACTCTGAGAACCTATAGAACCCTCTATCAACTCATGGTGACCTTATGTATTCAACCCGCAAGGGTCGTTACTAAGGTCCCGCCTAGATGAGACTTATCCAGAAGGATTACTGTAATACCCCATATTATTTAAATGCTCAATTGGATATCAGATGAGTATCTATGTGCTCTATCTCTGATCAATTGGAATAACAGAATTCTTTAAGTATTGTTAAGTGGGATCATTAGAGCATTTAGTGAGCTCTGAAGAGATAGATTATTTAATGAAAGAGTCAGATCAATAATTATTAGTTCAAGGGAGGATTTTATGGTAACTCTAATAATTGATCAATTTGGTTGAGACGACAAAATATCGATTGAAGATATTTTACCCTGTTGTATTATATAATATAATAAGCATTATATATATATATATATATTGAAAAGAAGGAAAAGAAATAGAAAGTGGGAGAAGAAGAAGAAAAAAACAGAGAAAGAGGAATGGAGAGGAAGAAGAGAGAAAAGCTCCAAGAATAAGAAGCTCATGGATCATCATTCATCATGTTCTTCAACATCCTCTTCGATTATCAGGTGGGTTCTAGATAGATACCCTAAGCTCTAGAAATTTCATGATTGATTTTAGGTTAGAGTTTGAGAGAAAATGAGTAAATTGGCTAAATCAATGTTTTTAACGGATAAAATGTGGAATAAATTGCATAGTATAATCGGGTTATGCATGAATTTAATTGATGATACCTGTTGTTAAGTTCCAATGTGTTTTGAATGAAATTGGTGAAGTTTTGTATCATTAAAAACAGGTTTTTATATTACTGGTTCAGTGGTAACCGGTTACTTGTTTTGAGGTAACCGATTACTTGAAGAAAAATTTGGGATTTTACGTGAAAATGAACTAAGTAACCGGTTACTCATTCTGAGGTAACTGATTACCAAAATGTGGCTCTAACTCTCATTTTAATTTTGTTTTGAACAGTGTAGCTTGAGTAACCGGTTACCACTGTTGGAATTTGTGAAAAATGTTTAAAAATCCATATCTTTTGGATCGTAACTCCGATCAAAGCATGGTAATAGTCGGTGGAAAGCTGTGAAAATATCCTACGGGATAAAAGTGAAAAATATTGATTTCGATACCCGATTAAATGAATCGGAGGGAACCTAAGATTGGTGTTAACTTCGTGATTGAGTGAAAATAATGTTATGTGATATGTTGTGATAAATGATCACCTATACGAATTGTGTTATGCCATATCTATCAAATTATGAATTGTGATGAGAGAAAATACATGTTTAAAATAAGAATTAGGAAGAGTGAGGAAACTTTACCCCAAAACAAAATGATAGTGGAATCTAGTATTGTGACTAGAAATTGATAGAAACTCTAGATGGCGATGCTCGTGCATTCGATGTAGAAAGGTGCATCCTTGACGAGTAATGGTCTAGAGTAGATAACCTAGATGGCGATGCTCGTGCATTCGATGTAGAAAGGTGCATCCTTGACGAGTAATGGTCTATGAGAGAGTGAAACAGTAGTATGGAACATGTGTGACCCTTATGTTTTTTAGAAAAGGCGAATGTGGCCTTGTGATTGTCGAATACAATCACGTTTGTGTATGTGATCACGTAATCGTAACCGTTTCCCTTGAGTTGCAGTTTCATGAGTAACGAGCTCCTCTAAAACGTATGCATGAATTACTTGGTAGGTTTGATTCCCTCGGTTAGTACGAATGGAGCCTACGAGTAAAGAGACTTGCGATGGTTAACAGGCCATGAGAAGTGACGGTTCACAGTTAACAGGCCGATGGACCCGAATCCATTTCGTATGCCAAGTAAATTGCAAGGATCCGTGACTCGGGTCAACTTCTAGACGTAGAAGCGGACGGGAAAAGGGGATGCCTTGGTGAGGTTACCGATTAGTGATAAATTTTGAGTTAACAGACTCATGAACATGTTTCCATATAGTGTGAGATTGTGAACTCAAGGTCATTTCCCTTCCCCTTGACTTGAGTTAGGATTGGCTAGAACCCTGTAAAGCCGAGGGAATCCATAAGATAGGGAACTCACTGAGATTAATATCTCACCCCCATTATTGTTGCTATTTTTCAGGATGTGTTTGCAGGTTTGATTTACAAGTGGAGCTATGCTTGGATGTTTCAAGAGAAGCTTAGCTTTAGTTTTCCGCTGTGTAATTTGTTGTATACAATTGAGAATATTGTATATTGATCTTAGATTTTTGTTTTGGCTAGTTTCCGTATCTTGTACCATAGATTGTATTATGTTTTTAGAATGGTCAAGTATGTGAATTACGCCATTAGGAACTTATGATGGTGTCAGTACCAAATACAATGCTTGTATAGTATTATTCTAGGTATATATATTATACAGGGCATTACAGTTGGTATCAGAGTAGGTCGTGTCCTCGACCTAGCCTTGAAACATCATAAGTAAATCTATTATTGCCTCTTAAGTGTGTCTTGCCAGCACGAATCTTAATGTCATACTATGTAGTGTTGGGCCTGATCAGCCTAATGTTATGTATGTGATAGGTAGAATCATGGTTGAGCGACCACGAAGACTCCGAAGTGTTGTCAGAACTTGTGTTGTGAGGGTAGGCTCAAGCCAAGAGTTAGTGTGTGGAGTTTTAGTCAGCTCGGTTGAGGTCTCAGTAGAAGTCATGCTTTGGGTATCATGGAATTGAAGAGTGGTGTGTTGTTCAAGCAATCCTTTGGAATGGATGGAGTCTAAAGGTTAAGGATCTCTATCGGACAATTGGTCAAGGTATTAAGGAATGTGTTCGGAACAATATCTTCCGACTAGCTAAAAGTGAAGAGTTAAGGACGTTCGGCTTTTATGGGAACCTAAAGTAGTAGAGAAGTGTGAGAAGGAACACAAGGATGTGTTTGCATGCTTCAAGTGAAACAAGTGTGCGCCAGATGTAGAGTATGAGATAAATTGTGTATCTTCAGTTAGGAAGGGAGATCAAGTTTAGGTTTATACTTCAGAATTTCTGTTTTCGGTGAGAGACCAATTTGGAATTTGTTAAATTACCCAAGGAACAGTATAAGGTATTGTGTTGGAGAAAAAATGAGCTTCATTTAGTAACGAAAAGTGTAGTGATACGAACCGGAAGAAGTTTGTATTAAAATACAAAGTATCTTGGATTTAAGGGAATCTTAGTAACATGGTTTTATATTTGGACCTAAGAGGATTACAATGGAGAGTGAAGTAAACACGGTGTGGAAAATGGTATCAATGGTGTGTTATGAGGAAGTGATAACGGAACGTATTTTGGACGAATGGGTGATAGAATTCTTAAGATGTCGTTGGACCTAAAAATTAAGGAAGTGTAATCAATAATGGTTCACCCACGAGAACCCTAGTAGTATGACGTGGAATGGGAAAAGTTACACCTTGGAATTAAGAACAAGCGTAGTAGTAGCACTGTGGTTACAAGTGTACGTGATGGATTCTTATTCTTGAGACAAGTGTGACGAGACGTAATTTATGGAACAGTGAATATTGTATTTTAAGAAGCAAGATTACGGTAAAACAACGAAAATCAAATCAGGACTTCTTACAGACTAAGTGTAAATCATGGAATGGTTTATACCGGATAGGTTTTGTAAATCGTTGATGAGAATTGTCGGTTGTGTAACACCCTTTTCTACCCCACGAATAAACACGGTAAAATACACAAAATATCAGAGTAAAAATCACCTCAAAGGATGCACATTTCTCATTTAATTCAAAATAACATAATTGCCCTATAAACCAAGGGTCTTCCTAAAAATTAAATTAAAAGCCTTCACATGGCAGCGGAACTCAAAGCTTCCAATAAAAAAGGTTTCCAGCAAAAACATCATAATGATTAAATAACACATATCGTCAAATAACAACAAAATAGGGAAAACAGCGTAGTTCGACTCAAAGGACCCCAACCCGATGTTACACTATCAGAGCAAGACCCTCTAAATCGACCAAAAGCAAATAACTCCAAGTCCTCGAAAGCATCCAAAGCTAATCCTGTTAACCTGCATGTTACCCACGTGGAGGCAACATTCACACAGGCAAGGTGAGTAATCACAGTTCAATATAAATCATATAAAGAAAAGACATCAACAGGCAACAGTTGTTTTCATCAATTAATACAGCTTCTCACCATAACCATCATATAAAACATCCCCTAAAACATCACATATGACATCACATAAAACATCACATCACCAATATCACTCATATGAAATCATGCAATGCCACCGAGAATGAAATGCAACGTCATAGAAATGCATGTGGTACCAAATCATCATAATAATGGACACTAGGCCATCAACCCTCCACAAGGGAGCATGTCACAAAATACCCCAATCCGCACAATGGGATTGAAGCCACCACTGGACCGAAGTCCTAAATCGTCACTGGACCGAAGTCCTATCATCATCTATAGACCGTAGTCTAAATGCTATGAATGCATGATGCACAACGTCATAATCATCATCATCAACAAAAGTCATTAAGTGCATCATCAATCATCAAACTCACATATTCGTCATATCATTAAATACATCACCAAAACATCATTAGTCTTCATTTCGCAATCATCAATATAACTCATGGTAATTCACATCAAAATAGTCATGTGTCAACGTCATAAAATCATCAACACATCTCATAGTAGTTTACATCATCAATTATCCATCAAAACTTCACATATACGCAGCTCATAACGTCAAGATACATCATGGTAATTCATATCATCAATTAATCATCAAACATCATCTATACACAGCTCATAACGTCAATATACATCATAGTAATTCATATCATCAATTAGTCATCAATTAAACATCATAATGTGCATCATTATTCATCCACAAAAGTCATCACTTATATCATCATTCATCAAAACCTCATGTTAATCATATCATCATGTACATCGTCAAAACATCGTGATTCATCATCGTCAAATCACCAATATACGCATCAAGATAGTCAAGTAAAATCATCTATATACTCATGGTACTTCACATCGTCATTTTATCATCAAACATCACACATAAACATCTAATAATCATCAATAACATCATATCATCATCTAATCACAATACATCAATCATATCAGGTCATCATTTTCATCACTAAATAATCATCACATAACACGTCAACACATAGCAGCAATTTACAGCAACATCACAACATTAATATAACATAAAACAGATATTTTCTATGAATTTTAAGTCAATAAAAATATTGGTTTTCAGTCCCAGGTCGCGCTAAGCGTTCCCCACCCGCGCTAAGCACGCTAATCACTGCCTCGAAGAGGAGAAATTTTCCCAGACCGCGCTAAGCGGGCTCTGCGATTTCTGCAGAAAAACCCTGCGATAAAAGCACTTCTCCATCTGCGATCCTGCACTCCTAAACTCGTTTTTAACTCAGATTTTTCACAGATTATGTTATTATGACCTATAACCATCATATATACATCAACAACAACAATCATCACATAGCAATTCATCACAATTCATCATCCCTAATCTCCAATTCCTAGGTTTTCCCACAAAACCCCAATTACCCACAACACCTAATCTCTATATCAAAAATATTGCAAAGCGATACTCCCCATACCTTAGAATATTGCTTCTTTCGATCTTCTCTCGAAGTTTCGCTGGAATTCTTCTATGACCTAGCCTCATTCTCACTCGTTCTTCAGAGCACTTTTGCCTCTTCCTAAAAAATAATACGAATAATGAGTTCCTTTCACTATTCTCTCTTAAAATACCCCTAAATGTGCTCTTCCCATCTTACCCTCACTAATTCTCCTCCAAATGTCCACTTTACCATTAATTCCTCTAATATTATTTAAATTAAATAATAATACAAATATACTCATATTATATACTATTATTTAATTAAATAACCAAAACTTCACAAAAACACCGACATCGACACGAAACACCAAAATTCACAGAAATCCACGAATATAATATTTAAATAAATTAAGTAAATATTCTTACGAAATTTGGGGCGTTACAACTTTCCCCCACTTAAAGAATTTTCGCCCTCGAAAATTACCTCAAGGGAATAGAGTCGGATACGACTTCCTCATCTGATCTTCACGTACCCAAGTCCAACTCTCACCAGCTGGTCCGCCCCACAGAACCTTCACCAAAGCTATGTCTTTACCCCATAATTGTTTCATTTCTCGACCATTAACACGCACCGGTAACACTTCCACAGTCAGATTATCCCTCACTTGTACACCATCCATCTGAATCCCATGCGACGGATACAGAATGTACTTCCTCAATTGAGACGCATGGAACACGTCATGCAAATTCGCAAGTGACGGCGGTAAAGTAATTCGATAGGCTACCTATCCTATCATCTGTGATATCTGATACGGACCAACAAAATGTGGAGTGAGCTTCCTAGACTTCAAAGCTCGACCCACACCAGTCACTGGCGTCACTCTAAAAAACACGTGATCTCCCTCTTCGAATTCAAGTGCTTTCTTCCTCTTATCATGGTAGCTCTTCTGACGACTCTGTGAATCCCTCATCCTCTCTTGGATCTTCTTAATCTTCTCGGTCGTCTCTTACACAATTTCAGGTCTGAGTACAACACTCTCGCCCGACTCATACCAACACAATGGAGTCCTACACCTTCTTCCATACAAATCTTCATAAGGCGCCATTCCAATACTAGCATGAAAACTATTATTGTACGTGAACTCAATCAACGGTAAATGGCTATCCCACGATCCTCCATGATCCAACACACAAGCCCTCAGTAAATCTTCTAAAGATTGGATAGTCCTTTCTGTCTGACCGTCCGTCTGTGGATGGTAGGCAGAACTCATCCTCAACTTAGTACCCAAAGCATCTTGCAGACTCTTCCAAAACCTCGATGTAAACCTCAGATCTCTATCCGACACAATACTCAAAGGTATCCCAGGTAACCTCACAATCTCCTCAATGTACATCTCGGCTAGCTTCTGCATGGAATGATTAATCTTCATCAGCAAGAAATAAGCCGACTTAGTTAATCTATCCACGATCACCCAAATTAAATCATTTCCTTTAGTAGTCTTTGGTAATCCCACCACGAAATCCATGGAAATACTATCCCACTTCCATTCTGGAATCCTCAACGGCTGCATCATACCCAAAGGCTTCTGATGCTCAACTTTCGACTTCTGACAGGTCAAACACGCATAAACAAACTCTGCAACATCCTTCTTCATACTTGGCCACCGAAACAACTTCTTCAGATCCTGGTACATCTTCGTAGCACCGGGATGAATGCTCAATCCACTTAGATGTACTTCTTCAAGAATGCTCTTCTTAATATCCGGGACATCTGGAACACACACCCTGTCTCTGAACATCATTACGCCATTCTTGTCAATCCGGAAGTCAACTTCGTTACCTTGGTTAATCAAAGTCCATTGGTCAACCAACTTTAAATCAGATTGCTGTCCCACTCTGATCTCTTCCAGAATACCACTAGTCAACTTCAACATTCCCAACTTTACACTGTCAGGAGTCGCTTCACACACCAAACTCAAATCTCTGAATTGCTCAATTAATTCCAACTCTTTCACCATAAGCATCGACATATGCAATGACTTTCTGCTTAATGCGTCGGCCACTACATTTGCTTTGCCCGAATGATAACTCAAATAAAAATCAAAATCTTTCAACAGCTCTAACCACCTTCTCTGCCTCATATTCAATTCCTTCTGATCAAATAACTACTTCAGACTCTTATGATCGCTGAACACTTCGAATTTAGAGCCAAACCAATAATGTCTCCAAATTTTCAGCACGAACACCACCGCGGCCAATTCCAAGTCATGCGTAGGATAATTCCTCTCATGAACTCGCAATTGTCTCGAAGCATAGGCAACCACTTGTCCATTCTGTATCAATACTCCACCAAGACCCATCTTCGACGCATCACAATACACCACAAAAGATTCACTCGGATTAGGCACAATCAACACTGGAGCAGTCGTCAACTTCTTCTTTAATTCCACAAAACTCTCTTCGTAAGCTACATCCCACACAAAAGCTTGACCCTTTCGAGTCAACTGAGTCAAAGGTAATGCCAACTTAGAAAAACCTTCAATAAACTTGCGGTAATAACCCGCTAATCCCAGAAAACTTCGTATCTCAGTAGCAGACTTCGGAGTTTCCCACTGTAACACGACATCAATCTTAGAAGGATCAACAACAACACCACCACTTGAAATCACATGGCCAAGGAAACTCAATTCCTTCAATCAGAACTTACACTTTGACAGCTTCGCATACAACTTCTTCTCTTTCAACACTTGCAACACAATTCTCAAATGCTCGGCATGCTCTCCTTCAGATTTAGAGTCTATCAGAAGATCGTCAATAAATCCCATTACAAACTTATCCAAATACTCAAGAAAATTCTGATTCATATACTCCATGAATACCAGATGTATTAGACACACCAAACGACATCACAGTATACTCATAGTCACCATACCTCGTCCCGAAAGCCGTCTTCGAAATATCATCAGGCTTAACTCAAATCTGATGATAACCAGACCTCAATCAATCTTGCTAAACACACAGGCACCAACTAACTGATCCATCAAATCCTCAATCCTCGGAAGCAGACACTTATTCTAGATCATCACTTTATTCAACTGCTGACAATCAACACACAACCTCATACTTCCCTCTTTCTTCTTCACCTACATTACAGGAGCACCTCACAGAAAACACTCGGTCGAACAACTTCCTCTCAAACAATTCTTCCAGCTATTCCTTCAACTCACTTATTCAGAAACACACATTCTATATGCAAACACCGACATCGAGCTTGCATCGAGTACCAAGTCGATAGCAAGTTACACTCCACACTTCAGTGGTAGATCACTGATATATCATAAGAACACTTCCAAATAGTCACACACCATCACATCCATTATGCCCTCCAATAATCTAACATGATAACACCTTTGCACCATTCTTTCACAAGCTTACCCATTTGCTTCACAGAATAAACAACTCTTCACCTTAGTCGAAATTAGATTCAGGTGATCGTCAAGAATTACACACCACTGGCATATTACTAGCCATCACCATGTTCTCTATCCTTAAAAAAAAAACAGACATCAACAATACCTGGTCGTTCTCCTCAAGATATTTCCAACTCGACCGACAGGCAAGGAACTCTAATTCGCCTTATATTCAAATCTAAGAGTCAGCATTGACTCATCAAAACCATCCATAAGCTCTCGGCTTAACCCCAACAATTCACCGCGTAAACTACTCAAGCTCGCAAGACACGTCCATCTCATCCACATGATCCCGTCTATTATCGACAAGAGATTAAGGGTGATCAGTTCCTCAATTTGTCAATAACAACCTACTATCACGAGGCGGTACAAACTATCCCACCAACTATTGTAGCGTCCAACACCACACTTAGCCAACGCTCCACACTCGAAACACCTTGGAGAAGCACCATCTCCTCCCCCACTTGTTTCATTCCCAACCTGCAAATGGAAAACAAAACAAGCATCGACAGTGTTTTTACGCACATGTCGCACACTAGGGAACAAACAACATTAGACCACCTGGCCGGACGGACCGACCTGCTTTGATACCACTAATGTAATACCCTTTTCTACCCCACGAATAAACACGGCAAAATACACAAAATATCAGAGTAAAAATCACCTCAAAGGGTGCGCATTTCTCATTTAATTCAAAATAACACAATTGCCCTATAAACCAGGGGTCTTCCTAAAAATTAAATTAAAAGCCTTCACATGGCAGCGGAACTCAAAGCTTCCAATTAAAAAGGTATTCAGCAAAAACATCATAATGATCAAATAACACATATCGTCAAATAACGACAAAATAGGGAAAACAGCGTAGTTCGACTCAAAGGACCCCAACTTGATGTTACACTATCAGAGAAAGACCCTCTAAATCGACCAAAAGCAAATAACTCCAAGTCCTCAAAAGCATACAAAGCTAATCCTGATCACCTGCACGTTACCCACGTGGAGACAACATTCAAACAGGCAGGGTGGGTAATCACAGTTCAATATAAATCATATAAAGAAAAGACATCAACAGGCAACAGTTGTTTTCATCAATTACTACAGCTTCTCACCCTAACCATCATATAAAACATCCCCTAAAACATCACATACGACATCACATAAAACATCACATCACCAATATCACTCATATGCAATCATGCAATGCCACCGAGAATGAAATGCAACGTCATAGAAATGCATGTGGTACCAAATCGTCATAATAATGGACACTAGGCCATCAACCCTCCATAAGGGAACACGTCACAAAATACCCCAATCCACACAATGGGATTGAAGCCACCAATGGACCGAAGTCCTAAATCGTCACTGGACCGAAGTCCTATCATCATCATTAGACCGTAGTCTAAATGCTATGAATGCATGATGCACAACGTCATAATCATCATCATAAACAAAAGTCATTAAGTCCATCATCATTCATCAAACTCACATATTCGTCATATCATTAAATACGCCACCAAAACATCATTAGTCTTTATTTCGCAATCATCAATATAACTCATGGTAATTCACATCAAAATAGTCATGTGTCATCGTCATAAAATCATCAACACATGTCATAGTAGTTCATATCATCAATTATCCATCAAAACTTCACATATACGCAGCTCATAACGTCAAGATACATCATGGTAATTCATATCATCAATTAATCATCAAACATCATCTATACACAGCTCATAACGTCAATATACATCATGGTAATTCATATAATCAATTAGTCATTAATTAAACATCATAATGTGCATAATCATTCATCCACAAAAGTCATCACTTATATCATCATTCATCAAAACCTCATGTTAATCATATCATCATGTACATCGTGATTCATCATCGTCAAATCATCAATATACGCATCAAGATAGTCATGTAAAATCATCTATATACTCATGGTACTTCACATCGTCATTTTATCATCAAACATCACACATAAACATCTAATAATCATCAATAACATCATATCATCATCTAATCACAATACATCAATCATATCAGGTCATCATTTTCATCACTAAATAATCATCACATAACACGTCAACACATAGCAGCAATTTACAGCAACATCACAACATTAATATAACATAAAACAGATATTTTCCATGAATTTTAAGTCAATAAAAATACTATTTTTCAGTCCCAGGTCACGCTAAGTGCACCCCACCCACGCTAAGCGCACTACTCACTGTCTCGAAGAGGCAAAATTTTCCCAGACCGCGCTAAGCGGGCTCTGCGATTTCTGCAGAAAAACCCTGCGATAACAACACTTCTCCATCTTTGATCCTGCACTCCTAAACTCATTTTTAACTCAGATTTTTCACAGATTATGTTATTATAACCTATAACCATCATATATACATCAACTACAACAATCATCACGTAGCAATTCATCACAATTCATCATCCTTAATCTCCAATTCCTAAGTTTTCCCACAAAACCCCAATTACCCACAACACCTAATCTCTATATCAAAAATATTGCAAAGCGATACTCCCCATACCTTAGAATATTGCTTCTTTCGATCTTCTCTCGAAGTTTCGCTGGAATTATTCTATGCCCTAGCCTCCTTCTCACTCGTTATTCAGAGCACTTTTGCCTCTTCCTCAAAAATAATACGAATAATGAGTTCCTTTCACTATTCTCTCTTAAAATACCCCTAAATGTGCTCTTCCCATCTTACCTTCACTTATTCTCCTCCAAATGTCCACTTTACCCTTAATTCCTCTAATATTATTTAAATTAAATAATAATACAAATATACTCATATTATATACTATTATTTAATTAAATAACCAAAACTTCACAAAAACACCGACATCGACACGAAACACCAAAATTCATAGAAATCCATGAATATAATATTTAAATAAATTAAGTAAATATTCTTACGAAATTTGGAGCGTTACAGGTTGCGAATCTTTTATTAAGTAAATTGGTGTAAGTGGGATGTGCCATGGATAGTGAAGGGTAAGAAATCCCGGTTAATGTGTATGTAGTGATGGAAAGGTTCTTCAAGAGGATACATTGCCCCGATTTATTTTCAAGTATAGAGAAACTTTTTTATTTGTGAATGATTGGAATATTCGGAATCTACCTTTTGTTGGACTAAGAACGTTGTTGTTTTAACTCTCACCAAGGAGTTCAAGTGAGAGAACAAGGTTGTATGCTCGACATGAAATGTCCATCGCTTTTGTGGTATCGTATAATGGTTGCATGTTGGGTTTTGCTTGTGGATGAATCAAGTATGAATTGTGGTTAAAACCCTAGGATGTCGTCATTATTGGCTTTCCGCTAGCGTAGTTGTATGAGCAGAGAATGAACTATCCCGCCGAAGATTTGTCGTGTGACCGCGTCAGAATTTAGAATTTTGCCTTGTCACGTGGTTGGAGTGTGTCATCCGCATGTTTTAACCTTGTTCGGTATTACCTTGAGTTGATCATGGTTGGTGAATATTATACAAGTTAAAGAGCCGCAAGTTGGGAATGATATTGTGGGTTAGAGCAAGCCAGATAGATGGCTTTGAATAGGGATGGTTTTTGAATAGAAAGAAATTGGTTTTTCAGCTTCTGCAGCAGTGTTAACCGATTAACACAGTGTGGTTAACCGATTAACAAGTGCAAGGAAGGTGCTTTGCACTTAATTTTGAGGAGTTAACCGATTAGCTCAGACGAGTAATCGATTAACATGTGTGTAAATTGTGAAATCCCTTAGGAACCATCATCTGTGTTTTGTTACCTTATGTTGTTCCGATTAGAGAGTGTTGTGTGAATGGAAAACGGGATTGCAAGTAAATGAAAGACTAATTTATGTTTTGAAATTGAAACTTTTGGAAGGGTGTTATTTAGTCGATCATTTGTTTAAGATGACAAGGGAATTTGACTTTTGGGGAAGTAATCTTGTGAATTGTGTTGAGGGTGAGATATCTGAGGTGTATTGTTACCATTACTATTGAAAGCCTTGAGGGAGAAGTTAGAGAATGCTCACAAAGTTTTTATCTCGAAAGGAATATTTCGGTGTGTAATTGTGGTGTTAGTAAGGTATGAACGGTTGGTTAGAGTTAGTAATTGTTATCTCCCGTGAGTTCATGACAACGAATTTAGACTGTGAGAGTGGTACCAGGTGTGTACAGTTGTATTTACCCAGAGGAGGACATTTGAAGGTTATCCTTCCAAGTAAGAGTGAAAATTGGGTGTTCCGAAGTTAAGCATGTAAATTGGATTGTATGTGAAATAGAGCGATTGAGAGAAGTGGATTCAATTGAGAAGCGTGGTATGGAGTTCGACGGTGTATATGCGTGCGGAGTGTTGTAGGCGAATTGGTGAGTAGTATGGAAACTTACAATTGTGCTTTGGATGGTTTAAGTTCTGTTAACTGGTGACTCGCATATGATTGAAGTTTCGAGATGGTGTTACGTATGATTGTTTAAGATCTCGAATCAACAAGAAACCTTGAGTAAGTCGAAGACCCCGTAAGAAGAAATGATTTGGAATGTGGTAACCAGAACCGGAGGTTGTTAAACTATTTTGGATATATTGGCTCGAGTTTAGAATAGATTTGGAGTTGTGTGGTTATGGTTGTAGTAGTGTAACTCCTGCACCTTTATCATCTGGAGAGCGTTGGATGGATGTTAAGATATTGTGTGTGTTGGCAAGAAAATTGTTCTACCATAAGACGTCAACAAGTTTCTTGTACCGTTGGCTAGTAAGGACCCCAGTGGATAAGTGTGTTTCTCCGCGGCCTGTTAGCTACTTGGTAGTGCTTAAGAATCCATGGTGTTCCACTGTTAGAATTTGGGTTACGCAGTGGAAGGTGACAGGTGAAGGAGTTCAGTCAGAATATTAAGGATTTGAGGATTATTGCTTGTAAGTATAGAAATAAGAAGATCTTGTTCTAAAGTGTGTTACCTTTTGGTGTGATACGAAAGAAATGGAATATCGGATTTAATGAGTACCGTGTACAGCATCAGACCAGATGGAACTGGTAAAAGAAGTCGCTTGACTAATTATGAAGTGGTTTTGGACGTTGAAAGATTTATGAAAAGATGAATCGTCGATGATTGCATAAAGTTAAGGAATCACAGAATTACCTCATGAGGATTTGACGAGTGTTTGTTATCCTGGACCAAGATAAGGTGTTACGGTTTTGTTTGTGACTCAGTAGAGGAATATGGAATGGTACATTCTTTCCGAAGGTAGAATGCGACCAAGTGTTTTAGTATGAAACAACAGATGAATTGAGGAGAAGCAAAGTTAGAAGTTAATCCAATATTGGAATAAGAGTATAATTAGGGACGTGACATTTGATAATTTGTGAAAACAAGGATTTTGGTCGGTGAAGTCAAGTTGGAATTGGAATATGTCAGAAATTTGAACGGAAGAAAAGTTAAATATGGATCTAAGCCAAGGATACAAGTTGCGGTTATTGTTGAGTGGAAGAAATTCGGGGGCGAATTTCAATTTAAGAGGGGGGAGTGTAATACCCCGTATTATTTAAATGCTTAATTGGATATGAGATGAGATCATATGAGTATCTATGTGCTCTATCTCTGATCAATTAGAATAACGGAATTCTTTAAGTATTGTTAAGTGGGATCATTAGAGCATTTAGTGAGCTCTGGAGAGATAGATTATTTAATGAAAGAGTCAGATCAATAATTATTAGTTCAAGGGAGGATTTTATGGTAACTCTAATAATTGATCAATTTGGTTGAGACGATAAAATATCGATTGGAGATATTTTACCCTTTTGGATTATATAATATAATAAGCACTATATATATATATTGAAAAGAAGGAAAATAAATAGAAAGTGGGAGAAGAAGAAGAAGAAAACAGAGAAAGAGGAATGGAGAGGAAGAAGAAAGAAAAGCTCCAAGAAGAAGAAGCTCATGAATCATCATTCATCATCTCCTTCAACCTCCTCTTCGATTATCAGGTGGGTTCTAGATAGATACCCTAAGCTCTAGAAATTTCATGATTGAGTTTAGGTTAGAGTTTGAGAGAAAATAAGTAAATTGGCTAAATCAATGTTTTTAACGAATAAAATGTGGAATAAATTGCATAGTATAATCGGGTTATGCATGAATTTAATCGGTAATACCTGTTGTTAAGTTCCAATGTGTTTTGAATGAAATTGGTGAAGTTTTGTATCATTAAAAACAGGTTTTTATATTTCTGATTCAGTGGTAACCGGTTACTCGTTTTGAGGTAACCGGTTACTTGAAGGAAAATTTGGGATTTTACGTGAAAATGAACTAAGTAACCGGTTTCATTCTGAGGTAACCGATTACCAAAATGTGCCTCTAACTCTCATTTTGATTCTGTTTTGAATAGTGCAGCTTGAGTAACCGGTTACCACTGATGGAATTTGTGAAAAATGTTTAAAAATCCATATCTTTTGGATCGTAACTCCGATCGAAGCATGGTAATAGTCGGTGGAAAGCTGTGAAAATATCCTACGGGAAGAAAGTGAAAAATATTGATTTCAATACCCGATTAAATGAATCAGGGGGAACCTAAGATTTGTGTTAACTTTGTGATTGAGTGAAAATAATGTTATGTGATATGTTGTGATAAATGTTCACCTACACGAATTGTGTTATGCCATATCTATCAAATTATGAATTGTGATGAGAGAAAATACATGTTTAAAATATGAATTAGGATGAGTGAGGAAACTTTACCCCAAAACAAAATGATAGTGGAATCTAGTACTGTGACTAGAAATTGATAGAAACTTTAGATGGCGATGCTCGTGCATTCGATGTAGAAAGGTGCATCCTTGACGAGTAATGGTCTAGAGTAGATAACCTAGATGGAAATGCTCGTGCGTTCGATGTAGAAAGGTGCATCCTTGACGAGTAATGGTCTAGGAGAGAGTGAAACACTAGTATGGAACATGTGTGACCCTTATGTTTTTTTAGAAAAGGCGAATGTGGCCTTGTGATTGTCGAATACAATCACGTTTGTGTATATGATCATGTATCATAATCGTTTCCCTTAAGTTGTAGTTTCATAAGTAACGAGCTCCTCTAAAACGTATGCATGAATTACTTGGTAGGTTTGATTCCCGCGATTAGTACGAATGGAGCCTACGGGTAAAGAGACTTGCGATGGTTAACAGGCTATGAGAAGTGACGGTTCACAGTTAACAGGCCGATGGACCCAAATCCATTTCGTATGCCAAGTAAATTGCAAGGATCCGTGACTCGAGTCAACTTCTAGACGTAGAAGCGGACAGGAAAAGGGGATGCCTTGGTGAGGTTACCGATTAGTGATAAATTTTGAGTTAACAGACTCATGAACATGTTTCCATATAGTGTGAGATTGTGAACTCAAGGTCATTTCCCTTCCCCTTGACTTGAGTTAGGATTGGCTAGAACCCTGTAAAGCCGAGGGAATCCATAAGATAGGGAACTCACTGAGATTAATATCTCACCCCCATTATTGTTGCTATTTTTTAGGATGTGTTTGCAGGTTTGATTTACAAGTGGAGCTATGCTTGGATGTTTCAAGAGAAGCTTAGCTTTAGTTTTCCGCTGTGTAATTTGTTGTATACAATTGAGAATATTGTATATTGATCTTAGATTTTTGTTTTGGCTAGTTTCTGTATCTTGTACCATAGATTGTATTATGTTTTTAGAATGGTCAAGTATGTGAATTACGCCATTAGGAACTTTTGATGGTGTCAGTACCAAATACAATGCTTGTATAGTATTATTCTAGGTATATCTATTATACAGGGCATTACAATTACCGTAGGAAGGCTTGCTCATTCTCATGGTAAAACATGGGTATAGTCCGTGAATTCTAGGGTTATCATGCTACCAAAAATAGTATATCCTACATGGGAGGGGATTGGGTAGACTAAACTTAGTTCTAGCCTATCATAGGGAGCCTACCTAAGCTAGGTCATGCTTGCACATCACCTTATCCTGACCTAAAAAAAAGCATTCATTCATCATCCTCATTAAAATCTTTTTACATTTTTCACATAGGAATCATAACTACTTTCCTAAAAAGGTAAAGCTGAGAAAAAATGGAATTTGGAAAGAAGAAAACATTCCCAACCAAAGTAAGGAAATCTGACATAGAGGGATTGAAGGCCTATGTTGTAGGGTTGCCACAAGAAAGGAGGAAACCCATAATCCGTAAATATGGAGAGATCTTGGATCTTGCTAATGTTCCTGTTCAAAAGGAAGGATTAACTGCCTTAGCCCAATTCTATGATCCTGAATTGAGATGCTTCCAGTTCCAAAATTTCCCAATAGCCCCTACCCTTGAAGATTATCGTAAGATCTTGGGGTTTCCTAAGATTGAAAAGGGTTCGTTCAAAGCAATATGGTAGCGCCCTTCATTTAGGGAAATTGTCAATTATTTCCACATTCATGAGGGTGACCTACAAGCCAACTTAAGGGTACAATATGGTTTCAAGGGTTTCTCAAAGGGTTTTTGGGAGAATAAAGCTGTTGATTTTGCTCTTTATAAGAATTGGGAGGATGTGGACAATATAATGGTACTCCTCTTCTTTGGGTTGATCTTGTTTCCTAGTTGTTGTACCCCAAATTTTTCCCTTAGATTCACTGATCTGTCTGCATGCCATCCTAGGTCAATCATTCGGGCATAACTAACCTCTTTATCTAGTTTTTTGTTTGTTTGTTTCATCTATGAATACAGGTACTGTTGTAGAAAATTCCAGATCTTGAAGGTTGTGCTGTGTGTGTGTGTTGTGGAGGTTTCTCTGTTCTTGCAAGTGTGTATGGATTCCTTGAGTTTATATGCCTCTATCCTTTGGTCCCTAAGCCACTACCAAGCCTCCCTGCCCGCAGATTTCCTCAGATTTCCCTCACAAACAAACCTTGGCCTTTATACCCACTGATATTGGAAATGACCCTTAAAGACTGGTCGCTGGTTGTGTAGCACGTCGTGTTACAAGATGGTTTTTTCCCATATGTAAGCTCCTCAATTTGAAGATACGTGTTGATATATGTTCCTAAATATTGGTTCATCAAGGAAGGATCAATTCGGAAAAAAGTAGAAGTTCGATTTCCGGAAGCAAACTCAAAACTGTTATTACCACAAGTCTATAAGACCAAGGTTGAAAGTTCCTATGCCATCACCAGGTTTCAATCACGATTCAAGTACGAAGCTCACTCCCGCCATTTCAAGAAGAATGTTCATATTCTTGAAGTTATCAATTGTTCTTCAAGCAAGTTCAAAGATTGTTGGAAATTAAATGTTCAATGAGGCTATTCAACAGGATCGTTTATTCAAATTGAAATTTGTGATATAAGGTTCAACACCACTCCCGCATTCAAGTCCATGTTCAATCATAGCTTACGAATCAGATTCTTAAGTTGTATAATCTCACGACAAGGAAACTCAAATTCATGTTCTCATTCTAATATTCCATGCTACAAAATGCTGAAAGTCATTTGCAAAGCTAAAAACTCATCCCAAGTATTCAAGGAATGTTTTCCAAGTTCATTACAAGTTCAAAAAAGAACAAATTACGTCCAAGCTACAATTTTGTCTTAATTCAAACATTTTACAAAAGCAGAATAAGGATGAAGTTTCCACATGGTGATTAAATCACCGTCATCATCAGCGCTGGGTACCCATTCTAAGGACTTGGCTTCACCGTTGTGTTCTCACTAACCCTTTTTACATAAGACTTTAAAGAGTTAAGACGCAAAGTTTGATCTGAGAGCCAAAGATTTGTAGTGGAGTCCAAGATTATTATCAAGGATAAATTCAAATTCACGCCTTATTTCAAATGTTCATCATAAATTATAAGGGGAGTAATAAAGGAGATACATCTGCCACGGTGAATTCTATCAACCAGGGAGTGAGGTTTATTTTGTGCTTCTTAATTTTTGAAGATACATACAAGTTTAAGTTACAATATAAGGATGGTTTCACTAGCAAGTGCAGGGCAATACAAGGCAATATGATAAAATACAACAGTACAAGAGCATTTGATCACACGGATTGCCACCCTTTTGAGCAACCTCTACCGCCAAGCCCCGTCCCTCATCGTGGAACTCACAAAGCCGGCCATCGTTCCTCTCTCATGCATCCGCCTCCAACCGAATCTAAGAACCTCTTCAAGCCTAAATTCCTGCCAAGCGTCAAAACGAATGGTAAGAAAGATTGTCAATCAAGATCAAAGGGAAGATCGAGAAATATTCGTCACTTGCAAGTACTGATGTAAAACCAGGACCGACCACTATTTTACAAGATGACGGCACCCACCCCATGCCAAATCCAACCGACATAGACACTTCATTGCATGACCCACAACATTAATTAACTTTGCTAAGAAAGACTAGCTGGCATTCATTATGCGTAACGCCAACATGAGCTAACAGATAAGACAATCGGAAGTGAAGTTTCAAATACCTTTGCATTTCCCATAATGGCGTGTTGCTCCATGTGAGAATACCCAGGGAGGTTGTTAAGAGGTTTCGCTCATATACGATTTAATACACTGAGGTTCTCAATTTTACTAGCTTCAGGTGCTGTGTTTGGGCGGTCTGCCATGACACCAAATGGAGGAAATGAGACCACCCCTGTTAGGGATTATTCATCCTGCAGCCTGTTACAATAGAGCAAACATATTAGTGTTATCTTCATAAAGAAGGTATCAAGTACCCACCCTGCATAACAATTGAAAGATGAAGAAAGTCTTGATGTCGGCTATACCCTTCGCAGCAGCAATAATGGGTATTTGGTAGTTACTCCCATTCCCGAATGAATCATCCACCAAAGCGCCCTCCCCGAGTTGCTGCAGTAATCCAAAGGTCTATAACGGCAAAAGGGAAGCATATGAAAACACAAATTCTGCAGACTCAATGATTTTGATGTTGGTAGCATGTCTCTGGCCAAGAGATTATCCAGTTTAACCGAGATTAATTTCCTCAACGGCAAGAAAAAGAATGACGACGCCGACTGTAACTATTGTTTTTCCCTCGCCACCATCACACCTGCAAAATGTAACAAGAACAGTCACAAATCGATCGTCAGGCATATCTTTCAAACAACGGGTTTAATTCACAAGCGAGCGTGTTCCAAACAATATTTTAAAATATTCCTACGTGGCCTCAGAAGTTGGATTTTTGAATCAGATTGTAGTTTCATCATTTTCAAAAAGGAAATTGTGGGCAATATCCCAAAGGGGATACCACCAACACAAACCTTCCAAAACAGGACGAACCAAGAATCAAACATAATAAGTGTGAAATCACGTTTTCAGGGCAGGATCTAAGGTTTCACATATCAGGCAAGATTCAAAGTATCAGACAACCTTACATATTTCCAAATCGTATCGGAGTATCCACGAATTCAAATCAGCCCAAAACTTCCCAATTAAAGTCAAATCGAATCGTATCAAAAAACCATTCAGAAAAGCACCATCAAACCGTACCAAAACTTAGCAAATTGAGTTCAAACGTTCAAATTTGAAAACCAAATCAAACCACAAAATCAATCAGTAAGGGAAATTAATACCAACGTTCAAAACCTTCCAAAATTAGATCATCTTTGGCCAGGTCTATAAAAGGGACTTATTCTCATCAGAAAAAGAGGATACGAAAATCAGAAAAGAGAAACCAATACGAAAATCACAAAAATCCCCAAATCAGCAAATACCAAACTATTTCCAAACCCACCGATTCGGGCTCAGAACACCGGAGGTGATCATCATCGCCGCCACATTCAGAGAAAGAAGAGGAACAAAGCAACATCGAATCGCAAAAAAGGAGGTAAAGTGGAAGGAGATCTTCCCTGAGGAGAACGTCGCTCGCCATCGCCGACAACCTATTCCTTTTTTGCATTTTGCTCATTTTATATACATCATGTAACTGTAATCGACAATAACATAGTGAAATCGGGGCCGGGATGATGGGGGTGGGGGTTATTGTGTTGTTTATATTGCTAATCGGAGAGGGAGAGGACGAGAGGTTGCCGTCGTCGCCGCCGCCGCGAGGGTTTCGTAAACCCTAAAGTTCAGTCAGAGAGAAAGAGAGGAGCGTCGAGAGAGAGAAGAGAGAAATGGGATCAATGAGCTCCCTCCGCCCTTTTTCCCTTTTATTGTCTTTTCTAATCAAAACCTTTTTTTTTTAATAAAATAAAATTTCTTAATAACATTTTAATTAATTTTAATACAAAAATAACCCTTTTTCAATTTAAAGATAAAATAAAAATAAATCCTTTTTTTTATATAGCTTAATTTTTTTTAATTATTAACACAAAAAAGAATAATAATACTAAATTTCTAATTTGTTTAATCACCTTTTCATCAAATTACTTAATAGTTTTCTTTAATATAAAAATAAATAATAAGTAATAAGAATATAGCCGTTTATATATTAAAATATAACCTCAAATAATAAAAAATAACTATTCTATATACCAAAACTTTTTTTAATAAAATTCTTGATACCCCCTTTTAAAATCAGAATTAAGTTCGTTTCTAATCAAACCTTTTGAAATAATCTTTAAGATAATGTTTTTTTTTTTTCTTTTTAAGATAATTAACTTGTCATTTGAAACTAAAGCTCTTCCTCAATTATGATGTTAAACTCCTAATAATTTTGAAACTAAATAATACACTCCTAGGACTCTTTTTTTTAGATAATAACCAACTTTTCTTGAAAGTAAAAAATAAAACCTTTTATTAGCTTCCCTTAAAATCAAACTCTCTAGATCCCCAACGTGAGTGAATCGCATGTTGTGAGTTATTTCATGATTGATGCTTATGTTTACTATCTCTTTCATGTATGTATGCCTTATATGTCTAAACCCTTTCAAAAATACTAAAAAAACTCTCGATCCAACGTCGAGCCACTTTTATACCCATGTAAGTCGAGTGCCTTCGGGCCTCGCATTCAACCTTATCGGTCACAATACACTTTAACTAGCCCACTTTGCTAGTGCGCAGTAATAATCAAAGTTAGTTTGTCCCCTCGACATTCCAAAGGAAAGTTATTAATAATTGACTAAACCGTCATAGGGCTAACACCTTTAGAACCCTTGGCCATAGGATTCGGAGTCGCCGTACTCCACGTCTCGCCGTAGACACTTAGAATCTTAGCCTTAGGATCGGAGTCACCGTACTCCAAGTAAATGCTCCTCCGCGAACATTTACAATCCTACCCCTCTTGAACCAACCCACAACTTTAGAGTCGCCGCACTCTATGTAAGGTCTTGCCCAAGACATTACTTCCCCTTGGAACCTTGACCCCGTCAAGAAGTTCCTCCTTTCAGAACTACGCATACTCTGATTCTACTCCCGAGGATACGTAGGCGTAAGGTGCGATACCTTATCGAGTATACTTAGATACTAACCCCTAGGGTTCAACCTTTAGCATAACACCCTTAACAAGCGAATGAGAGATAACATAAGTACTAACGAGAGGTTCCCGTAGAGTACTACGGACGTTTAGGATGCTAATACCTTCCCTAGGCGTAACCAACCCCCGAACCTTAGATCTTTAGGTTTTTTTCGCTTTTGAACCTTTCCTTTGGATAAATCAAAGACGGTGGTGAACATTTAAAGAAGTGTGATCCTAGTTCATTAATAACTATGGTATCCAATTCTCACCACAACACTAGTGAGAAGAATTTAGGGGACATTACAGCCATTTATAAGTTCCTAGCAGTAACTATTGGGGAAGAAGATCCAATACCGGTTCTCCTTGCAGATGTTTACCTTACTATTCATCAAATGCATGTCAAGAGAGGAGAGGTAATGTTGTGTTGTCCGCCGTTATTGTATAAATGGCTTGGTTCTCATTTGGCAAGGGATATAAATGATATTGAACAGATGAATGGGCGCAAGTGGGCCCAATACTTGGTCTCCCGTACTAATACAAACATCCTATGGTTCTCTCAAATCCTCCACCGTAAAGATGTGATCTTAAGTTGTGGATATTTTCTCAATGTGCCACTGGTAGGGTCCAGAGGGTGTATAAATTATAATCACATTCTAGATATGAGACAATTGGGGCATCCTTTAGCCTATAAACTCGAAGACAAGTTATTGGAGGGTTTCATCTTACAAGAAGTGGCCGTGAATAGTCCTGTTGTTCTTAGAATTGTTCATGCATGGAGGCAGCTCATCAAAGGAAATAGTAGCCTTAAAAGACCTAGGGAGGAATCCATAATACCATATGCCCAATGAATAAGGGAAGGGTAAGAGTAGTAAAGTTACCATTCGTTTTGGATCATCCTGTGGAATCAAGGGCTCCCATACCAGCTGTGATCTCCAGAAGAGGGAGAAAACCTCAAGGACACCATCCTACAACTGAGGAAGGAAAAATAAGAGTTGGAAGGGAAGTTCTATCATACTATGAGCGAAAAAAGTCAATTAAATAGAAGTCTTAGTGAAGCACTAGAATGACTCAGAATTAGTGAAGGGATGACCAAGGTGGAAGAGGAAAAGAAAGAACAAGCTTATGTCGACCTTGGAGTTTTGAGTTCACGTCTTAAAGCCCACAAGGATGAGTTAGATAGAGCTTGGTACCAAAGGGATGAGTGGAAAAATATATGGTTAAACTCTACTCAGAAGGAATTTAGGGAAGGGTATGAAGGACATATGCAAACTTTGGAGGCCGAAGTCTAAAGCTTGGTCAATGCGCTCCGTGAAAACAAAAGGCGAGTTATGGACTCAATATTGTAAAGGAGAGCCTCCGAAGAACTTCTTGCTCAACGTCCATATGAATGGAGGCAAACTAATGAATAAGTGTTGGAACTTAGAAGACAGATGGAACTTCTTGAAGGAGCCTATGAGGAGCTAAGGGAGTGGGGCATCTACATTGAGGGGTACAACCAACAAATGGAGCGCATTATTGAGGATGATAATGCAATCATGTTAGACCTTCAACAAAAGGAAAAGTATTATAGATAAAGATATATGAAGCTGGTTATATTGTCCAACGACCTAATTCATGAAGTTCCTTGGAGTATGAGAAAGGCGGAATACATGGCGGACATCTTCAAACCCAAGGAGGAAATCATTGACTTCCTCAAATTATGTCGTCAAATGGTGGAAGAATTTAGGGCCAGAATTAGGCATCGTTGTTAGATTTCTTTTATGTAATGGTTTTTAAGTTGTTTTATGAACAAGTTATTGGGGCTTTTCCCTTGGTGTTTCTTTTATGAATAATGAATAGGGTTGCGTCCCTTGTATTTCCCTTTGAAATTAATAAAATATTTGAATTTCTGTTATTTTTGGCTTTGCTTATAATTGATGAGTGGTTAAGATTCCTATAAAATTATTTTTTGCATACTCATACATTCATACATACGCTAGCATGCATAATAAAAATAAAAGAAACAAAATCATTTTTTCCATCATCTTCTCTCAGAATCATCAAGCGCAAATTGTAGGCTCGTTACAAATTAAATATAAGACTTTTTCAACTTAGCTCCATTCCAAGTTATGGGAATGGCTTCCCTGACCAACATTTCCAAGTTATACATCATTTGCTTAGTGGTAAGAACTGTCAAAATGGGCTAACCCATATGGGTCAGCCGGCCCGGTCCGACCCGAAAAATCATAGAGCTTGGGCCTTAAAAATAGAGTCCATATTTTTCAGGGATTTTTCAGCCCAGCCCTAAAAAGCTCGCTACCCATTAGGGCTAGCCCATATGGATCGTGGGTAGCCCATTAGGCCCTCATAACTATAAATTTAAAAATATATATATTAATATTTATATTGTCTTACTCTAAAATAACACGTTGATTTTTCTCACCTCACTAAATTTTATCTCTATTTTATTCAATCTTTCTCTTTTAAATCCTATACATTAATATAATCAACACTCTTTCTTCGTATTCTATTAGTTTCTCTTAAGTTAAATATTCGAGTATTATTTTATACAATTTAGACATGTGTTGTATTTAAAAATACATTATAGTATTTATAAAAGATAATATAGTACTTAAAATTGTATTATGTTTAAAGTAATATAATTTTTAATTTCATTTATAATAAATATTATAGACTTTTTATTTTAATTTTTTATTAAAAAAAGCTCGTTTAGGGCCAGGTAGCCCGAAGCCCATATAGGGCCGCGCTCGGGTAGTAATTTTTTAGCCCATATTGCAAATGGGCTTTTTTGGTCTAGCCCTAAAAAGCTCGAGGTTCGCCAGGGCCGGGTAGTTCATTTTGACAGCTATATGACTCAATATGGTCCTTCCTAGTAAGGGGCCAGGGGCCAACTTTTCTTCTACGGAGTCGTTCTTGCAAATGTCGACCCTTCTTATGACTAGATCTCCAAAATTGAACTATCGAGAAATACAATTTATGTTTTATTTTGTATCTATCATATGCTTGATTATAACTTCATTTATAATGGCCCAGTCATGAAATTATTTGAGGAAATGTTGTTTGTTCTATGCGCCTTTCAGTGTTTTGTACCCTTGGTATAAGGTGTAAGGTTATTCGACTCAACTCTCTAATCTCGATAAATAATCACAACTTTAGATCTGTAAGTGATTCGAAATGAGTCTTCTCGTTGGAAGAATGAAAAATGTTTTGTTATGCCCATAGGACATGGAAGTTCTTCGACCCAGATCCTTTTTTATGTTATCTAGTGTTCATATATGTCCTATCAATGGAACCTCATTTGCATATTCTTCTTGGATATTAGTTTTAGGATGATTTACTAAAGTGAAATGTTATACCACACATAGGTCATCTAGTAGGCCATAAAACCTCTTTCTGGTGAATTACATTCTATTGTCTATCACACGGCCTATGAAATGCCAAACCTTGCCATGAAAATATTTTTGAAAAATCAATGGATGTTGTTTTCAGTTATCTTTTCTAAGGGCTTGACCTCTATAGACTTGCTGAAGTAGTTTAAAGATATAATTAGATACTCCATTTGAACATAGGATATTAAGAATGGTTCCAAGATATCCATTATCTACCAAGAAAAATACCATGGTGAGAAAAATCTCTCATATATGTGAATCTATGTGCTTGCAGGTATAGTCAAGAAGTGATCCAAGATGGTAAAGTTTATGGATAGCAAAGATGAAAGTCAAGTAGTAGCTGCATAGTTTTGATAATGAAGGCACTTGAAGTCAAGCAACGACTAAAGATAGATCAAGCGGTCAAATATGCACAAGATGATTGATCAAGTTAGCCTCCCGAATCAAGCTAAAGAAATTTGTTTAAAATCAACACTGTAGTCCAATGACTTTCAAGGGAACGCTCGGGTTTAAAGGATCACTAATGGTTTGAACTTTCAAACTCTTGGATTATGGTAATAAAAATGGAGATATATTAAGCACTATGAAGAGGACTCAAAGCTTTATAGTGTTAAAGAGAGGAAGTATGAAAGCTTGCTTGATCATGTTCGTCTAAGTGATCAATGTATTGTAAAGACACAAGGGCATTTCAAGAAACATTATATCTTAATCACACACACACACACACACACACACACACACACACACACAAAACCCTTGATACACCTCTCATTTTTTTAATTAAATCATCAAAAATAATTGTGTTTTGGGCCTAGACAATTGATTAGGAGAGTTTTTGCAACTATCTAATCAACTAAATCTTTGGCCTAATCATTAGATGATGGGTGATTGAGTCTATAATCGATTATGACAATCTCTTAATGATTGGTAACGACTCTATATCAAAACTTTCCATTTTGGGCCACAAAAATTAATTATTTACATTGCCTTTTTCAATTAGGTCATTGATTTATCCCATGGATTGTTTCCAAAATTAAACCATGTATTTCCCTATAGAGAGTTTTTGTATCACTTTTACACATCCAGATAACATAAAAAACCTCACTTTTTATTTCTCTCATCACCTCTCTAATTCTTATTTTTCTCACATATATTAGCCGTAGTGCTTTGAGAGTGATCTCGAGTGCAATGAGGAATGTTGTTTTGGGTGAGGGAAAATTGTAAATTTACCAAGAGTAGATTTTTCTTTTTAGTAAATAATTCTTCCTTAAGAAGTTTGTATTTTAGTTAGGATCTAAATCGTTAAAAAAGATATTGTTTGTATTTGAGGGATTTGTCTAAGTCCCCGTTTGGTTTATTAGCTCCACCATTGAGGAAAAACCTCTCTTTTAGTTTGTGAATATCAGCCGGTAAAGATCTCCACAATCATTTTTGAGCTTAGCCCGGTTAAAGTCTCTATCAATTCAATATCAGCCTGGTGTAAAATCTCACTTGGCTTCTAAGTCTAGACCGATATAAAAACGCAATAGGTTCGAGATCACTCCAGTAAAAAATCTAGGTTTGGTTCATGGTCAACCTATGTAAAACTCTGGTTTGTTTCAAAGAATATCCAACTCAAAACTCCATCTTAGTTCGAGATAAACATGTGTAAAATCTCCATTTGGTGTGAAGACTAACCGCTGCATCTCGTGTTCGTTAGTTAGAAGTTATCCTAAAACCTTCATTTCCTTGTATACGGGGGTTCATGGGTATAACCTTCTAAAATCTCTCAAGACTAGTGGATACTCTAAAGAATAATTATTAGGGGCATGATTAGCTCTTCCCGGCCGAGCTTGTATAATTCTATGGTGTTATTTCTCTTCCCTTGTCTCTTTTATTTTTTTGTCATTTTGTTTGCTTTGTATTTTTGCTGCATATTTTCTTAACATTTTTATAAAATGTTTTCAAACTTTGATTTATCAAATAATTTTGTTTTAAACCAACATTTTTCGAACCTTCACAATTCACCTCTTATTTTGTATGGAGGAGTCACATGTCCAACAAATGGCATTAAATCCTAACTCTTGTTTAAAGACTAATCATCTTAGGAGGAAGATGTCTTCCAACACTTATTTTAATAAAAGGACTTTCCTAAACACACTTCCACTATTTAATGTGATAGGTTTGAATTTTGAAAAGTTAGATTTAAAATATTCATTCAAAGTTTTGATCTTGAATTGTGGGAAATAATTATCAATGGTGTATTTATCGCTACCTACTACATTAATGGTGAAGTAGTAGATAAACTTGGCTTTCTTTGGACCGAAGAGGAAAAGAGAACGTTTGAAATTGATTTCAAAATAAAAAAAATTTTTAGTTATGTCTTTAAATGAAAATCATTTTCACAATGTCCTTAATTGTAATTTTTCCAAGGAAATGTGGGACACTCTTGAAATAATATATGGAGTTTCTCCAAGTATTGAACAAGTGGGAATGAACACAAGGGGAAGAAGATGAATGTGAATGCTTCTTTCACACAAAAATTTCAACCCTTAGAAATTTTGGAAACAATTTTAGAACTTTTGTCACTAATAAGTATATAATAATTAAGAATTGGAATAAAAAAACATGATCCAATCCTTAAATCAAGAGATGAGAGTGTTTACGATTTTCAGGAAAAATCCAAGAAGAAAGAAATCGTCAAAAGTTGAATAAGTTGATTCAAGTGTTAAAAGATGAAGGAATGGGCTCAATCTTAGAAGAATCTCTAGCAACTTCATCAAAAAACTCGTTTGAAAAATAAGAATAAAAATCAACTCTAGTAATCTTCTTTGAAAAAATAATCTCAGTGGTTGAACGATCCTCGAAAGATTCAATGTTCGTTAGAGAAACTTCATCAAGAAGAGAATGTGAAGAAAAAGAAGAAGTTTCATCCAATGAAATCTTAGAAAGAATGGATGAGAAAAAAGTCTCAATGAGCCATATCCTCAGAAACTCAACATCAAGAAGAAATCTCAAAAAATCAACCTCTAGTAGAACCTTTGAAGAATCTTCTTCCAACAAAGAAGATGAACAAGTTTGCTTCAAAGTCTCTCACGAAGAATATGAGTGTGAGGTAACAAAGTTATCATATAAGAAATTGTTTAAATTAAACACTAAGTTAATCAAGGAACATGATAAGATTGAAAAGTGTAACATAGATCTTACAAACTGCATTGAGTTTCTAGAAAATAGCAATGAAACTCTTAGGTATGAAATGGCTAATATTATAAACCAAACTATTAAATTTGTTATGATAAAATAAGAAGGTTTAAAGGAAATAACCCTTAGAGCTCTTAGAACTACTAACGCACCAGAACTCAAGAAGATTTGGGTATCAAAGGTGAAAACCTAGTGTGTTTTGCATGGATGTTTTTCAACTTTAAAAGAAGCCTTAGTGTATAATAAATGAATTTATGCAAAGCAAGATATATACCTTTGAGTATAAAATACGTGCTCATGGCATTTAATGATTTTGAAGCTTGTGATACACGTATGTTCGCTGATGGTGTATTTCAACAGGCGTAATCAAAGAAATTGTCATTGAGGATAGTCTCAGCACTTATGATCTGTGATGGCCAGTTAACCTCTTAGTAGGTTGAGGTGATAAGTCTGTAATAGATTTATCTATCTTGTTGTTTTAACTTACTCTCATATCCAATGATTCAGAGAGTAGGATTTATGATATTATTTTGTCATTCCCTCAAAAGGGAGAGTTTTTATAAAGGTTACTTAATGTTTAAGGTAGTACATTTTTTAGAGGTTGAAAAATGGTAAAACTCTTATTAACCCTCTAAATAAGTGGTTTATTATTTGCTCATCAATTAAAAACTATTATTACTAATAAAATGTTTGAATTTTTAGAATTCTTGGATAAATTGGTGAAATTTGAAAGAAAATAGGTGTAGAAAGCATTATGTCAAAGCCAATTTTCAACCCAAGGCCCAAAAAGACCAAGGAGATTGAAACCAAAGGAAATAATTAATAACCATAAAATTTATAGCATTTTCTGACTCGATACACATGCATTTTTATCTATTTTATATCCATTTCATGTTTGTATGTAGTGTTATGTGTGTATTTTTTTTGTGTTGTACGTATTTTCTAGGTAGGAGTTGGCATAAGAGAAAATGGAGCAAAAATTGGCCAGAAGTTGAGAAAAAGGACAAAATCAACATGAAGGAAGCAAGGAAAGCACAGTTATGCTTGTGGCACTCGCCATAGGGGCATGGCGTTCACCATGGCCCTTCACTAGCCACATTCTCCATATTGAGCCCATGGCATTCGCCATGAGGCCATGGCGTTCGCCATGAGGCCATGGCGTTCGCCATGGACTTCGTGCTCAATTTTTCAGCAATAGAATGACTTGTTCTTCTCCCACTTCCACATATTTTTCTCAACCAACCTCTACACAAATTCAGCCCTACTTCAGCAGTTGAGACACTATATATAGGCTTAGTTTTTAGGTTTTAAGGATCTAAGTTTTCTAGTATTAAGTAGGTCGATAAACTCACAATGAAAAAGTGCTTAATTGTTCACACAGGGTAATAAGTACATCATTGTTTTAAGAATTCTTAGTTCTCTGAGTGTACTTATATCAATTGCTATTTAAGCTTGTCGTTAATTTTATTCCAGAAGTTTTCCGTTCAAGTTTTCCGGTTTCCAATTCCCACATCGCATTATTTTCAGTATGTATTTACCTTTCTTTAATTTTTTCTGCACTTATTTGATTTTTTCTATATTGGAACTAATTGTGAGCATACTGTATTGGAAATATATATATATATATATATATATATATATATATATATATATATATATATAATGCATGCTAATTATTGCTACTACTTTATATCATCATCAATATCATGTCCAAATTTCTATTTTGCATGCATAATAATTATAACATGAGTTGTATGCAAAATCTGTCAGGCTAAGTTCCTAGAGTCCGGGATGTGAGGATCGTCATTTTGACGGGACTCGATAAATTTAATTGGCGTTGAATTTATACATTAATTTATTTTTCTGGTTATAATTTTTAGTTTTAAAGTTAAAAAAGGTTTTGCCTGAAAGCGAAAGCACTCAAGTACTGGTCAATAGAGCGACAGTGTGAGATTGGCACCTAATCAATAAAAATTTAAGGGTTAATAGCACTTTACCCCCTGCCATATAGGGGTGTTATGGTTTAACCCGCCTGTAATTTTTTTCTTCCATAGCACCTTTGTCATTTAAAGATTCTGGTTGTTTAAACCATGGGTGAAAATCACACACGCCCTCAGCATATGTGGCATGCTTAGTGGCATTTTTTTTGTTTTTCATTTTTTTAATTGCCACATGGCCACACTTAATGCCACATCAGTTAATGGGCTATTTAGAAATTACAACAAAATTGTCTATTCTAGTCCTCACATTTTTTGCCCTAAAATAAAAACACCATTGAAGAGGTTCAAGCTTCAAGCTTCAATCTAGTGTTAAAGCAACTCCATTGATAGAATCGGTGAAGGAAAGTGAATCAAGTGATGATTTTGAATTTGTTGAAATTGATAAGCCCTCAGTTGGTGCAACTAGGCTTGTAGTCAATGACAAGTTAGTTAAGTTTAAGATGTGTGCCACTAAGTCACCCATAAAGAAATCTCCTGCAAATAAGGGTAGGGTTATTGTTGTTGTACCTGCAAGTATAGCCCAAGAACTAAAACTGAAACCAAAGGATTCAGAAAAAATGGACAATGAGTGCAAGGGTAAGGAAAGAAAGGATAAGGAGAAAATGGATGAAGGAAGAAGGGATAAGGAATAAGATAATTATGTGAGTGATGAGTTGGGGAGCTCAGATCCAAATGCATATGAAGATGAAAAACTTCTAAAGTAGGAAAAGTTTATGAAGGAGATATTAGGCAAGAACTATGAATTTAAGCTGGGAATGGAATTTAATTCATTGAGTGATTTCAAGGATGCTATAATCGAGTGGTCAATATTGAATGGAAGGGAAATTACATTTGTGAAGAATGAAAGCTACAGAGTGAGGGTAGAATGCAAGGGTGAATGTGAGTTTTTGGATCTATGTTCTAAAGTGGGTGGCATTAAGACTTTTCAAATAAAAACATGGGTTGGCACCCACACTTGTGCTAGGGTTTTAAACAATACATGTGCAAAGTCCAAGTGGGTTGCAAAGGTTGTTGTCAACAAGATGCTGTCAAGATTGCTGATATAATTCAAGACATGAGAAAAAACTACTTTATTGGGATTACACCAAGTAGGGCATGGAAGGAAAAGGAGATAGCAAGAGGAATAGTTGAAAGAGATGCATATAGATAGTATGCAATGGTTTAGAGATATGCAGCTGAGTTAAGAAAGGTATGTGCTAGAAATACAGTGAAGATTAATGTAGACAGACACAACCCATCTATTCAACCAAGATTTGGTTCTTTCTATTTCTGCTTGGATGGATGTAAAAGAGGTTTCATCAAGGGGTGTTGACCCTTTATTGGTGTTGATGGCTGCCACTTGAAGACAAAGTATGGTGGTCAGTTGTTGATAAGTGTAGGAAAGGATGCAAATAACCAATATTTTCCATTGGCATTTAAAGTGGTTGAAACTGAAACCAAAGAGAGCTGGAGATGGCTTTTACAATTGTTAATGGAAGATATTAGGCAAGATAGAAGATATGTCTTTATCTCAAACCAACAAAAGGTATGTTACAGTTTATGTGTTTTGTTGTATAAATATGTGGTTTGTTTATGTTTTAACATTATCTGGTTTACCGGGTTTGGTAAGTGTGCTTGAAGACAAGTTTGAAAGAATAGAACACAAATTATGCCTAAGACATCTGTATGCAAGTTTCAAGAAGAAATTTGGTGGAGGCACTATGATTATAGATTTGATGATGGGAGCAGCCAAGGCAACATATTATCAAGGATGGCAAGAAAAGATGGTTGAGCTAAAGAAAGTTGATTCAAAAGCTTGTGAGTGGTTGATGAATGTACCAACAAGAACATGGTGTAAACATGTTTTTAACATTTACCCTTAATGTGATGTATTGATGAATAATATATCTGAATCTTTTAATGCAACAATACTGAGTGCTAGGGATAAACCTATTCTAACAATGTGTGAGTGGATAAGAAATTACCTAATGAATAGGATTTCAACAGTTGTATCTAAGTTAGAGAGATGGGAACATAAGATATTGCCTATTCCAAAGAAGATGTTAGATAAAGAGGTCTATATGAGTAGGCAATGGACTCCATGATGGTCTAAGAATGAAGTCTGGGAGGTAAAACATGTATACAACACCCAACAATTTGTTGTTGATGTAAGCAAAAGAACATGTTCTTATGGGTTTTGGGATTTGGTAGGTATTCCTTATAGACATGCTTGTTCAGCATTAAGCTATAGGCAACAAAAACATGAGGACTTTGTGAATGCTTGGTATTCTAGGGATAAATATGCACTTTTTATAGTGTTCCTATAAGCCCAATAAATGGGATGGACATGTGGCCTACAGTTAATACAGATGAATTAAACCCTCCTTTGTACAAGAAAGGACCTGGTAGACCAAAGAAACTTAGATTTAGGGAATTGGGTGAGGGTGGTTCAAGGATGAGGAGGGTTAAAGTGACCTATAGGTGTACTAAATGTGACAAAATGGGCTATAACTCCAGAAAATGCAAGGGAACAACTCAGGATCCAAAAGCTTTGAAAAGAAAGGTAAAATGTCTTACTCACATATAATTGTCTTGATTTTATTTGTTGGCTTATGTTGTATCTAAATGTATTGATTTCATCTTTTGTAGAGATAGGCTCCTAGATACAATTCTAGATCAGGTAATGCATAAGTTGGAGCAACAGTTTTAGATGAAGTACAAAATGATGCAGATGCGCAAGTTCAGGTTGACGGAGCTTCTGATGCAAGTGCACAAGTTCAAGTTGATGGAGATTTTGATGCAGATGCACAAGTTCATATGAATGGAGCTTCTGATGCAGATGCACATGTGCAAGTGAATGGAGCTTTTGATGTAGATTCACATGTTCAAGTTGCAAAACCAACAGTTGCACCTAAGGCTAAACCAAAATTTGCAAAGAAGCTGACATTCCAAATACCAAGAAAGGTTACACCTACTACTAATGATGAAAGGTTTTATGAGGTATATGGAAAGGATGTTGATGAATCCACTGCTAATAAGAGACTTTCTTCAAGACCATTGAAGAAGGTAAAACATGAAATACCCAAAAGATCAAGTGACAGGTTGAGGACTTTGAAAACCAAGTCCATCAAAGGGCCTGGAGCAAGCAATGATAAACCAATTCTCATACCTGAAGATGAAGATGGAAGTTTAACTCAAGAACCTGCTGAGGTTGTGTCAGACCCTAGGCTAGGGACATGTCTTAGGGCTATGAGATCTTGGGTTGACATTGCAAGATGATTAACTCAGTGAATTGAAAGAAGTTATTAAAACAGTTAATTAAGTCTATGTTTTTTGTTAAGGCCCTTCTCAAATGCTTGATTGATGTTTATATAATGCTTATGTTAAGACCTTTTTTTAAGGCTATAAACTTTTGTAATGCTTATAACAATACCTTTTTAGGGCATGATATTATTGCACAAACATGTTGTTATCAGATAAGATGGTTATAATTCAATCTCTTTTATTCATTTAACCGTAATTCAAATACATTACATTGATGCGAATAGAACATAGAATTACATTAATGCCAATAGAACATTACATGATAATTCAGGTACCCTACATCAGAACCTATTATAACTAGAACATTACATTGTTATATAATCACCCTAAAACTACATTACAATTAACTCATTTTGCACACAATAGCAAAAAAATGTCCATGATACAAGAAGGGCAACCATCAACCAAAAACTCTTCTTCCTTTCAATATGCAACAACATCTTCATTTTGTCCACCTTCTTTGAGCTTGACTGTTTCACAAATTCTTTGGCAAACTCTTGGCCACATTCTTTTCCAAATTCTTTTCCAAATTCTTTAAGACAACCAATTAAATCTTCACCTTTGAACATCTCATTATTTTCATTGTTCACTAATAATTCTTCAACTCCATCGTCCCAGATGAAGAAGTTGCATGTTTCATCACTCTACAAAAACAAAACATTTGAGACAGCGAGAAATTTGGGGTGGCTGAGATTTCATAAACACAATTGCAATAATTCTGAACCATTACCTTTCCAAAAATTTTACATCGCCAAAACTTTCTCTTAGGTTTTTCATGGGTGTTTAAAACCCACATCTTCATTGAAATATTGCAACCACACCTTGGTATTTCTCTTCCATTAAAATTTCTAGTTGATGAATTTTTGCTTCCCCCCATTTGTAACCTTAATTCCAAGTTGAAGGTGGAAATTTGCAGAAGAAGAAGAAGCAGTTTGGTGTGTCGAAGAAGAAGACCACGTCTCCATGTATTTCTCCGTTTTACTATTTAATAAGTCTCAATTAAATGATGTGGCATTAAGTGTGGCCATGTGGCAATTAAAAAAAATGAAAAACAAAAAAAATGCCACTAAGCATTCCACATATGCTGAGGGCGTGTGTCATTTTCACCCAAGGTTTAAACAACCAGAATCTTTAAATGACAAGGGTGTTTTTGAAAAGAAAAAAAAATTACATGGGGGGTAAACCAAAGCACCCCTACATGGCAGGGGGTAAAGTGCTATTAACCCAAAATTTAATATTTAATTTCTAAAACAGCGACAACACTTTAGTAATTAATTAGGACTTATCAGTTTTCAAAAATTGTTTCGAAATTATGACCTATGAAGTGACATCAAAGCATTTACGATTTTGAAATATAACACGGGTTGTGTGTAAGTGACCAGTGTTTTTAAATTAATATTTCCTACGAAAAATATTTTAAAAATCAAAACAAATGCCAAAAATTTATCTGAGTCCCAAAGGTGCAATTGGATATTACATTTCGGTCTCACTTTTATTAATATTTCCTTAAAAAACTTTATTTTCTGTTTTATTTTCCTTCTCAAAACAAATTCTATTCGGTTAGCCTTAGATTTACATAGAAATAGTAGATAACGGTAGATTGATTATTGGTCTCTGTGGATTCGACATCTTTTGTATTACTTTGATAATATTCATGTACTTGCGGATAAGCTAACCACACGATGAAAGCACACACATCAAGTTTTTGGCGTCGTTGTCGGGGACCAATTTAGTCAATATCGTAACTCCATTGTTGCGTCGTATAGACTAAGGCAACTTATTCTTTATTATTCATCAATTGTATGCTAAGCACTCCCTCAAGAGGAGACAAATTAAATCAACTGATCGACAAAGTAGATCATTTTATTTGTCTAAGACGCAAGAGTGAATAATATCAACCGATCGACAAAGTAGAGTATATTGAGCAATATACTAGAGGTAGAGGTATTTGATGTGTGGGGAATCGATTTCATGGATCATTTTCCATCCTCAATGGGAAATAAATACATACTTGTAGTTGTCGATTATGTATTTAAGTGGATAAAAGTTATCGCTTCTCCTATAGATTATGCACAAGTTGTAATTAAAATGTTTAAGAATTATATTTTACCTAGGTTTGGAGTACCAAGGTTAGTCATAAGTGATTGAGGATCACATTTTATATCTAGAATATTTGAGAAGCTCTTACGCAAGTATGGGGTGCGGCATCGAATCGCTACACCTTATCACCCTCAGACATGTGGGCAAGTAGAGGTTTTAAATAGAGAAATTAAACAAATTTTAGAAAATACTGTTGCAGCCTCTAGAAAGGATTGGTCGTCTAATCTAAATGAAGCATTGTGGGCATATAGGACAACCTAAAAGATGCCCATAAGGATAACGCCATTCAAACTCATATACCAAAAGTTATGCCACCTGTCGGTCGAGCTAGAACATAAAGTTTATTGGGCCGTTAAGACCCTAAACATGGATTATGAGGCCGCCGGCGGTAAAAGAATATTAGATATTCACAAGTTAGACGAACTAAGGTTGGATGCTTATGAAAATGCTCAGATATACAAAGAGCGAACAAAAAGATTGCATGATAAGCGTATTTCTAGAAGAAAAATTTTAATAGGAGAACTAGTACTCATTTTTAACTTCAGGCTGAGATTGTTCCTAGGGAAACTTCGTTCCCAATGGTCAGGACCATTTGAAATAGTAAAAGTTAAGTGATCTGGAGTAGGGATGGCAAAAAAATTTGTACCCACGAATATCTGCGGATAAAATCCGTCACAGATATGAGGCAAGTGGCTTAATGGATATCCATGGATAAAATAAATGGATATTTAAATACTCATTTGCTAATGGATATAGATACGGGTTTAATGATATTTATGCCCATGGATATCCATATCCGTTAATAAATTATAAAAATCATTTAAATATCATTAGTTTATTATACCTTATCTTTTCATCTTCTAAAAAAAATAGTCTTCTTATATTTCTTTCTTTTTTTGAAATTTTCTTTGAAGAAAACCTTTCACATATTTAAACTCTTCAAACTCTTCAATATTTTAGCCATTTCATATTTAAACTCTTCAATATTTTAGCCATTTCATATTTAAACTCTTCAATATTTCATACCTCAATTCAACAATTTCACAGTCCAACCAGTTAGTATTGTCATTCCTCTATCGAACCAAGGTCTCTCTTCCTACTCCTCTGTCGTCCGCTCTTCCATCATAACTCACAATCACAACATCTTTTATTTGTTTGGTTAAAAATGAAATGTATGGATATTATGTTTGGATCTGATTATGTTTTGGTGAATAAGAAGAAAATTAATGTGATGAAAGTTTATTTTTAAATTAAGAGCGAATTGTATGGATGTTATGTGATAATAACTTTTTATGTCTTTAAAAGAAGTTAAAAATATTTTTTTCAAAAATTATTTTTTTATAAAAAAATATTACCCATGGATATATGTAAATATTTGTGGCTACTGTAAAACCCACGGATTACCCACTTAACGGATAACCACATGGATATGGGACGGATGTGGACATCATATTTATTCAATGGGGCGGATACGAATATCATAGTATATGTCCCCTTGGATATCCATTTACATCCCTAATTTGGAGCAATCGAAATTTAGAGTAAGTCAACCTGTCGCTTTATAGTAAACGGGAAGAGGCTCAAACATTATCACAATGATGAAGTAATATATCATTGTGCTAGCTGGAAACTAAGTGAGCCACCTACCAGTCTGCCTGAGGAATGAGCTTTAAAAGTACGTCGAGCTAACGACATAAAACAAAGGCGCTGTGTGGGAGGAAACCCATAGATTTCCTTTCATTTTTCCGTATCCAAAATAAATAAACAGCGAAATTTAAACCTTATTGATTATTTGCTAACTTTGTTTATGTATGTTTCTTTTCAGGTCACCTACGTTCTCCTTAGCACAATTTTTTCACTAACAAATTATTTGAGAATGCAGTATGTGGACAACATGAGGGTCATTTTCAAGAACGATGCCCAGAGAAGGCGTTACGAAGTCTTAGTTGAAAGGATCATCTCACTGACCCGATATCCATACTTCCCATGCCTAGTAACCTTAGGACTCAGAGATAGTGTCTGGTACATGTTTAACTAGATCAGGTGGGATCAATTCTCAGTTGCGAAGCATCTAACTTACCAAAACCTGACCTTGGAGTTCCTAAGTTCTTTTCATTACCACCCTCACTTAGGACTAGGATAGAATAAAGGCTTAGCAACCTTTAGGCTTTTTGGACACGACAATTGACTTAACCATCGAGAGTTAGCTGTGCTTTTAGGATTCTAGCATGGACCTCACATTTACACCGAGGTACCCAACGGTGATGATATGTAAGTTGAATTAAATTATTTCTGGGGTGGAATCATAGATGATTTTCCACTTGATTTTGAGAGAATGAACTCCACCCTAATCCACAACCTAACCATTATGTATTTCCAAATGGTTGTAGCTCAAACATTCTTTGGGAAGGCAGAAAACGTTGGACCGGTTAGTAAAGAAGAAGTGTTCATCATGTTCAGTGTTTTTTAGTCCCGCCCCATCAATTCTGCAGCTTTCTTGCTTACAGGCTTAGATAAAGTCACTAACCAAACAATAGGATATATTTATGTAGGCGGTACAGTCACCCACATAGCCTTAACTTTAGGCCTACACAAACAAGTAGCTCACCTAACTCCTATATGTGGATATAACCTGCTAGATGTAGACCGCTGCCTGAATAGAAGTTTTGTAAGGTGAGCGGGACCTAATGAGTTCAAGATAGTAATTTTGAGCGAAGTTGTTCACCATTTCACCCTTCAAAATTCTGAAAAAGACAAGTGTTCACAACCGTGAAAACTGACGATACCTATTAAAGGACCAGGGAGAGACACCGACACCACCCGAGACTCCTTCTGCTCATGAATACCACCCACTCCTCCTTTAGATGTTTCTTCATCATCTTGTTTTGCATGTACTTCAGATAGGTGCAATGTTGACTATGAGCTCAACACACTTAGAAAAAAGTCATAGCTCTCTGCCATGAAATTCAAGACCAAATTGATAGAGCGGCTGAGCAGATGGACCACCTGTTCCAAGAAGTACATTTCTTAAGGAGAGCATTGGGTCACCAAGCCAAACATTGTGACACATGAACTGCTAACAAGTTTATTCTATCCTTCTTCTCGTTTAGACAAAAACATTGATGTCAATGTTAAGTTTAAGTGTGGGGGAGGAAATATTTTCCCGTTTTGTTTAAGCCTTGTTTAATTTTTCAATTTCTTTCGTTAATTGCCCAATTATTTAATCATCATTTAACAATGTTTCCATTTCAGTTGTCAAGTTATCAACGTTAAACAAAGAGCTGCGTGGGAGGCAACCCACAAAATTTTCATTTTTTATGCATTTCATTTGATTTTTTTTCTTTTCAAACCTTGATTTATTGTTTTAGTTGATTTCCACCCCAATTTTTTTCTAATTTTTCAAAAATTATGCACCACTAACCATGACACAGGCCCAAAAAGAGTTAAGAATCCCAAAAAAAGTAACTTAAACGATGCATGGTCAACGGCGTTCGCCACAAACCTATGGCGTTTTCCACCACAATGAAAAATAGAATATTCAAATTCCCATAAGCATGGCGTTCTCCACACATATCATGGTGTTCTCCACGATGCCCAGGCACAAAAATTTCAGTTTTTAAACCTTCTTTTTGCCTTTCCAATTTCATCCCCTCAACTTCTAACCACCCCATTCACTCCACCATTATTCCACTTCATCCACCCACATTTATTCATCCATTTTACCAAAAATATCTCAATATTCCTTCACTCTTCCAACTTTCATTCTCCCACTCCTATTTAAACCAACCTTCACCATTCCCACTTTCACCATTCTCACTCTTACAAACTCCCCTCCTCACAAACTTCATCTACTTTCATTTCAAGAAGTTCATAACAATGGCACAATAAGGGAATGTTGATTTCAAATAAGTCATATTTCGGGATGGAAAAGATGGCGAGAGGCGGCAGAAGAAGTACGAAGCTCTGCTGAACCGGGAAATTATCCCGACAAAGTATGCAGATGGTTCCTGTTTACGTAGCCTATGACTGTTTGACAATGTACATTGGATGATAGACACATTAGGCTTGTCACACTTTTATGCATGTAGAGATACTAATTATGTTAGATTAATTGTAGAATTTCTTAGCTCTCTTATTTACGTCGTACAGCCTGACACTGCTAGCACTTTCGAAACTGTTAAGTTCAGGATGTTTAATAGGGAGTATGTATATAGTACTGACCAACTAGCTGTAATGTTGAATTTTCCTTATGGAGAGGGTATTGTCTGTGAAACACCATTAGATACTGATTAGGTGCATAACGTCAGGGAGTTCTGGAAACAATTGACAGGGCATCTTACTAATAGTTTTGAGGGTAATGTTGCATCTCACGTGCATAACCCGACCATACACTATTTTCTACAAATGTGGCAGACATTATTTTTGGCTGGGGTAATACTAATAAAATTAATTCTAAAGAGTTGTTCTATTTTCATTCTATTTTTGAGCCAACACAGATTAATTCGGCCCTATTCATGAAAAACCAAATGCATGTGGTTCGCACTACTAGGAAGGGGCCTATTTCCTTTAGAGGATTGATTACCTCCATTGTTTGTGCTTTGGGGCTTGATACAGAGCATACTACCCTAGAGCCTTTACCACCGTGCTTCCTTGATCTCCCCGCATATAGACATATGCGTTTTGTTAAAGTCAGCCCAAACGGGAGATTTTTGCTAATGGGTCACAACATTGTTATTGATGGTGTTATTTTACTTTGCCCGAACCGCAACAATGTGCAGAATAGGGCCAATTGTGTTTATGATTTACACACAGAACCTGAGGCCGAACCGGAGCCTATAGACATTCCTGAGAATGTCACTGCTGATGGTGCTACCGATGATGAGTTAAACCAGAGAGAGCAAGGCTCTCTCGCACATGTTCCACCACTACGTCGTTCCCCTGTATTCCTGATCCACCTGCACATAATGCACCACATTTTACTAACCATTCTGCAGGTACCTGTTCCAGACATCAGTCCCGAGAAGAGTATGACTATGTTGCTATACGGACTACACTTGATGACGTATTTTACAAGATGCGGGACCGGAATGATATAAATTTTGGACGCGACCAGCTGCTCAGAGATATGCAGAGACAACAGGTCGACATGATGGCATACATCCTACGGATACAAGAGCAACAACATGATTATGCAGGACGGACCAAGCATAACAATGCGGATTTGATCGAATAGATGACAAGATTACAAATGGGGATGGATGATTTGTTACAGTATATTCGTGGTATGGGAATGCCACCTCCTCCTCATTATGGTTGTGGTGGTTATGGACGAGGCCGAGGCCGTGGCTGGCGCTGAGCCCTCTTTATCTAGGTTCTTTCTTCCTTTTCCCACTTTCATCAAAACATTGATGACAATGTTTGGTTTAAGTTTGGGGTAGGAACTTTACTGCTTTCCTTTTATCGCTTTTTAGTTAGATTTATCACCTTTCTAGTTTATTTCATTTAGTTAGGATTTTATCTGTTTCTAGTTTAATAGTTGTTTGTCGAGTTAATGCATGTGTGTGTCGAGTCTTTATGCGTGGTTCTCTGGTGTTTGTTAATTCTCCTGTTTCTTGAGTTATACCAAAAAAAATTGACTTAGAAATTCATTGCATGATTTGAAAGTATTAGGCTACATATGAAATTGAGGTTTGATTGTAGGGACTTGGAAAAAATTTACAAGATCGGTATCGTTTTAGCACCTTAAGTCTCCCGAATATGAAGATAAATTTGAGTACTTAATTTGTCGTATCCTTGAATTCTCACCCTTTGATAGTCCTTAATTAGTTTATTTAGCAGTCAGCACCATCCTAAGCATACACTACGTAGGAAGTCGATGCAAATAAGTGAATAATCTTAGGCTTGAAAGAAAGAAAAAAATGAATAAAAAAAGAAATGTTCCTTCTAAGTTAGGTGACCCTCACCCGATCATTTATCCCAACGGTGCAAATCCCTTTACTTGTTAGTACTTGAGCCAAAGTGTTAGAAAAAGAAAAATAATATATAATAATGATAAGATCATAGTCACTATCAGGCTATCCTACTATGGGTGTGCAAGGATAACGAGCTTAATGTGATTGCACTAGAATGAAAGCGAATGAGAAGGAGGATGCGTAAGTTAGGCTTAGGCATAATAACATGATTCAGATTGGTTTGTATAGGAGGGAGGCTTATGACCGCACAATGGCGGGATTGTGTTCTTACGATAGCCTTAGTGTGCAAGATAGTACCTATCAACACAATCTTAACAGAAGTAGAATTTGTAGCCTAGAATGAATACTTGAATGCTATTGTTTTTCATGAGTCTTGATACTATATGCTGTAAAATTTTCAAAGCTTTTCCATGTGCGTAGCAACTTGCTTGAGGACAAGCAAAGGTTTAAGTAAGGGGGAGTTTGAAAACGATGAAACTTATAGCATTTCTGACTCGATACACATGCATTTTTATCTATTTTATATCCATTTCATGTTTTTATGTAGTGTTATGTGGATATTTTCTCTGTGTTGCAAATATTTTCTAGGTAGGAGTTGGCATAAGAGAAAATGGAGCAAAAATTGGCCAAAAGTGGAGAAAAAGGACAAAATCAACATGAAGGAAGTAAGGAAAACGCAGTTGAGCTTATGGCGTTTGCCACAGGGGCATGGTGTTCGCCATGGCCCCTTCACTAGCCATGTTCTCCATATTTAACTCATGGTGTTTGCCATGAGGCCATGGAGTTCGCCATGGACTTCATGCCCAGTTTTTCAGCAACAGAATAACTTGGTTCTCTCCCACTTCCACATATTTTTATCAATGGACCTCTACATGAATTCAGTCATACTTAAGTAGTTGAGACACTTTATATAGGCTTAGTTTTTAGGTTTTGAGGATCCAAGTTTTCTAGTATTAAGTAGGCAGATAAATTCACGGTGAAAAAGTGCTTAATTGTTCACACTGGGCAATCAGTATACCATTGTTTTAAGAATTCTTAGTTCTTTATTTGTACTAGGATTAATTGCTATTTAAGCTTGGTGTTAATTTTATTCAAGAAATTTTCCGTTTAAGTTTTCCAGTTTCTAAATTCCCACATTACATTATTTTCAGTACGTATTTACCTTTCTTTAATTTTTCTACACTTATTTGTTTTAAGTTTCAATATTATAATTGTTGTTTATATTTGTTCTACTAAATTTAATTGCTACTGTTTTTTATTCTAAGTTTCATATATATATATATATATATATATATATATATATTGCATGCTAGTTGTTGCTACTACTTTATATCATCATCAATATCATGTCCAAATCTCTATTTTGCATGCATAATAATTATAACATGAGTTTTCGGTTCTAATTTTTAGTTTTAAAGTAAAAAAAAGTTTTGCGCGAAAGCGAAAGCACTCAATCAATTAAAATTTGATATTTAATTTCTAAAAATAGCGACAACGCTTTATTAATTAATTAGGACTTATCAGTTTTCAATTTTCTTTTTTGAAATTGTGACCTGTTGAGCGACAACAAAGCATTTACGGTTTCGAAATATAGCATGGGTTGCGCGAAAGTGAGCAGTATTTTTAAATTAATATTTCCTCCGAAAAATATTTTAAATATCAAAACAAACGCCAAAAGTTTATTTGAGTCCCAAAGGTGCAATCGGAAATTACATTCTGGTCTCGCTTTCATTAATATTTCCTTAAACAACTTTATTTCTCGTTTTATTTTCCTTCTCAAAACAAATTATATTCGATAAACCTTAGATTTACATAGAAATAATAGGTAACGTTAGATTGATTATTGGTTTTTGTGGATTCGACATTTTTTGTATTACTTTGGTAAAATCCTTGCACTTGCGGATAAGCTAAGTACACGAAGAAGCACACACATCAATAATTGATTATATGATCCTTACAGTTTAAATTTCAAATAAACTCCGATTGTAACCTCGCCTCCAAGCAAATCAAATCAGAGCATTGATAGAGAACATGGAGAATCTTCAAAAATTATCACCATGTAATCGATTAGGCCTTAAATATTATCGATTAGATGACATATTTTTGAAATTTTTAGTTATGATATTTTATGGGACAAATCTTCAAGGATTTTTTGAATTTTTTACAGGCCCAACCTATTAGAAGGAACACTTTAAATAGGTATTCATATTCCATTATTTTTCATCTTTCTTTTCTTTCTTTTTCTTATGTTTTTGTGTGAGTCTTACTCTACACCATAAGTATCACCATCAATGGCTCCAACTAGAAGCCGTTACTCTTGAAAATCCTTTTCAAGAAGACTAACTGTGGAAGGTTCAACCTCAAGAATTCAAGAAAGGAATGTAATGTCTAATCCTAAGTTGATATGACCTACTGTTATGGAGAAAAAATTTCTCAAAACTTCAAGAAGTATGTTCACATCTACTAAGGGTTGGTAAGGGAATTCTTCACAAAAGTGTTGGATCGAGTGTTACCAAATCTTGTAAGAGAGTTATACTCTAATCTTCAATTTAAATATCCATCCATGAAGTTGTCTATAAAAGGAATAGAGATTGATATTCATAGAGATCAATTCGAAAGAATGTTTGAACGACTCTTCTGTGGGGTATCCTATACCTATGATAGGCCAATAAAGTTCAAACAAATTAAAACTTTCCACTGCCATTATCTCTTTTGTTATGAATCCCATAGATTATATGAATCTTCTTATCAATGCAAGCTACCTAAAGGAAAAGATTTGTGCGAACCACTATTTGATCACATGCATACTCCTCCCGAGACTAGACAATCTTGAAATTGTCATCAGAGAGGATGTGGTCCCTTTATGGTTCTAACCCAAAAATTTTAAACAAATTGGGCTGATGGAATGCTTCTCCACATGATCTATTCCAAGCAGAATCGATCAACTGGATTACCATATAGAGCTATGATCACTAGGATATCAGTTATTGTTGGAGTCGACACTATGGAAGAATCAATGGATCCAATCCACTCCAACATCAAATACTCCTTGTTCAGCAACAAGAGGGTTAATATTTTTCAAGGAGAACTAAGGAACAAATAAATGGATGAAGAAAAAGTTATAGCCCAACTAGCCGTAACAAATGATGTAATCTTTAATACACTACTGAAAATATCTCAACAAAATGCTTTGGCCATTCAGAGCATAGAAAATGACATAATTATCATCAAGAGAAACAACTTAAGAGATGATGATATTAATGGCAATGAATAGTCTCACTTATGTGTTTTTAGCCTTTGAGTGTGCTTAATTCTCCACATTTTCCTACTTTCTAGAATTATTTCAATACCTGTATTTTCTCATTTTCTGTAATTTGAATTCTAGTATTTGAATTATTGAAGTAATGTTTTTCCCTTCCTTAGTAAAATATGTTTGACCTATGTGAACAATGTGTTTCCATATTTACAATTATTGTCAATCATCTTTACCTGCATTTTTTTATTATGATAAAAGGGGAGAAGTATACTCTTAGGGGGAGTAGATTATACTTTCTACTCATGTGAAGGAGAGGTTAACCACTCGAAAATTTTACCTACCAATTTTCTCTTTTACCACCTCCTTGAGAGATGAGTTGTCAATGTTAGACGAAAGCAATTGATCTAGAAGGAGGGTGAATAGATCACTTCTTTTTAAATGCGAGTCGGCGCTAAAATTTGTTTTTAAAAATATTTTGCGGAAGCATCCGAGGATAATTCGTCTATACGAACCGAGTTACTGAGAGGATCGGATATACGTAAGCCAAATGGAACAAAAGGCTCGAAGAGAAAAAATGGAATCGCAACTTAACAATTAATCAATTTTCCAAAAGCACTTAATATGGTGCAATCTCCAATAAGCAGTCAAAAATTAAACCAAACTTGACAATATATCAAACACCTTGCAAACGTTCAATTTATCGAGCACTTGGAGTGCATAAAACTCCAAGCTAAACCTTCTAGGATAGTTGATGCAGAATTTTCACTAAACAAAATCCAAAATGATTGTGCACAGGTTTTCAAATTAATTTTCTGCACTAAACTATACCATAACATTTCGATCGATTGAATAATCACATGCGTAAACAATTCGAAATATAAATGAGATAAGGAAAGAGAAACTACACCAGGTTTTTTTAGGCAGTTCCTGTTTCGTCCTCGCTTCGGGTACGTCTGCCCCCAATTCTAAAACTAGAATTGAGATATCTATAACTTGTTTGCAAATGTTTTTACAAGAGAAAACTTAGCTATCCCACACTCAAGAAACTTCATTGATGCAGATACTTTGTCTTCTCTTCCCTTGATTCGAGTCGAATCAAGTGCCTCGGACTTTTTGGAAGAACCTCCGTTTATCGTTACTAGATTGCAAGAACACACAGGTCTTCAATCACCTTCACTCGACTGATTCGAATCCACACACAGTTCGATCCCCAAACCTTGTTGCACAATCCTCTGGTTAAGGCTACTAGATCGACAAAACCCACCGTGCTTCGATCACCTTCGCTCGGCTGAATTCAATGCACACAAGATCTGATCCAAAAATCCCCAAATCCAATTGATCTTGGAGGACAAAACCCTAGAAGTTTTATTCAAGAACAAACCCACTGAAACACTTACCCCAAACCAAGATACAACTCTATGCTTTGGACGTTATCACTTCATGATGCAGAAAATCAACCAAAATGATTATGCATTTATTGAGAAAGGTGCAAAATTAAGATGAAGTTGATGAGAGAAAAGTTTCAATGTATTTCTTTCACTTGTTCAAGTTGTTCATGTAAAAAATGAGGAACCATCTATTTATATGATGTAAAGATCAATAACCAATCATAACAACATTTTGAACATAGAAAAATCAGAAAAATTTGTTACAAACAGCGAGCGGTCGACCAAACACTTAATGAGGGTCAGCCTGTGCTGACCCGTGAGTAATTTACGCATGTTGGAAGACCATGCGTCGACCGCTACAGGGGTCATGCGTCGCGCATGGCTAAGAAAAATGCATAATCAGAAATGCCAGTAGCATGCGTCGACCTTAGGGTAGGCGTGCGCTTCCCCGAGCGAAACCCACACACTGTCAACACTTTATGAGTCGACCGGACCTCAGCTTAGGTCAACTCAAGCTTCAAAAACTCTCAAAAACTGATTTTTCGACACATTTTCATCTATTTAGGCACAATTTATGCATGCCTAATACTAATACCATGATCAAACACATGTAAGGGATATGCAAGACTCCACTATATGTTTGGACTCATGATTATGCAATCCAAAATTTAGAATGCTGACACTAATGAGATGATATCGTCCAAATTACAAACTACGAACAAGTATACATTTTGACATCATTAAAATAAATCTCAAATGAGAGAGACACCTTGTCCTCACATACTCCACCTTTTTTATGATGGCAAAATCTTCAGCTTGTTTTGTAATTTGAATCTCATCCTCTCCTTAACTGTGTGAAGTCCTCTTAGATTCAACCTTGCTGCTTGTAGATGTCCTTTCTTCCCCTTTGACAACATCAAAAAGAGAAAAAGACTATGGTCAAAGAATCTCATATCATATACCTATGGATACACTCAACAACTTGCAAACAAAATACATCAACATACATTCACATAGAATGATGATAATGCGAAAATTATATGGATAAATAAGGCACAAGAAATGAATACATAGATACTCAAAGTACATTCCATAATAGATCAAATGTCAACATATTCCAAAAGCAAACCAAGTACATAATCAAAATGCAGCAAATAACAAGTCATACAAGCAAAAAAAACTAGATATAACAAGCATCAAACTATGATCCTATTTCTCATGGTCTCCTCCCCCTAAAGTGGTGACCTTGTCCTCTGAAATTCTGGTCTTGAAGTGGAGGAAGAGGTTGTTCTTTCAACCGCTCATTCAGTTCCAATACAGCCCGGTTGAGCGTGTTGATACCATTCGTCACACAACGTGTCTGACTTTCAGCAGCAGTATCCAACTTGTCAAAGCGAGTTATGACAGCAGTAGCAAACCTGTTGAAGTTTTGATTTTGTGCCTCCAATTGGTTTGAGAGAGCCGTATACCGCTCTTCTTGTGTGGTCATGAAACTTTCTTGCTGAAGCTGCATTGAGCGTAACATGTCGAGGATTTACTCGTTGTTCTATTGCGGTGGATGTGTAGGTGTAGGAATAGAATATTCGGGCTGGTGCCATTCATATTCTTCGTGTTGGTGCCAACCATGATTCGGAGGAACATAAGATGAACCAAGTGAGGTACATCCGGTGTGCTGCCATTCACCCCATCCTAATTTTCATATGGATCTTGAGGTGGAGAGTATCCCATCCATTCAACATTGTCATCTTCCACAGTATTCACCTCAGTTTGCATGTTGTTACCAGTTTGTCCTTCTTGTGCATTCTCTTATGCATCCTCTTCTTCATCTGCAACATCATAATGAGTATCTTGATATGTTGCTTGGTGCCTAAATTTGTATTCCTTGTCTTCAGTATCCCAAAAGTAACCCATCGAGTCTTCTGATTAAACTCTTGATCAGTAGTAAATGTGACGTAAGGAATGCCTAGGACCTTTACCTCAGCCTTGTTCAAGAGACACTGAATAAAAGAGGCATAACATAAAGTCGTACCTCGAGTTGAGTCGCGGAGTGCAAACATCCGACTTGGGAAGTAATGCGGCCAATTAATGCGCTTTTTGTTTTTCAGCAGATAAATCAAATGGACTTCTGCTTGATCGACCCGAGAGTACCCTCATTTCTTAGGTCGTAAGATATGAGCAACAATCCATTGAAGAATTCTATCAACGGGTTTCAACAGTCCTGTTGTGAGTGTCTTAGGAAATAGGTTGCTATTCACAATGCACTCCGAGAAATGGTCTCGTAACATTGAGTTCAAAGCATCCTTAAACTCATAATCATCAACAAATACAGAGCCTGTGACCTTAGGAAGATTTGTTGTATCTAGTTTAACCAAATTGTTCCAAACAAATGCATTGACAGAGTACTTTTTACCACTAATCATGTATTGAAAATCAGTACCTTCAAACTTGCCCAGAATCCCAGTGTAAAACAACTTGGCCAAATCTTCATTATACTTGGTATCACATTCCAGAAATTCATCAAATTTTTGAACATTTAGAATTTCAATAATTTCAGACAGATGATAATCTTCAGCCCTTAATGGATAGTACACAAATTGTTTAACCACAGACTGGTTTCAAAAATCTTTGTTGAAGACATCAGTTGGATCATCAGACAGTAAGGAAAGAGAATTTACTGGCATTGTCGATGTACCTGCCCTTGAAGTTGATGCTCTGGAGGTCCTTTTTCTGGTAACGCTTTGTGAAGCCATTGAAGAACACTCTTGTAAACACGGATGAACATTACCAACCTTGTAGATGATCATGAACAGTACTGAATCTTGATGATTAGGATGAATAGACTGAAAAACCTTGGTTCTTATGTAGATAAAACCCTTTGAACACTTCTTTGATTTGAAATTTGTTGGATTTGAAGAAAGTAGTGGTAATGGGTTTTTAGAGTTTGAGAGTTTTTAAGGAGAGGAGAGGAGAGGAGAGAGATGAGGAGACAATAGAATCAATGTATTATGACATGAAATTGGAAAATGAAACAAAAAAAAATTAATGTAGTTATTTTTCTCAACAATGAAGCGACGCGCGTCTTCCCGAGGAAAAGAGAATCAGAGTTCGTCAGCGATACGTCGGCGCACGCTGAACGAATTTTAATAATTTCAAAAATTTCAAAATGATGCGTCGACCATAGGTCGGTCTGCGCTGACCCGCGCCCACATATGAGAAAATTGTAATTTCTTGAGTCGACCCATGCCATGTTTTGGTCGACTCAAACAAGCATAACATGGAAAAATGTATATTTTGAGCAAATTATACAACAAGTAATAATAAATAACAAACCATACACATGCTAAACTCAAAAATGGATCAAAAATACATCTAATCATGAATTAAACATCAATTCAAACCACATTTTGGCCATAATAGTTCACAAACATAATTGATCAAGAATAGTATTTCTAAGAAGGAACGATATTACCTCCGACGATTGATGATGGATGCCCTCGCATATAGCTTAATCTTATCACTTATTGTTAGTTAAAAGAAATAAAGACAAGCAAAAGAATAGAGCATGCAATCACATAATCAAACGCGATCCAAGATATCGAGAACACCAAGTTCCCTACGGATACTAAAGAAAGGCTCTGTCGCAAGAGGTTTAGTGAAAATATCGGGAAGTTGGTTCTTAGAATCAACATGCTCAAATACCACATCGCCTTTCTCTACATGATCCCTAAGAAAATGATGCCTTACTTCTATATGTTTTGTGTGAGAATGTAATACCGGGTTTCTGGTTAGGTTAATGGCATTTGTATTATCACATAAAATAGGAATACGTTCAGGTTAAACATTGTAGTCGAGTAATTGTTGCTTAAGCCACAAGACTTGAGCGCAACAACTACCGGCCGCAACGTATTCCGCCTCGGCTATTGACAAAGCAACGAAAACTTGCTTTTTGCTATGCCAACTCACTAAGGAATTCGAGAAAAAGTGACAAGTACCACTAGTACTTTTCCTATCTGATTTGCAACCGGCAAAGTCGGAATCAGAATAGCCAACCAAAGAGAAATCGCTTCCTTTGGAGTACCAAAGCCCATACTTTGGAGTACCGCATAGGTACCTAAGTATGCGCTTCACGACTTTTAAATGAGACTCCTTAGGACACGATTGGTACCTAGCACACATGCAGACACTAAACATGATATCTGGTCATGATGCGGTAAGATAGAGGAGAGAGCCAATTATACCTCTATATCTCTTGACATCTACATCCTTACCATTTTCATCTCGACTCAAGTTGACACACGTAGGCATCGGAGTGTCAATAGCCTTTGAGCTAGCCATGTCGAAGTGCTTGAGTAACTCAAGACAATACTTCGTCTGGCTCACAGACGTCCCTTCATCAAGTTGCTTGATTTGCAATCCGAGGAAATAGTTAAGCTCCCCCATCATGCTCATCTCGAACTCTCCCTGCATTAACTTAGAAAACTCCTTGACCATATTTGTGTTAGTAGAACCAAATATAATATCGTCTACATATACTTGTACCAAAATTTGATGTTTTCCTTGATGTTTAAGGAAAAGAGTTGTATCAAACTTTCCTCTAGAGTACCCTTGATCAAGTAGAAATTTTCTAAGACGCTCATACCAAGCCCTAAGGGCTTGTTTGAGACCGTACAAAGCATGTTTTAATTTGTAAATGTGATCGGGATACTCATGGGACTCAAATCCAGGAGGTTGGGCAACATAAACCTCTTCATTAATATAACCGTTAAGGAATGCACTTTTTACTTCCATTTGAAATAATTTGAAGTTTTTCGCACATGCGTAGGCAAGCAATAGGCGTATAGCCTCGAGTCGGGCAACAGGCGCATAAGTTTCCTCATAGTCTATGCCTTCCTCTTGGTTATACCCTTGCGCAACCAAGCGTGCTTTGTTTCTAGTTATAAATCCATTTTCGTCGAGCTTGTTCCTATACACCCATCAGGTGCCAATTACTCGATGGCCTCGCGGAGGAGGGACATGGTCCCAAACCTCATTTCTTTTAAATTAATTCAACTCCTCTTGCATTGACAAAAGCCAATGTTCATCGAGTAAGGCCTCTTTTGAGTTTTTAGGCTCAACTTGCGAAACGAAAGCGGAGTAATAATAGAAGTTACTTAGCTTGGAACAAGTTGTTACTCCCTTTGAGATGTCACCGAGAATGTTGTCGATGGGATGGTCTTTAGAAGACTTCCAAGCTGGAGGAAGGTCATCTTTATTAGACGGATGATCCTCCTCACTCTTCACGAGTTGGTGATCTTTTTCCTCCTCAACATGCACTACTTCAAGTTGATCATTCCCTTTATCAGTGTCCTTGAGTATGTCTTCAGAAGATACACCTGCACCATGAAAACAACTACCTTTTCCGACATTTTTCGGGTAAAACACATCAAAAATAACATGAACCGACTCCTCAACAATAAGTAACCTTTTATTGTAAACCCTATATGCCTTACTAGACTGAGAGTATCCAAGAAAAATACCCTCGACGGCCTTAGCATCAAACTTACCAAGAGTCTCTTTATCATTATTCAACACGAAACACTTACAACGAAAAACGTGAAGATGAGATACATTGGGCTTTCTCCCTTTTAAAAGCTCATACGGTGTCTTGTTTAGAATGGGACGGATGAGCACTCTATTCAAAATGTAACAAGCCGTGCTAATGGCGTCGGCCCAAAAGTATTTTGGAAGTTCACTCTCATTGATCATAGTCTTTCCTAATTCTTCCAAAATTCTGTTTTTACGTTCCACAACCCCGTTTTGTTGAGAGGTGCGTGGTGCGGAAAAATTATGATCAATCCCATGGCTTTCACAAAATGGTTCAAAAATATGATTTTCGAACTCACCCCCATGATCACTTCTAATTGATATAATGTTTGTGTTTAATTTGTTTTGGGATAACTTGGCAAATCTTTCAAAAGCCGAAAAAGTATCGCTCTTGCTTGCTAAGTAAATAGTCCAGCAAAACCTAGAAAAGTCATCGACTATCACAAAACCATAATAGTTACCACCTAGGCTTTTAATCCTAGATGGTCCAAAGAGGTCAATATGGAGGGGCTCAAGGGGTCTCGTAGTTGAAACAATGTTTTTAGATTTAAACTAGATCCTTCTTTGCTTCCCCATTTGACACGCATCACATAAGTGATCCTTTGGGAATTTGATTTTGGGAAAGCCGATCACTAGGTCTTTAGAAACTATTTTATTAAGCAAATCAAAATTGACATGCGCCAACCGTCTATGCCATAACCATGAATCTTCACTCATGGTGACTAGACACTTGTCGCTACTCAACGATACCTCATTCAAGTCTAGCATATAAACGTTATTCACCCTCAAGCCTTTAAATACATCCTTTTTATCACTATTCTTAATTATGCAACAATCCTTTGAAAAAGATACTTTATAGTCCTTGTCACATAATTGACTAATGCTTAAAAGGTTATGTTTAAGGCCCTCAACAAGAAGCACATCAGAGATAGTAGTAGATTAGGGGTTACCTACACTACCTTTGCCAAGTATTTGTCCCTTGTTGTTGTCTCTGTAGGTAACAAACCCCTTTTTCTTCACCACAAAGTCGATGAAAATAGATATGTCTCCTGTCATATGTCTTGAGCAGCCACTATCCAGAACCCATCTTCTTTCCGTGGTCTCAAGACATTGTACCTACATAGTCAATCAAGGGAAATAGGTACCCAATTCTTATTGGGTCCTTGGTTGTGAGTGAAAACAGAATTGCATTTGGGCAACCATTGATAAACGCCTTTAGGAACCAAAAACCTCCTAAAGCGACACTTAGTAATGGTATGTCCCCTTTTGCAACAATATAAGCAAGTAAGGTTAACATGAGAATCACTTTTGCTAAGTTGATTTCTAATCACATAAGTATATTTTTGATATGGATTAATTATGCTTTTCTTAAAGTGTGATTTATCAATAGAAAAAGTCATTTTTGGTTCTAGAGCCCTGTCAAGCTTGGCCTTAAGAGTTCTAACCTCTTTTTGCCAAATGTGACAAGTATCGCAACCAAAATTTAACCACTTACTTTTGTCTTCCACAACATCTACCTTTGTTACTTCCACCATGGACTTTTTGAGAGCCTCTAATTCCTTTTCCGAATCAGAGATCTTTTGCTCTAAATGAGAAAATATTTGTTTATTTGAAGCTAACCGTTTAAAGGCTTCCTTAGCCTCATGGTGTAGAGTATCAAACACACGTTGTAGTTCAGAATAAGACATTGAATTAGAGTTATTGTACTTAGAGTGTCTTACCTTTTTGTTCTTTTTCCTTTGGTGAGCGGAAAGGCAAAGGTTGGCGGATTCTCCTTCGTCACTTGAACTTTCAGCACTAGATGATTCACTATCACTTTCCCAAGCGATATAGGCTCTTCTAGGTTTTGACTGTTTCTTCCCGTGATGACTTTTGTCCTTACCTTTATCCTTCTTCAACAATGGACAATCCGACTTATAGTTGCCGACTTTTCCACAGTTATAGCAAAAACCCTTAGTTTTTTCACTCTTTTTTTCTTCATTCTTGGAAGACTTTGATTGTTTACGAAATTTAACGAGGTTTTTCTCCGAATGTTGAATACCATTTTTCTTGATATAGCGATTGTATCGCTTCACAAATAATCCCATGTCTTCATTCGAATCCTCTTCCTCGTCATCACTAGATTCACTCTCGCTTAGCTCATATGCGGAGGAGTTTGAACTAGAAGTCTTTAGAGCTATCGACTTCTTTTTCGCTTCTTTGGTCTTGTTCTTTTCCTTCTTCTCTCTTTTCTCAAATTAGTCTAAGCTTATGAGCATTTGCTCGTGTTCCTCGAGCTTCCCAAACAATGTTGTGATGTCTAACGTCATTAGGTCATTGGCTTCTTTGATGGCGGTCACCTTCGGTTACCAATCCCTAGTAAGACACCTCAAGATTTTGTTAGTAGCAACGTCATTGGAAATTGGCCTACCAAGTGAGTTAAGTCTATTGATTAAATGAGTGAACCTATTTTGCATGTCGGCAATGGTTTCCCCTTGCTTCATGTGAAAGAGGTCGAACTCTTGAGTCAATGTATTGATTCTAGCTAGCTTGACGTCGTTAGTACCCTCATGGGTAACTTATAACGCATCCCATATAGCTTTAGCACTCGTACAATGTGAAACTCTATAATATTCGTCAACTCCCAATGAGGAGATTAGAATATTTCTAGCCTTCCAATCGTAGTTGTTGAAATTCTGGTATCAGACGTGTGATGTTAAGGTGTGATGTCACAACAACACACTCTGCACAATAGACAGCAAGAACAGTAAAATAACACCAAGAATTGTTGACCCAATTCGGTTACAACCAACCTACTCTGGGGGCTACCAAGCCAGGGATGGAATTCACTACTTGTAGATATAATTTACAGACTCAACAACCCGTTGACAATCTCCTAAACTTATACTCTACTAATGACTTCCTACCTAAGAAACCACTTAGGTATGAGAACACCACTCAATCCCTTACAAACACTCAAAGAAACCACTTTGAGTACCCTTGATCTTACTTCACAGCTTCGATCAATCACACAACTCTCTTTGCTTCACAGCTTTAGAGAGGACAGAAACTCAACACCTATTCAAAACCTAGAATAGTGTAAATAAAAGCACTTTAAACAAACTCTAGACACTAAGCCTCATGCTCTTGATCTTCTGAATGTTTTCTGTCGCTTTTTCCTTTGGTCTTGTGCGCTTTATATAGCTCCTGAATTGGGCTTGGACTTGTCACAATATTTGATCAGATTTGTTAATTAAAACTGAATCTTCAAAACAGATTTTATCCCCAAAATCTTTTTAAATCTTCAACCTTTTAATTCTCCAACAGACCTGCAATCAAATCTCCCATGTAACAGAAAATATCTATCCCAAGATATTCTCATCCAATGAGTCAACCACTCTCCACAATTCCAGCTAACACGTGTGCCCTAACAACATCTGCACCTGCTGTTGTTAATTCTGCAGATCTGATGTTACAACATCACCTGTGTGACATCAGACATCCAACTTCAGCACTTAACTACTTAACACAGCCCAGTGTTAAGACTTCAATGTTGCAACATCAGCACCTTGACATCAACATTGAATATACTTTGTTTTACCAAAATTCCAGCCAATCCAGGAACTAACAATCTCCCCCTTTGGCTAATTTTGGCTAAAACACTTTTTGCACTCTGCAATCAACTTCTGCACTCTGTACCTTCAGAGATTTCAGCAGCGGAATAAACTTTAGAAATTTGAAACTCATTAGCAGCAGTTTGATAATCTTCAAAGTCTTCATTACTTGATCTACTGCAGCACCATCTTCATTATTGACAACAGCCAATTGGTGCTCCCCCTCTAAAACATGACCCAGTATCACAGCTGTTCAATAGCTCATAATGTGCAACAATTTACTCCCCCTCGATGTCTGCTTGGCTGCACTCTTCACATGTCAAAATATCTTCACAAGTTCTTTCAACTAACCACCTTTTAGCAGCATCAATCTATCTCCCCCTTAATATCTGCATCACATTAGCAGCATATGGCAATAATACTCTTGACTATCTAGGCTATTTTCTCCCCCTTTTTAGCCACAATTAGGCAACCTTCACCTGGCAGTTGACTACACAATTTCAGAACCACCCCAACTGCCCACAACCCCTCTAGCAGATTCAGTCTTCATAAATGCAGAATCCCAATTGCTTCTTAACCTTTCAAATTGGTTTGCATCCAAGGCTTTAGTGAATATGTTAGCCAGCTGGTTCTCTGTGGCTACATGTTCCAAGGTAACAACTTTTTCTTCTACCAGATCCCTTATGAAATGATGCCTTATGTCTATGTGCTTTGTCCTACTGTGCTGTATAGGATTTTTAGATATATTAATTGCACTCAGATTATCGCAGTACAAAGTCATAACATCTTGTTTAACATTGTATTCACTCAACATCTGCTTCATCCAGACCAGCTGAGAGCAACTACTTCCTGCTGCTATATACTCCGCTTCAGCAGTTGAGAGAGATACACAATTCTGCTTCTTGCTGAACCAGGAAATCAGATTGTTCCCTAGAAAGAAACATCCTCCTGAAGTGCTTTTTCTATCATCTGCACTTCCAGCCCAATCAGCATCACAGTATCCTTTTAAAACAGTCCCAGAATCATGGCTATATAACATTCCATAGTCACTTGTGCCATTTACATATTTCAGAATCCTCTTCACTTGATTCAAGTGACTTACCTTTGGATCAGACTGATATCTAGCACATACTCCAACAGCAAAGGAAATATCAGGTCTTCTTGTTGTGAGATATAGTAAACTCCCAATCATACTTCTGTACAAGCTGTGATCCACACTCACTCCATTCTCATCCTTGGATAGCTTCAAATGAGTGGGAGCAGGTGTCCTTTTGTGATTGGCTTTATCTAGGCCAAACTTCTTTACTATGCTCTTAGCATATTTGCTTTGAGAAATAAAGATAGAATCCTCCATTTGTCTGACTTGCAATCCAAGGAAGTAGCTAAGTTCTCCAACCAAACTCATTTCAAATTCTAATTGCATTTGTTGGACAAACTGTTTTACCATAGCATCTGACATCCCCCCAAATACAATGTCATCCACATAAATTTGGGTTACCATTAATTTTCCTCCTTCTTCCTTGACAAACAAGGTTTTGTCAATGCCTCATTTTCTATACCCATTTGCTACTAAGAATTCTGTCAACCACTCATACCAGGCCCTTGGAGCTTATTTTAAGCCATACAGTGCCTTCCTCAGTTTGAACACATGATTGGGGAAGTTTGGATCAGTGAATCTTTTAGGTTGATCTACATAGACTTCTTCATTCAGATAGCCATTTAGAAAGGCACTCTTCACATCCATTTGGAACAGCTTGAATCTTAGGTTACAAGCCATACCCAAAAGTAGTCTGATGGATTCTAGTCTCGCCACTGGAGCAAACGTCTCATCAAAGTCGATTCCCTCCACTTGAGTATAACCTTGTGCAACAAGTCTTGCTTTGTTTCTTGTAACCACTCCAAGCTCGTCTGACTTGTTTTTGTAGATCCACTTTGTTCCAATAACATTTACCCCTTCTGGCCTCGGCACAAGATCCCAGACTTCATTTCTCCTGAACTGCTCCAGTTCTTCTTGCATAGCATTTATCCAAAATTCATCTGTCAGGGATTCCTTGACATTTTTTGGCTCAATTTTGGATACGAAGCACGAGCTAGCTATGATCTCTCTGGACCTAGTTCTTACTCCAGAATTTGGATCACCTATGATCAGCTCCTTAGGATGATCCTTCTGAATTCTGATAGAAGGATCCTTCTGAGGTTGCTCAGGCTCAGTGTCAGCAGCACTTGGGGATGGATTTCTTTCTTCAACTTCAACAACTACCTCATCAGCTGATGTTCCAACATCTTCTATGACATCCTCAACTTCATGCTTTTCTTCATCATCAACCACAACATTGATTGACTCCATCATCACTTTGGTCCTGGAGTTGAAGACCCGATAAGCTCTGTTGTTGATGGAGTACCCCAAAATATCCCTTCATCGCTTTTGGAATCTAATTTCCTTCTCTGCTCTCTATCTGCCAGGATGTAACATCTACTACCAAACACATGGAAGTACTTAACATTAGGTTTTCTTCCCTTCCATAGTTCATATAGAGTGGATGAAGTGCCTCTTCTTAGGGTAACTCTGTTGTGAATGTAGCAGGCAGTGTTCATGGCTTCAGCCCAGAAGTGATAAGACAGTTTCTTGGCATGAATCATTGCTCTAGCCGACTCTTGTATAGTTCTGTTCTTCCTCTCAACAACTCCATTTTGCTGAGGGGTGATAGGCGATGAAAACTCATGACTTATACCTTCAGACGAGCAAAAATCTTCAAACTTTCTATTTTCAAACTCTCTTCCATGATCACTTCTAATTCTGATGACCTTATTCTCCTTTTCTCTTTGGAGTTTTTGACAGAGCTCTTTAATGACATCAAACACCTCAGATTTGTCTTTGATGAAATTCACCCAGGTGTATCTTGAGTAGTCATCCACAACTACATAAGCATATTTCTTTCCCCCCAGACTTTCAACCTGCATAGGTCCCATCAAATCCATATGAAGAAGTTCCAATACCTTGGAGGTGGTGTCATGTTGAAGCTTCGGATGAGACATCTTTGTCTATTTTCCTTTTTGACAGTCTCCACACACCTTTCCTTCCTCAATACTAAGTTTGGGAATCCCTCTGACTGCTTCTGAGGAGATAATTCTCTTCATTCCCTTTAGGTGAAGATGTCCCAGCTTCTGATGCCAGATTTTGACATCCTCTTCTTTAGCAAGCACACACGTGGAGGAATTTGATTTTTGCGGCACCCAAAGATAACAATTGTCCTTAGATCTAGCTCCCTTCATAATGACTTCCCCTTTGTCATCTTTCACATTACATTCGGACTTTGTGAAGTCTACTTTGAAACCTTGATCACAAAGTTGACTAATACTAATCAAATTAGCTGTTAGTCCTTTAACAAGAAGAACATTCTCCAGCTTGGGAGTACTGTCACAGTTTAGTCTTCCAATCCCCTTTATCTCCCCTTTGATCCCATCACCAAATGTAACATAGCCAGAAGTCTGAGGTTTCACATCAACAAGCAGATTCTTTACTCCAGTCATGTGTCTTGAACACCCACTATCAAAATACCAGTCATCTTTGGTAGAAACCCTCAAGGAAGTGTGAGCTATCAAGCTGGTAACTTTAGGTATCCATTTCTTCATCACCTTAGGCCTAACCTCTTCCTGTTTGGGTTGAGGAGCTGAATTAGGATATCCGTGAAGCTTGAAGCATGAGGACTGCATATGACCAATCCTGCCACAATAGAAGCATCTGACTCTGCCGTTTCTAAAGTGGTTAACTCTTCTCCCACTTTGATAATTCTGTGGCTGCCACCCATATTATTGTCTCCTTATTCCAAAGTTAAATTGTCTTTTCTTGTATTGATGATACTGTCTCTTAGGCTGTCTTCTATGATGATGAGGTTTCCTTCTTCCATAAGGCACAACATTGTTGTATGCATAACCATGCCCTTTTTCCTGATGTTGAAACCTCTGCTGAGACATGTTCTGCTTGAACTTGACAGCTTGCAGACTATACTGACTAGCTCCTTGGGGCTGTATCTTCCTCTGATGAGGACCATTCTTCTTCTCAGCATTCTGGGGCTGAACAACCTTCTTTGGGGTAGGCCCCTATTTCGTAGGTTGATGTTGAGACAACGGTTGAGACATCTCCCTTTTTGTTCCTGAAGTGCTGGCCACAAATCCTATGCCTGATTTATCTCCAGCAGATTTCTCTAACTGAAGAATCTTATCAAGATTAGCAGTGCCACTGTTCATCATCCTAACGAATTTAGTCATCTGATCCAGTTGAGACTTAACTAGCACAACCTCGTTTTCCCGATCAGCTTTTTCATTTTCAAGCTGAGCAATCTGTTGCTTATGATACTTGTTTTCTTGACAAATCTCAGCACTTTTCAAACACAGCTCTCGATAAGTAGAAGCTAGCTCCTCATACGTTATTTCTTCATCACTATTATCATCAGACACAACAGTTCCTGTTAAGGCTCTAGCATGCCTTGCTGACTCACCATCACTTTCACTATCAGATTCAGACCAGGAAACTGACATGCCCTTCTTCTGCTTCTTCAAGAATGTGGGACATTCTTTCTTGACATGTCCATACCCTTCACATTCAAAGCACTGAACACCTCTATTCTGAGCAGTCTTCTCTTCATCTTTCTCTTTTGGATTGGTGATGTCAGAGGAACTAGGCTTGTAGTTATTGTTCCATCTTTTTAACACTTTGTTGAACTGCCTTCCCAACATAGCAATGGCTTGTGACAAATCTTCCTGAGAATCTTTGACTACCTGATCTTCTGCAGGAGTGGAGACCAAAGCAATACCCTTGGGCTTCTTTTCTGGTTCTTCTTCATTTAAACCAAGTTCAAAAGTCTGAAGAGATCCAATGAGCTCATCTACTCTCATCTTGCTGATGTCTTGAGCTTCTTCAATAGCAGTAACCTTCATCGTGTACCTCTTAGGTAGGGACCTAAGGATCTTCCTCACAAGCTTTTCTACAGACATTTTCTCTCCAAGAGCACTCGAAGCATTGGCCAGCTCAAGAACACTCATGTGGAAATCATGAATAGTCTCATCTTCCTTCATCTTCAGGCTTTCAAATTTTGATGTTAAAATCTGAAGTCTTGACATCTTGACTCTAGATGTTCCTTCATGAGTAGCCCGCAAGATATCCCATGCTTGCTTAGCAACTTCACAGGTATTAATTAACCTGAAGATATTCTTATCCACTCCATTGAAGATTGCATTCAGAGCTTTGGAATTTCCAAGGGCGAGCTCATCTTCCTCCTTGGTCCACTCTTCTTCTGGCTTTGGCTTAGAGGTGCCTTCTTTATCTTTGCCAGCATCATCCTTCTCACACATGACAGGTGCTTTCCACTCTTTAATAACAACCTTCCAAGCCCTACTGTCCAAGGATTTTAAGAAGGTGGTCATCCTTGGCTTCCAATAGTCATAATTGGATCCATCCAAAATAGGGGGTCTGTTGACGAATCCTCCAACTTCTTTGTCCATCTTTACACCAGAAAGTAACTTCCCTAGATCTCACCCAGAGACAGACAGGATGCCTGCTCTGATACCAATTGAAATTCTGGTATCAGATGTATGATGTTAAGGTATGATGTCACAACAACACACTCTGCATAATGGACAGCAAGAACAGTAAAATAACACCAATAATTGTTGACCCAGTTCGGTTACAACCAACCTACTCTGGGGGCTACCAAGCCAGGGATGGAATTCACTACTTGTAGATATAATTTACAGACTCAACAACCCGTTGACAATCTCCTAAACTTATACTCTACTAATGACTTCCTACCTAAGAAACCACTTAGGTATGAGAACACCACTCAATCCCTTACAAACACTCAAAGAAACCACTTTGAGTACCCTTGATCTTACTTCACAGCTTCGATCAATCACACAACTCTCTTTGCTTCACAACTTTAGAGAGGACAGAAACTCAACACCTATTCAAAACCTAGAATAGTGTAAATAAAAGCACTTTAAACAAACTCTAGACACTAAGCCTCCTGCTCTTGATCTTCTGAATGTTTTCTGTCGCTTTTTCCTTTGGTCTTGTGCGCTTTATATAGCTCCTGAATTGGGCTTGGACTTGTCACAATATTTGATCAGATTTGTTAATTAAAACTGAATCTTCAAAACAGATTTTATCCCCAAAATCTTTTTAAATATTCAACCTTTTAATTCTCCAACAGACCTGCAATCAAATCTCCCATGTAACAGAAAATATCTATCCCAAGATATTCTCATCCAATGAGTCAACCACTCTCCACAATTCTAGCTAACACGCGTGCCCTAACAACATCTGCACCTGCTGTTGTTAATTCTGCAGATCTGATGTTACAACATCACCTGTGTGACATCAGACATCCAACTTCAGCACTTAACTACTTAACACAGCCCAGTGTTAAGACTTCAATGTTGCAACATCAGCACCTTGACATCAACATTGAATATACTTTGTTTTACCAAAATTCCAGCCAATCCAGGAACTAACAGTTGTACTTTTTCTCGTCTTCTTCATTCCATTGTGCTTCAGGCTTAGGTACTACCACATTATTCGCATCGGTCATGGTTATTTCCATTGGACCATTTTGGATAACGTTTCATACCTTCCTATCAATAGAATTGATGTGAACACGCATACAATCCTTCCAGTAACTATAATTCTCACCATTAAAAATAGGTGCTCTATTATAGGCCCATTTCGGTTCGTTTGCCATTTTCTAAAAAGTTATACTTGAAGCACTAGAATTAACCAGTGCTCTTGATACGACTTGTTAGACGAAGGCAATTGATCTAAAAGGGGGTTGAATAGATCACTTATTTTTAAATGCAAGTCGGCGCTAAAATTTGTTTTTAAAAATATTTTGTCGAAGCGGCCGAGGATAATTCGTCTACACGAACCGAGTTACTGAGAGGATCGGATATACGTAAGCCAAATGGAACGAAAGGCTCGAAGAGAAAAAATAGAATCGCAACTTAACAATTGATCAATTTACCAAAAGCACTTAATATGGTGCAATCTCCAATGAGCAGTCAAAAATTAAACCAAACTTGACAATATATCAAACACCTTGCAAGCGTTCAATTTATCGAGCACTTGGAGTGCATAAAACTCCAAGCTAAACCTTCTATGATAGTTGATGCAGAATTTTCACTAAGCACAATCCAAAATGATTGTGCAGAGGTTTTCAAATTAATTTTCTGCACTAAACTATACCAGAATTTTTCGATCGATTGAACAATCACAAGCGTAAACAATTCGAAATATAAATGAGATAAGGAAAGAGAAACGACACCAGGTTTGTTTAGGCAGTTCCCCTTTCGTCCTCGCTTCGGGTACGTCTGCCCCCAATTCTAAAACTAGAATTGAGATATCTATAACATGTTTGCAAATGTTTTTACAAGGGAAACCTTAGCTATCCCACATTCAAGAAACTTCGTTGATGTAGATACTTTGTCTTCTCTTCCCTTGATTCGAGTCGAATCAAGTGCCTCGAACTTGTTGGAAGAACCTTCGTTTACCATTACTAGATTGCAAGAACACACAGGTCATCAATCACCTTCACTCGGCTGATTTGAATCCACACACAGTTCGATCCCCAAACCTTGTTACACAATCCTCCGGTTAATGCTATTAGATCGACAAAATCCACCGTTCTTCGATCACCTTCGCTCGGCTGAATTCAATGCACACAAGATCTGATCCAAAAAACCCCAAATCCAATTGATCTTGGAGGACAAAACCTTATAGGTTTTATTCAAGAACAAACCCACTGAAACACTCACCCCAAACCAAGATACAACTCTATGCTATGGACGTTATCACTTCATGATGCAGAAAATCAACAAAAATGATTATGTGTGTTTATTGAGAAAGGTACAAAATGAAGATGAAGGTGATGAGAGAAAAGTTTCAATGTATTTTTTTCACTTGTTCTTGTTGTTCATGTAAAAAATGAGGAACCATATATTTGTATGATGCAAAGATCAATAACCAATCATAACAGCATTTTGAACATAGAAAAAATCAGGAATAATTTGTTACTAACAGCGAGCAGTCGACCAAACACTTAATGAGGGTCAGCCTGCACTGACCCGTGAGCAATCTACGCATATTGGAAGACCATGCGTTGACCGCTACAGGGGCCACACATCGATGTATGGCTGAGAAAAGTGCATAATCAGAAATTCCAGTAGCATGCGTCGACCGCAGGGTAGTCGTGCGTTTACCCGAGCAAAACTCACACACTGTTAACACTTCATGAGTCGACCGGACCTCAACTTAGGTCGACTCAAGCTTCAAAAACTCTCAAAACTAATTTTTCGACACATTTTCATCTATTTAGGCACTATTTATGCATGCCTAATACTAATACCATGATCACACACATGTAAGGGATATGCAAGACTCCACTATATGTTTGGACTCATGATTATTTAATGCAAAATTTAGAATGCCGACACTAATGAGATGATATTGTCTAAATTACAAACTACGAGCAAGTATACATTTTGACATCATTAAAATAAAGCTCAAATAAGAGAGACACCTTGCCCTCACAGTCAACATCAAAAAGGGGGATAATTTGGATAAATATGCTCGCAGGTATAATCAAAAAGTGATCCAAGATGGTAAAGCTTATGGATAGCAATGACGCTAGTCAACTAGTAGCTGCTTAGTTTTGATGATGACAATAATTGAAATCAAGCAAATGCTAAAGATAGCTCAAGCGTTCAAAGATGCACAAGATGATTGATCAAGCTATCTTCCCAAATCAAGCTAAAGACATCTATTTAAAGTAAATAATATAGTCCAGCATATTTCAAGTCATGACTCAGGTTTGAAAGACTAACAATGTTTTAAACTTTAAAACTCTCAGATGATGGTAATAAACATGGAGATATAGCAAGCCTCATAAAGAAGACTCAAGGTTCTTGTGTGATTCTAAAGTCAAAGACATGATACCAAGACTTAAAGCTTCAGAGTATGAAAGAGAGGAAGTGTGAAAGCTCGCCTAATCGTGTTCGACTGAGTGGCCAATGTATTGAAAAAATTCTAGGGCACTTCTAGAAACATTGTGGATATATCACACACACACACATGCACACACACACGCACACACACACACACATACTAAAAAATGTTTTTCGGGCTTAGCCAGTTGACTAGGAAAGTGTTCAATTGATTATGAGACTTTTGTCAACTATCTAATTGATCATGTAGATCTTTGACTAATTGATTATATGAAGGATAAATAAGTCTATAATAAATTATCACATTCTCTTAATGATTCGTAACATATCTATATTAAAACATTCCATTTTGAGTCACTGCAATCAATTATTTGCATTGCCTAATCGATTAGCATAATCAATTAGGTCATTAATTTAGCCCATGGATTGTTTCCAAATTTACACCATATCTTGGCCTATAAATATACAGCGCCTCTATCACTTTTACACATCCAGAAAATTTGAAAATCTCACTTTTCATTTCTCTCATCACCTCTTTAAATTGTTCTTATTTTTCTCCTATATTTTAGCCATGGTGCTTTGAGAGTGCTCTTGAGTCTAGTGAAGAATATTGCTCTAGGTAAGAGAAAATTGAAAATTTACCAATAGTAGATTTTTTTCTTGAGTAAATAATTCTTCCTTAGGAAGTTGGTATTATGGTTGGGAGCTAAAACATTTAAAAATATCTTGTTTGTATTTGGGGGATTTGTCTAAGTGCGCGTTTGGTTTGTGAGCTCCGACATTGAAGAAAAAGATCTCTTTTGGTTCGTGAATATCAACCACTAAAAATCTCCACAACAATTCTAAATTTCATTCGGGTTAAAAGCTCTATCTGTTCGAGGTCATCCTGGTGTAAAATTTCACTTGGTTTTTGAGTTTAACCCAATATAAAAACTCAGTAGGTTTGAGATCAGCCCGGTAAAAATATTGGTCCGATTCGTGGTTAGCCTGTGTAAAATCCCAGTTCAGTTTGGAGAATATAAAACTCAAAACTTCGTCTTGGTTCGAGATTAACCAGTGCAAAATCTCTGTTTGGTGTGAAGATTAATCAATTCATCCCGTGTTAGTTGTTTGGTTAGAAGTTAGTCTGAAAAATTCATTTCCTTGTATATGAGGGTTCGTGGGCATAACCTTCTAAAGGCTCTCTAGACTAGTGGATACACTCAAGAATAATTATTGGGGACATAATTAGGTCTTCAATTTTCCTGTCATTTTCTTTATTTTGAATTTCTGTTGCATTTTTTCTCAACGTTTTTATAAAATATTTTTCATACTCTTAATTTATTAAATAATTTTGTTTTAAATCAATATTTTTCAAACCTCCACAATTCAACCCCCTGTCTTGTGTATGGAGGCACATGTCCAATAATATATGCAAAAAAAAATTTATATGTAGGTGTAGCACCCCAGTTTTGCCCGGGTCTAATTTTCTTTCTTTAAGGGCTAATTTTAAATATGTATGTATTAGAAGAAAAATAAATTTTTTAAGTAAGAGGTTATTTTTTGACCTTAATCAAACAAAATCTAAAAAAAAATTATCTTTGTGTTCTTTTGCATTTTTGGTGCATTTTTATCAATTTATTTTGTTATTTAACCTAATTTCACCATTTTTGAAATTAAAAGGGAAATACAAAAATATTGTGTTTACTAATTTTATTTTCAGGTATTATTAATTTTTTTTTTCAAATTCAAAAAAGTCCAAGAAAGTCAAATATGCTATCATTTTTTCATACTTTCCCCTTTGAAGAAACATCCATTCTTCTTTCTTTTTGCCATACTTTGTCCATAAACATTTACATGTTGAAACTTCTACCTACTAGGCAATGCATAAAGCTCTTGTTTGCTACATAACTTAGGTCACTTTCTCACCTTGAAACATACACAAAACCCCTAGAAACTAAAAACCCTAACACACCACTATTTAAGCTAACTAGTGTAAGTCTTGAAAAGGAGGTTGGAAAGGTTGACAATTTAGAATAAAGAGAGTTAGAAAGCACAAAACACAGAAAAAGACCATAAAAGAGAGTATCACAAAATAATTCAAAACACACCACCATAACACTATTCATCGTTTTCCTCAATATAACAACAACCACCCATCCATGTCCAACACCATGTTCACCTTCATCAACAACAATTCCCTCTTCACCCATTTGCTAGCTAGGAGTATGTAAGTATCTCTTTCACTATCATTCAAGATATGGTAGAACACGCATGTTTTAATGGTGTAAGTTCATGTAAATATTCATGTTTTGTAATGCTTTGTAATATCCATGTAAAGTAGTTTTTAATGTTTAATGTTAGTTTAGGATTAGTTTAAAATCTATATTCATGTAATATATCCTTGGATGAGATTGTTTAAATGAATGAAAGTGTGAGAGAGAGTGAGATTTGAGTGTTGTTAGAACATAAAATGCAGAAAAATGGATTCTGGGTTCGCTGACTGTCCGACCGTCAATTGGGTGACGATCGTCACCTAACTTTAAGGCTTAAACATGCCCGCCACCAATCAGTGACGTCTATCACTGGATTTTGATCTCGTGACAGACTGTTCATCATAATGGTGATGATTGTCACCACGATTTTATTTGGTGACGGTCTGACCTTCACCAAGAGTGACAACTGTCACTTTGTTATGAATTGTCAAAGAATATAAAAAATTGTAATAAAAATGTTTCTTTTAATTTTTGTTTCACTTTTTAACTTATTTTCATTCTTTCTTTTAATACTTTGAAATTTTCATAAATAAAAATGGTTGAAAAAGGAATAATCAGGTGTACACCCTTTTATTCCCCGAATAATCGAGCGTGAGGCGTACGCCTCATTTTATTTCGAGAGTTTGCCTTCCATAAAAATAATATAATAATTGTTGAAAAGTATTTTAGGTGGGTGTTTTATCGTATCCACAGGGATTGTGCGCAAGATATATAGATGCCCGCCTTTCAATAGTTTAACGTTCTAAGTAAAGAGCTTTCAAAGATTTCTTGTTTTGTAAAATAAGTTTGTTGCAAAAGGTAAATTAGGGTCAAAGATGTTTTGTTTTAAGAAAAGCATGTCAAGATTAGATTTCATTAACCCTTTTCATACGTATCCGATTAATCAAGCATGTGAACTTAGTTTCGATCAATACAATCGCGTATCCTCGCGAATCCATTTATTTCTAAAGCGGCTTCGTGAATATTATTGTTTTAATCGCTAGATGATTTCTCGAAATAACAATCGAAACAATGAACATAAAGATCGATACAAAGCAAATATTAACTTCCAAATCTATGTCTAGAGTTTGTTGGTTAATAGATGAAGAAATTAGATCAAGACTTGGAAAATCTATGTCTAGAGTGATTCAAACCATAAATACATCATTAAAAGCAAAGATCTTCATCATTTATTGATCATAAACCTTGTTCACATACAAAATATCAAAAGAAATACATAATAGCAAGATTAACTACCTCTAATCTTGACAAAAAAGTGTTTAGCTACCCATCACCATGGTAGCTTGATCAACAAGTAAGAAAAGAAGCTTTGCTAGCATCAAAGTCGAAGACTCGAGGATTGATGCTCCAAAGATTTGATTCTCACTTCTCCTTGAGTTCCTAAGGTTTTTGACCTAGAAATCCTTTCTATCTTCTAAAAATGCTGAAAAGTGTAAAGTACAAGAGTTGTTGAAAATATCTCCAAAAGAAGATATTTATAGCAAGTGCACAACGTGCAGTAAGTGGCACCGCGCTAAGCGCCATCAGGAGCGCGCTAAGTGGGGTCATCAAAAACAGAGACAATTTCCCAGAAAGCGCGCTAAGCGTGGTTGGAGACTTTAGCTACTGCCTCAAACAGAAAGAGTGCGCTTATACCACGCTGAAAAGCTCGCTTAGCGCAAGTTACCGACAAAACGCCTCGAAAATCATCTTTTAGGCCTTCTTTCCTTCATCAATTGTTCCTATCATCAAATATAAGCAAGAAGACCTGTCAAAGAGCATCAAAATGATTTTAATTCACAATATTTACAATAAAATCATAAATTAGCATAATTACACTAAAACTAATAAATATACTACTAAATTAACAAGGAAACCAATTGAAAGGGCCATAATATATAGTCAAAAGTATGCACAAATTGGCCCTTAACAACTCTCCCCAACTTATTATTTTGTTTGTCCTCAAACAAAATGCCTTGAACCAAAAACGAACCCGAAAACCCGCACAAGAAATCAGAATCAACTCAATAGAACAACGACAATTTCATGGATCAAAAAGTAAAAGTAACAAAGATAACTTATCAAACTCCAAACTCATCTTGAAGATGAAACTATTGCTAAGTGCAAAAACACACTTCAAGACTTCTTGAGCAATACAAGTTCAAAATTGAATCACGCCTAGGCACACATTCATCAATGGATGAAAAAAAATTGAGGTTTTATCACTCACCAAACCATCATGCAAACATCTGGAACCAATTATGCATTCAACAAACAACTTGCATTAATGAGTGAAAAAAAAGGAATCACAAGGTCTTCTAGGGTTGCAACTTGGCTTGGCTACAAGGAAGGGTCATTTATTAACTTCATTGAAACAAAATTGCCTATTCCTAAAGAGCATTCCAATCTCAATATCAAAGCACTTCAAGACCTTAACCTTCTTGTTTTCTTTCATTGGAAGCATCATTACAACTTTGAGCTTTTTGTTGGCAATTCATGCCCAATTTCCTTTCTTTTTCACTTGTTTCTTTCTTTCAAGCTCTTTCATCATTCAAAACCACATTATATATATATATATATATTTTTTTTATGATGCCTCAATCTACCTTTTTCTCCCTAACTTTGAACACAACCAAAACATGATAATTAGGAATGCTCTCACACTTCAAAGGCAAGGAACAAACTGAGTAACCATACTTAATGTTGGGGTTCAAAAAGTTTCACAACAAAATTCCAAGATCCTTTTCAAAATTTACTTCTTTTTCATGCACAATATTTACACATTTCAATTATTCACATGGATCTTGACACAAAGGCTCAAAGGGGGTATCAAATACTCGCTCACTCGCACAGTAGAATGATCATTCTTATTTGGTCGAGTGGTTTTTCTCAAAATGCACAAAAATTGCCTTGATCCTTTTCTTCCTTTTTCATGAATTAACACACATTCTTGATTTCAACATAATAATAACGAGTCAAACAAGAATGTCGGTATCCTGCATATATTATACAATGAAAGCTTCCTCACAAAGGCAATGTTCTAAATGATTCAAAAATGAACAAGTATTTCAAAAGAAGTAATGACTACAAGTTTTACACTCATTATACTTTCATTTCCTTGCTTAGTTTAGAAAGCGATAAAAATGTACCTTGCGCGGTACCTTTACTCGATCATATCATTACCACTTAATTGCTTATTGATTCATCAATCTTGACATTAGTTCACAAGTTCCTTCAAGTTTTCAACTTAGGAACAAAACAAAATCAAAAATTTTCTACTAAAACTAGCAATTGCAAAAAAAAAACCTACTCAAAATACCAACATAATATCATAATGCCAAAATTTGCGACAACCAAAACAATGGTGCCGCAGATGTGTTCTTCATCCTTCCAAGGATGGTACAAAATAATCCAGAAATACAATAAAAACATAACAATAAAATCCAGAAAGTTCAAACATAAATATAAAAACAACAAAAGATAAGATAACTCATGATCAACTACTCATAACTGGCCTCAGAACCAATCTCCCACGTGTACATGCACGCGACACGCTTATCAAAGGCCTGAGCAGTGGGTGGAACTTTGCTGTGTTACTGTGGCGACTGATCTGGGTGGGCTAGTGGTGGTGGTGGTGGCTGGTCTAGTCTCGGCATACAGTGACTCTGAATCCAAGTGTCAGCCACTACCCCCTTAATGGTCTTATGGACCACACCTAGGATCGGGACACTTGCTCGCATACACAAGCCCGTAATAAGTCCTAGGAAAACCAAAATAGTCGGGACCTTAGTGTCCAAGTGATGTCCACTAACGGATATGGCTCGGATCTCATCAGAAATGATCCTCGCCACATCAACCTGCCTCTCCTCCATGATGTAGTAAATCATACATGCAATGTCGACCGGAATGGAGGAAGTATGACTCCTTGGCCTTATGTTATGTAGGACAAGGGTCATAAGAACCTGAGTTGTCGCATTCATATCACCTCTCTTCAGTGTCTTCGACCTACCTGCCGCATTCAACTTAAATCCGCGTCCCGGCTATGCCAAGGCTAAACAGACATTCTCCAAATTCCAATTCCTCCTAGCTACCCTCTTATAGTAAAAGCACTGCTTACCTTCGGCTAAGACCAATGGATTACCCAGATATTCATTAATCGCATCTCAAGAGAATGACACCTGCCTCCCTCTGACATAAGTCTTGAAAGTATACATATGACCCTCTGTCAGAATGGCGTTCACGTAGAACTCACGCACAATCTCGTAGTTGAGCAAGGTCGGTGGGGTTAAGAGAGCCTGCCATCCATGCAACTCAATGATGTTTTGACAGCCGCGAAACTCCCCTTGCGGGTTAATCTTGAAAATACGCTCTGTCCAAATACTTCTCTGGGTCAACTCGAGGTATCTACCCTGTTGTTCAGCCCCTAAAAATCTGTGAGTATCAAACTCCACCGACGAATGTCTTTGCTGCGATGATTGTCCAATGCTAAATCGGGCACGTTTCGGAGCCACCTGCAATCAAAGAAAAATAGACCAAAACATCACCAAACAGGTTAAACCACCAGCTAGGATATTCAAGAAAAATCATAAGAAACCCCAAGTCATCACAAAACAGTCAAACAAACGACAAAAATTTAAAAATCGAGGAAGTTGATCCAAGGGGGGTGCCTTTAGCGCGGCCAGAGCGCGCTTAACGTGGTCAGGCATGTACGCATAATCTGCTCTGCAGCCAACCATGCCCCTAACTCAATAATCAACAGCAAAATCACCAAACCGCACACTTTAACATATTTACATTAGAAACACGGATCAAAAATGAAACAACTAGAACAGGGCAAGAGGGGACGCTTAGCGCGGTCAGAGCCCGCTCAGCGTGCCTACGAAAACACTCAAAATTTCCTCTGCCTCCATGGCTAATCTGTCCATCCAACATCAAAATAATACTCAAACCAACCCTTTTTAATATGCATTAACAGAATATCACAGAGACAAGTTGTTCTCAGCATGTAAAATCAAATTATTACACAACCCTAACAGTTAATCAAAGAGGGCTCAGAACACTTTTACACTATCACTTCCCTCTAACCCTAACAATCAATCTCAACAAGCTCAAAATCAAAGCCCTAACAACATGCATTCTACAATAAAGAAAATTAAAGAGCTGTTGCAAACCTGGAAATGTGAGATGAGATAAGAAAACATATTTTGCACTTGAGGAACAAGAGAGAATCGTGAGAGAAGGGAGTTGGAATGCCAAGAGTGTTTAGAGCTGAGTGGAAAAATGAGGATTTTTGAAACCCTGCGCATCTTTTAAACATTTTACCCATAGGCCCACTTAAATTCCCACTCAGGCCCAGACTTGACTGGGCCAGTTCACGTGACCGCGCTAAGCGGCCTCAGAAGCGCGCAGTGAAACACAGCCAGTCAAGGTTGGTTTCAGATGGCGTTCTCCCGACTTTTCTGCCCGATTAAATCCATAACACAGAAAATAAAATAATCAAAACAGTAAATACTTACAATGTTGGGGTGCCTCCCAACAAGCGCTTTGTTTAACTTCGTTTGAGCTCTACGGTCAAATGCGACCTCAAGGATCGCAAAAGGCACTGTGGCGGTATTTCGCTCGAAATCTCCACCAAGATAAATCTTCAGCCTCTGACCATTTACAATCCAACTCTCATTTGACAGTGTGTCTTCAATGACAATTGCCCCATAGTGTTTGATCTCCCTAATCTGGAAAGGACTAGACCATTTAGATTTCAACATTCTAAGGAACAGTTTTAATCGGGAATTGAAAAGTAAGACCAACTGCCTTATCTAAAATTGTTTGGTCACTATCTTTTTTTCATGGTAAGTTTTCACTTAGTTTTTGTACAGCTTGTTGGAGTCATACGCTTGGAGGCGCAATTCTTCCATTTCATGCAATTGTACCTTTCTTTTTTCTCCGCTTAGAGTTGGATCGAAATTCAAAAATTTTAAGGCCCAGAATGCCTTATGTTCCAACTCCATCGGCAAATGAAAATTCTTACCATAGACAATTTTGAAAGGTGTGGGACCAATCAGAGCCTTGAAAGTTGTCTGATAGGCCCATAAAGCATCATCGACCTTGTTTGACCAGTCTTTTCTAGAAGCCGACACCGTTTTCTCCAGAACCCTTTTAATTTCTCGATTTGATACCTCCACTTTTTCATTAGCCTGTGGATGGCATGGTGTTGCAACTTTGTGCTTTACACCATACTGCTCCAAGGCTTTTTCTAGCTGAGTGCAACACTCTCGGAGTACCAAATCGAGAAAAAATGTTATTATTTAAAAATCTTATCACAGTTTTTCCATCCGCTTTAGCACATGCTATCGCTTCTACCCACTTGGATACATAGTCTACTGCGACCAAAATGTACTCATTAGAAAACGATGATGGAAATGGGCCGAAAAAGTCTATGCCCCAACAATCAAACACCTCAACTTCCAACATGTTTTGTAACGGCATTTCATTCCGTTTTGAAATTCCACGACTCCTTTGACATTTTTCATAACTTTGTGTATGCGCATGTGCATCTTTGAACAAAGAAGGCCAATGAAAGCCCGATTAGAGGACTTTCATTGCCGTTCTCAAACCGTTAATAAGCCCTCTATGCGGAGAGTTATGACAATGCCAAAGTATGTTATTAGCCTCTTCTTTCGACACACACCTTCTCAAAATGTTATCGACACCAAGCTTAAACAAATATAGTTCATCCCATACAAAGTACTTGGCGTCAGATAAAAATTTATTTTTCTGGTTACGAGTTAGACCTTCCGGTATTAATCCGACGGCTTTGTGATTGGCCATGTCGGAAAAACAAGGTCTAACTTGCACCATATACAACTTTTCATCAGGAAATTCTTCCTTGACCTCTCTTTCATTCTTGGTCACCTCAACATTAACAAGGCGGGATAAGTGATCCGCCACCAAATTCTCAGATCCTTTTTTGTCGCGAATTTCTAAATCAAACTCTTGCAACAAAAGGACCAAACGAATTAGCCTTTGTTTTGAATCTGGCTTGGTAAGAAAATATTTAATCGCCGCATTATCCGTGTAAACAACAACTCTAGACCCAATTAAATATGACCGAAATTTCTCCAATGCATACACTATCGCAAGCAACTCTTTTTCTGTTGTTGTATAGTTTACTTGAGCTTCATTCAAGACTTTGCTTGCGTAGTGTATAACATGAAAAAAATTTGTTCTTTGTTGACCTAGCACGGCACCTACCGCATAATCACTCGAGTCACACATGAGTTTAAAAATTTGGAGCGATGATTATGGGTGCGGTAGTCAAACTTTATTTTAAATAATTAAAAGTGATCATGCAAGACTCATCAAATTCAAAATACTTATCTTTGTTGAGCAAATTGCTCAAAGGCTTTGCGATTTTTGCCAAATTTTTGATGAACCTCCGATAAAATCTCGCATGACCAAGGAAGCTCCTTATACCCTTCACATTCAACAATGGTGGCAATTTTTCAATAACGTCCACCTTGGCTTGATCAACTTCAAGGCCCTTTGAAGAAACTTTGTGGCCGAGCACAATTCCTTCGGTTACCATGAAATTGCATTTTTCCCAATTAAGCACCAAGTTGGTTTCCACACACCTTTCCAATACCACATCCAAGTTTTTCAAACAAAGATCAAACGATGGTCCAAAATCCAAGAATTCATCCATAAAAACCTTAATTGACTTTTCAATCAAGTCCGAAAATATTGCTTGCATACACCATTGAAAAGTCGTCACTACATTACACAAAACCAAAAGGCATCCTCCTATAAGAGAAGATTCCAAAAGGGCAAGTGAAATAAGTTTTCTCATGGTCCTCCGGGTTCACAATAATTTGATTATAACCCAAATAACCATCCAAAAAACAATAGAATTCTTAACCAAAAAGTCTCTCGAGCATTTGATCCATGAACCGAAGAGGGAAATGATTTTTCCTCGTAGCTTGGTTTAGCCTACGGTAATCAATGCATATTCTCCATCCGATCACGGTTCTTGTAGGGATTAACTCATTTTTCTCATTTCGGATAATCCTCATCCCTCCTTTCTTCGGTACCACTTGCACCGGGCTAACCCATGAACTATCAGAAATCTGGTAAATCATTCCAGCATCCAACATTTTCACCACTTCCTTTCTAACCACTTCTTTCATGGTAGGATTTAAGCGACGTTTAGGTTGAGCAACCAGTTTGAAATCGTCTTCCATGAATATCAGATGCATACAATCAGAAGGACTTATTCCTTTTAAATCGGAAAGAGTCCTCCTCATCGCATCTTGATTATTTTTCAATACACAAATCATTTTGTCCTCCTCATTTTTGGTTAGCTCCTTGCTTATGATCACCGGTTTATGCCCCTCATCATCAAGAAACACATATTTAAGATGAGAGGGCAACAACTTCAATTCAAGCTTGATTTCTTCATTATTTTCCTTTTTCAAATTTCCACCCTTTCTGTCAAAGGAGGAATTTCATCCAATTCTTCAAGTTCTCACAAACACTTTTCGATCTCTTTTTCTTCATTCTCATTGATGCTTTGAAGAGCATTTGTAAGAACTTTTTGTAATGGGGTGGGAACTTGTAATTGCCATTTTACTTCTTCAATCACCTTCTCCGTTGAATCGATTCTAAAACAATCACCTTTGTCCTTTGAATGCTTCATGGCTTCAAATAGATTAAAACAAATCTCCTCATCTTGAACTCTCACTTTCATGAGACCGTCATCCATATCAATGGCCATTCTAGCGGTCTTCATAAAAGATCTTCCAAGAATCAATGGAGCGTCCTCATCTTCTTCCATATCAATTACCACAAAGTCGATTGGAAACAAGAATTTATCTACCTTGACCAATACATCTTCCGCTACACCGTGAGGACGAGTAGTGGATTTATCAGCTAATTGCAATATCATTTGAGTAGCTCTCAATTCCATATGTCCCAACCTTTTCATAATGGACATTGGTATCAAATTAATACTAGAGCCCAAATCGATCAACCCATTTCCAACATAAATATTTCCTATTGTAACTGGCAAAGTGATCGTCCCAGATCACTTTCTTTCTGTAGAAGAGTCCGTTGAATGATAGCGCTACAACTAGCATCAACCATGATAGTTTCTTGATTTGTATACCTTTTCTTCTTGGTGAGAATATCCTTCATGAATTTTGTGTATTTTGGCATTTGCTCCAATGCCTCGGAAAATGGAATATTAATTTGCAATTGCTTAAAAATATCAACCGAGCATTTTGTCTCGCACTATTTTTCTTTGATGGAGCATGAGGATAAGGTAAATTTTGAATCAGAATAGTGCTCACTTGTTCCTTCCCCTTACTAGTTTTTTTCATTTTTTCTTCTCTCATTTTCTTTTCTTCTTCCTCACTTTTTTTCTTTTCATTTTCAACTAATTCTCCCTCAACATTTTTTCTACTTCTTTCTCGTCAATCTCTTTTTCTTTTTCAACTACTCCCTCTCTTTCCACTACTTCCTCACATATGCCCATATCAATTTCTCTACCACTTCTTGTAAGAATGGCCTTGCAATGCTCTTTTGGATTCACTAGAGTATTCGCCGGAAAACTTCCTTTGTGTTGGTTGACCAATTGTTTTGAGAATTGCCCCACTTGCGTCTCAAGGTTCTTTATAGCCACATCGGTGCTCTTTTGATTAGACATTGACATTTGCATGAATTGACTGGGGGTGTCTTCTATGTTTGAATTTCCACTTGGATCTTGTGGAGGTTAAGTGTAGTTTTGATATTGTTGTTGACGATTAGACGTTCCGGCATCTTGAGGCCTTCATTGTTGTTGATAACCTTGATTACCTCTTTGTTGGTAACCTTGGTTGCCTTGTTGGTAAGGTGGTCGAGGTTGATACCCTTAGTTTTGATTTCCCGCATAATTCGCCTCTTCCACAATCGTAGGACAATACCCGGTAGGGTGATCTCCCTTACAAAGCTCACAACTCGCCACTTGTTTGTTGTTATTGGGAATTTCTTGCAATTCTTTGATTTATTGTGGAAGTTTTGACATTTGTTGAGTCAACAACTCCACTTGTTGTGAAAGCAATTTGTTTTGAGCAAGAATCGCATCATTTGTTCCCAACTCCATCATGCCTAACTTCCTTTGCGTTGTACCACAGTTATGATTTCCTTGGTGATCATTGAGTGCCATCTTATCAATAATAGAAATTGCTTCTTCGACGCTCTTGGACATTAACGACCCACCCGAAGTAGCGTCCAATAAAGTCTTGTGGACCGGTTGGAGACCATTTCGGAAGATGTGCACTTGAGTAAGTTCATCAAAATTGTGACCCTTACATTTTCGTAACATGGATTTGAACCTCTCCCAAGCTTCATTGAGAGATTCATTTCTGCCTTGAGCGAATACCGCAATTGTCGTCTTTGCTTCCATGAATCGATTGTGTGCAAAAAATTGTTAAAGAAACTTTTCTTCTAACAAATTCCAATCTGTCATAACCAAAGTTGATTGATCAAGATACCATTCATTTGCCTTCCCAATTAAGGAATAAGAAAATAGTCTCTTGAACAATGATTCTTCTTCAGTTTCTGGCACTCCCGTTGCACCCGCAATTTCATAGAATTTTGTGAGATGAGTGAAAGGATCCTCATGATCCATACCGATAAAATAATTTTGGTATAGAAGCGCAAGAATTCCGATTTTCATCTCAGAATGCCTCCCATTATGGGCGTTGCGCGCAAACTGAGCATTATGCCTTGGACTGTTGATACATGGTGTTGAAGCGGAAGGTGGTAGTGGAGATGAATTTGCCATGATTGGCGTAATAATTGGTGTGGATGAAGAAGATTCTCAACTCTCTTGTCTTTCTCTAGCAAGTTCCTGTCTCCGCCTTGTTCTGCTATTGAGTCTACGAGTAGTTCTTTCAATCTCAAGATCAAAAAGAAGTTCTTCTGCAGGTACATTCCCTTGCATAAACAGATTATGCACACTAGCCAAACAAATTAAAAAGCACGAGAGAATTACAGAGGTAAGAGATTCACAATACAAATATCTTAAAATCACTAAACTATTGAAATGCTTGCAATATCCTACTCAATAATCCTCGGCAACGACGTCGTTTTGTTGAAAAGTATTTTAGGTGGGTGTTTTATCATATCCATAGGGATTGTGCGCAATATATATAGATGCTCGCCATTCAATAGTTTAACGTTCTAAGTAAAGAATTTTCAAAGATTTCTTATTTTGTAACATAAGTTTGTTGCAAAGAGTAAATTAGGGCAAATGATGTTTTGTTTTAAGAAAAGCATGTCAAGATTATATTTCGTTAACCCTTTTCATACGTATCTGATTAATCAAGCATGTGAACTTAGTTTCGATCAATACAATCGTGTATCCTCGCGAATCCGTTTATTTCTAAAGCAGCTCCGTGAATATTATTGTTTTAATCGCTAGATGATTTCTCGAAATAACAATCAAAACAATAAACATAAAGATCGATACAAAGAAAATATTAACTTTTAAATCTATGTCTAGAGTTTGTTGGTTAATAGATGAAGAAATTAGATCAATACTTGGAAAATCTATGTCTAGAGTGATTCAAATCATAAATACATCATTAAAAGCAAAGACCTTCATCATCTATTGATCATAAACCTTGTTCACATACAAAAGATCAAAATAAATACATAATAGCAAGATTAACTACCTATAATCTTGACACAAAAGTGTTTAGCTACCCATCACCATGTTAGCTTGATCAACAAGTAAGAAAAGAAGCTTTGCTAGCATCAAAGTCAAAGAATCGAGGATTAATGCTCCAAATATTTGATTCTCACTTATCCTTGAGTTCCTAAGGTTTTTGACCTAGAAAACTTTTTCTATCTTCTAAAAATGCTGAAAAGTGTAAAGTACAAGAGTTGTTGAAAATATCTCCAAAATAATATATTTATAGCAAGTGCACAAAGTGCAGTAAGTGGCACCGCGCTAAGCGCCATCAGGAGCGCGCTAAGCGCGGTCAGCAAAAACAGAGACAATTTCCCAGAAAGAGCGCTAAGCGCGGTAGCAGGCCTCTTAGCACGGTTGGAGACTTTAGCTACTGCCTAAAACTGAAAAAGCGCACTGATACCATGCTGAAAAGCTCGCTTAACGTGAGTTACCGACACGAACACCTCGAAAATCATCTTTTAGGCCTTCTTTCCTTCACCAATTGTTCCTATCATCAAATATAAGCAAGAAGACCTGTCAAAGAGCATCAAAATGATCATAATTCACAATATTTACAATAAATTCGGAAATTAGCATAATTACACTAAAACTAATAGATATGCTACTAAATTATCAAAGAAACAATAATAGTCAAAAGTATGCACAAATTGGCCCTTAACAATAATAGTGACATTTTAAATTTCCTAGTTAGAATTGGATGAAAAATGAATAATTATGTGCACACCCTTTTATTCCCTGAATAATCAAACGTGAGGTGCACACCTCATTCTAGTCCGAGCATTCGTTTTTCGCATACTAATGACGATATTTAAATCTTTTTTATAAACAAAATCATATTAAAAAGTGAATAATCAGGTGTACACTCTTTTATCCTCAAGTAAGAAAACACAAGGCATATGTCTTCTTCTAGTTCAAATAATTGTCTTCCAAGTAAAAGCAACCAAAACCAATCAAATTCCTTTTTCGCCCGTGCGCGCCCAAGCGATTTCTTATCGAACATTTCTCGCCTAAATGCAAGTCTTTTTTTTCCAATCAACAGTCTCTTTCCACCATAGCACGACTAAACTAATTTTTACAATTAAAATCAACCAACCAACAAATTTTTTCTACAAAATTTATGTAACTTTGAATTCTCCATCGCACCGCGAGATTCAACGTCTCATCAAGCACCTTAATAAAAAACCTTTTTTTAGTCCCTTTTTAATTTCTTGTAGATACTTTTAATAATTAGAAGAAACTTAACACTTTAAGTTAACTTTTTTTTTTCAAAACTAATTAAGTGGTAACCGTTGTTTACAACGGATGCCGCAGGGTGTTAATACCTTCCCTGCTCATAATCGACCCTTAATCTAAATTTGGTTGCAATGACCTTATTTTTGTTCCTAAAAGGTTTTATGGATGTTTCCTTTTAAAAAATAAACATTGGTGGCGACTCATTGTCATTCGAGCATTTATTCGCTCGGGAAATTGTTGTGCCACGACAGTTTGAGAAATCACTGGGGAGAAAAGAGGATAAAGCCTAGTTTAGTTAGTTTTAGGGTTTGAGTGTTAGCTTTGTTTATATTTCTTCTTGTGTTTTATTTTTATTATTATTTTGCTTTATTTTTTATCATATTTTTTGTAATATATATATATATATATATATATATATATATATATATATATATATATATATATATATTCATCATGTTATGGGTTAGGGATTGTTACTCGAGCGAGACTCTACTCCCGAGCCTAAAAAAATACCTAAGTTTAAGTTCGTAGATTGCGTAGTGTTAGCCCCAAGGTGCACACCTTGTATGGTTAGCATGAAGACTCCACATATGGTAGATCTTTTCATGAATCTTGTCATAAAATTGCTATTCAGTTATCATGGCAAAATTCCGGCTAAGGAACGCGACTCTATGAACCTTTTAGAACCATTTTTGAATACGGAGGTTGCGTAGTGTTAGTTGTAACACCTTAAACCCTGACTCTTAATATAAAAAAGAATTTTCACTACTTAGTATTGTTGGAACAAATTTGGTTCTACAACTATCCTTGATTTTGGATGATAACAAGGTGTAGGAACAATTTTGTACGCTAACTATTTTATTGAGTGTGCATAAAATAGAAATCAGATTCTAACTCTAAAGATGTCCAGACTCTGAATAAAAGGATAAAAGCGTGTTTTCAATCAAGTCAAATTTGAAGTATGAAGTCAACTTTGATCTGTCAAGGTCAACGTTTTTGAATAGAGACCATTCAGTTAAACTCTGATAGAGGTTATGACTACCAACTTCTGAATGTCTTAGAACTCAGTTCTTCAAAGAATCTGATAGTCTCACCAAGTTCTATAGACAGTCTTTGAGCTTTATTCAAGCTTCATCAAATTCTTATAACAACCCCCAACAAGCCATGTGACCTCCGGGTTTCTAAAAAACTACATGAAAGCTCCTGTGGTTTGACTAAGTTTTGGTTAAAACTTGTTGAAGAACAAGATGATCAAACATGAAGAATTATGCCAGAAAACAAAGATGTCGAATCAAATATCTTGGCATGAAGATTCGACATCTAGACAAATACAGCAGGTTGTTTTAATTATGTTCCAAGATTTAAGGTGTGTTTGGCAGTGGATCAAGGACAGAAGATTTGAAGCCCAAAGCAGAAGATTATAAAAGGAAGACCAAGACCTAGGATAGAAAAGAGACTAACTAATCCTTATTGTAACACTTTTGTAATGTAGAAAATAGGTTTTTAGGGTTTTGAGAGTCGTAGGACTTTCTTGTGTTGTAAGTCTCCCTTTGTATCGGTTTGATACATTGTGGTAGACATAGATGTTTGTACGGATTTAGAAACCTTTAGGTAATGAATCATGTATTGTTCTTGGATAAAGCTTTGAAGCAAATCCAAGTTGCGTTGTTAGTCAAGAATGCTTGACTGAACTTTGCATTGAAAGAGGTGTTTTTCAAGTAGGATGATACAGTTGTTGTCGATTGTAACTGTTAGATATCACAGGTTGTGATTTAGAAAGTGAGATGGTTTTTTCTTATCAATTAGATGTGACTTCTAATGATAAAGTCTTCATTGGGTAGTGATAGGTAAACCAGAGGTTGTTTACTGTAAACCTGAGGTTGTTTACATAAAACTATACTACTGATAGTGGATTCTTCTTCCTGGCTTGGTAGCCCCCAGATGTAGGTGATTTGCACCGAACTGGGTCATCATATTTTGTGTTGTTTATCATTCTGCAATTTACGATTCAGTATTGATTAACATGTCGTAACAGATGTTGAAACATCTATTATGAATGTGTTGTTGATATTCAGAATATCAGTTTGTTTATTCTGCCCTTGTTTTTAAAGTTATGCAGAGAACAATGTCGTGACATGTGTTAGGACATCTGCTATCTGCTATGCCAGAATTTCAAATGGTATCAGAGCAGGCATCCTGTCTATTTCTAGATGAGATCTTGGGAGATACTTTATGGTTTTTAAATAAGGTGTGTGTGTGATCAGACCATTCATTGGATATCAGGAATGATTAGTATTGGATCAAGGTAACAACTACTGATGGTTGTTCAAATTTTCTAAGGAGTTTATACAGCAACTGCAGTAGGAGTGGCTAGTTCTCCTGTATGGTGTCTTATAAGATGTTTTGACATCTTATTGGGCATGTTGAAGATGTTCTTTGGTGGTTCTGCTGCATATGTTTCTGATGGAAAAACTCTGGTATTTATGTGATTCTGGAGTTGTGATAGAAGAAATATGGCGGAAGATCTTGATTGTTGGCTTCTATTCTTGAAGATATCAGCATCTATGAAAGCTTTGGTCGTTCCAAAGTCGGGAGCAATGGAATGGAGAGAGTTGTTGGTTGATGTTTGTCATGTTAACTTGGTACTTGGAAGTTTGGTTCCATCTTGTATCTTGAAGTCAGTTTGAAGAGAAGGTGAGTTGAGATCGTGTTTATCAAATTCATGATCTATGAATTTGGTAAATATTCTTTTCGAAAAAGTGGCCAAAGATACTTGAGTTTTCACTCAAGTCCACTCATAAAGGCATCTCTGGTCGTGTTTAAGAGCTCTTTCAGAAGGATAATCTGGTTCTCATGCTGAAGATGGATTTCTGAAGATCTCTGGTACTGATGGATGTTATGCAACTTGGAGGTAATGAGAGGTGATTTATTTTCACCATTCATGATTTGCAAGAATTCTATTAGCAAAGGAAAGACATAGGCAGGTTGAGTCAAGGGTGACAGACTTTATGTCTCAACATGTTGTTTGACTAGAAAGATGTTGACACAAAAAAAATTCCTGATTTGTGTTGATATCTGGTAGATCATACAGGATGTATGGTTTTGTGGAGAAGGATTTAAGATCAACTACTATTGGTTGAGTTCACAAATATTTAATTGATTATCCTTGTATTTTGGAGTACAAAATTACTGGTGACAAGTTGGTACATCAGGAAGTGCAACATCTCTTATTGCATCTGCTCAAGGATCTGTTCTTTGGAGAATGGGTACAGTCAAGGTAAGGAACTGATGTTCTATCAGATGTTGAAACATCTTGACAATGGAGCATGTGCAGAATCTTGTTGATTCAAGGAGTGAATCTCTAGAGCAAAGGAGTTGTAGCTGATGATCTTGGTACCATACACGTGTGTGGTAGGATCTGTCTTTATTATGGTGCTGCAAAGGCACGTAATCTAACTAGAAAGTTTCCTGGAAAGAAGCTTGGCTAGAATGTAGTGCTGATGGAAGTGAATATGAAGACATTTTTCTTGGGTCAGTTTATTTCTGATCTAGGTGCATAGGAGCATGTGATCTTGTTCAGCTTGGAGTTCAAGGATAAGTGTCAGTTATCTCTAACCTTCTGAAGAAGTCTCTACTTAAGGAAAGCGGGATTCCTTTTATAAAGATCTTGTGTGACTAATCTCTTCTGAAGAATCAAGCTTTAGCATGTTTGGTTTCTCTGAAGATGAAGTGGTTGTTGTAGTACAGTAAAGCAGGATGAAGGTTGTCTACTCTAACTGGATATCATTAATCAAGTCTATGAGAACATGGCACTCTTGTTCTGTTATAGGGAGGAGGTTCTTCTAAGTGGCAGAATGAAGGATAGAACTCTCCAACTGGATGTCTGATCAGATGTTGTAACATCAAGCAGAAACTTTAGGGTCTTAGTTGATGTTGTGGCACATCATCTTAAGATAAGTTGATCTTCTCAGAAATAAATGGAATTAATGCTTCAAAAAGGTCTATCTCATGCAGTTTACGGGAGCTGCGAGAAGGAGTAGATGTTACAGGTCCAAGTCTTGGTGTATCTAAGATGCTTTGCTATGGAGCAAGTAGGATATGTAACTTGAAGATTAGGTTTCATTGGTGGATCAGAAGATTTTTTGGAGCTCTGAAGAAAGCTGAGATTAACCAAACTGTGGCATTTGGTTGATCTCTAATGTAAATTCAAGAAGTGTGCTTGGAACTAATTACTCTTGTGTAGAAGGGTAGTTGGTTGAAAATCAAAGGAGGTTCTGGTTCTGTTCAAATCTTGGAGCTTGTGGTAGAAGCCCTAAGTTGCTTATGGAAGATTACCTTATTTTGGGAGATGTATGAGAGTTTATTTCTCTCTTTGGTTGTCTGGAGTTCTTTTTGATCAAGCTGGTGGAGTTGTGTTCTTTGAAGATCTTCAGTTGGATTACTATGTAGATAGTAAGTCCAGTGGTAATTATATCAAGAACCATAGTGTATGGTGTCTGTGATATGATCTGGATGTCCTAACTGATGTTAGAACATCATCATGTTTTCTAAACTTGGAGCTCAGATTGTGGAAGTTGATATTCGCTAGTTGAATCAGAAGTGTTCCAACTTATCATACGGGAGAATGATGAAGTGAAGACTATCTTGAATCATGGGGTGTTTATCTGGTAGTCTGACTCTTGTTGAGGTCAGAATGCTTGTGGAGAGGTGGTTTCTTCTACTGCAAGTAACTCTAGAAAGAAGTGGATCAGTTTGGTGCTTGTGAAGCAAGTAAGCTGAGGATTTCTGGAGCATATATTTGATGTCCTTTAAGTGCGAAGAACATCTGGACTAGCTAACAAACTAGGAGATTTTGTATGTCTCTTTGAGGAATGTGAAGTATTCCAGATTCAATTGGATTTATTCTCAAGGAAAAAGGATGTCTATGGTTGTAAAATTCAAAGGTGGATTTGTATAGGGTATGGATGGTTTCTAGATGAGGGGGATCAATGGTGATTTTGGTCTCAATCCAAGAGTTTGTTGGGTATGGTACAAGGATGTGATCCTGGTACTCTCTCACTATATGAACATGAAGTTGCTCATGTGATATCATGTGGTGATTTTAGGTGTTTCTTGCTAGAAGGAGCATCTTTTATAAAAGATAGGGGGAGAACTTCTGTCTGTTGGGTGTACTAGTGTGGTACATAGATTACTTGTGGAACAGGCAGTAAGTGAATGCGTTCAGCAAGTGTGTTGAACAGAGGGTGCACTCTTAAAAACATGAAGATGAGTCTTATGTTTCCCATTCACTTTAAGGTGTTCTTCTTGTAAAGGAGCACTAGTTATCCTTGAAAGAGGGAGTTGGACTTATGTTTTGGATCTGTTGATGTAGTATTGGAGTTGTTTATCAAGATTGTTTATGGTTTCAAGCAGTTTGTGATAAAATACCTCTGGTGAGGGTGTAATGTCAGACAAGATGTCGTGAAATTATGCTTCTAGTTTAGTTCTGGGTGGACTTGACTGGTTGTACAAGCTTCTTGGGAGTCTTTGTTGCTAACTGGGAGATGTTTCAAGAAATGTCTTAACATATTGGTCAATTTTATTTTCTTCTGGTTGATAGGATTATTCTTGGGACTCATTGAAAGGGACTATGACTATGCTTCAGATGGACTAAACAAAGTCTGACAAGGTGTCAGGACATTGGTTAGGACGTATGGCTGTCTCCTGATTATTTGTCTTGGACGGTGGAGAGAATGTGTCTTAGGGAAACCGTGTTAAACATGTGTCTCGGTGAATGCACATTCCTTGGACAGTTCTCGATAAAAGAAGAAACAGACAATTGTGTTTTGGCCGGTGCACATTTGTTTGTGAAGTTACATCCCTCATTTAATGCGCTTATTGAATTAACTTGTGTTATTTTCAATGGTTCATTACATCCTAAGGAATTCACTTGATATATAAAGTGGGTTCTTGGCTTCGTCTTGTCTCATGTTGTCATTTCTGTTGTGATGTGTTCTCATGGGATTTATCCACGTTTAGGCTTGTTCAGTTTGGGTATGGGTCTGTCTTGGACATGTTTGTCAATTTTTGGCTAAAAATGGGGAGAAAAGTACAGGGTTGAGTCTGTCCTTGCAATGGGTTTGCAAGGATGTTGGACAGAATGTTCTGACATTCTGTCTGAGTCTCAGGTTTCTCTTCTGTTCTGAGTCCTTCCTTTGTGCCCTGTGATCTGAGTTATGAACATAGTCGTGCCCTGTGTTCTGTGTTACCCAGGTGAGGAAGTATAGATTCCTAAGTAAGGGGGAACTTTCTAGCTGGGAGTGTGTTTTAAAAGAGTGTTCCTTGATCAACTCTTTCAGACTTCCTTCTAGCTTCTATAGGAGTCTCAACTTCCTTTCTCGACCCTTTTTCAACTTCACTCACGCTGGGTTTATTTTCCAAAAGGAGTTTTACCCAAAATTTGTCAAAAGAGGGAGATTGAAAGCTCCTGTGGTTTGACTAAATTTTGGTTAAAACTTGTTAAAGAACAAGATGATCAAACATGAAGAATTCTTCCAGAAAACAAAGATGTCGAATGAAATGTCCTGGCATGAAGATTCGACATCTAGACAAATGCAGTAGGTTGTTTTAATTATGTTCCAAGATTCAAGGTGCGTTTGGCAGTGGATCAATGACAGAAGATTCAAAGCCCAAAGCAGAAGATTATAAAAGGAAGACCAAAACCTAGGATAGAAAGGAGACTAACTAATCCTTATTGTAACACTTTGTAAAGTATATAATAGGGTTTAGGGTTTTGAGAGTCGTAGGACTTTCTTGTGTTATAAGTCTCCATTTGTATCGGTTTGATACATTGTGGTAGACATAGATGTTTGTACAGATTCAGAAACCTTTAGGTAATGAATCATGTATTGTTCTTGGATGAAGCTTTGAAGCAAATCTAAGTTGTGTTGTTAGTCAAGAATGCTTGACTGAACTTTGCATTGAAAAGGTTTCTTTCAAGTAGGATGATACAGTTGTTGTCGATTGTAACTGTTAGATATCATAGGTTGTGATTTAGGGAGTGAGATGGGTTTCTCTTATCAATTAGATGTGACTTCTAATGATAAAGTCTTCATTGGGTAGTGATAGGTAAACCAGAGGTTGTTTACTGTAAACCAGAGGTTGTTTACATAAAACTATACTACTGATAATGGATTCTTCTTCCTGGCTTGGTAGCCCCCAGATGTAGGTGATTTGTACCGAACTGGGTCATCATATTCTGTGTTGTTTATCATTCTGCAATTTACAGTTCAGTATTGATTAACATGTCGCAACAGATGTTGAAACATCTGTTATGAATCTGTTGCTGATATTCAGAATATTAGTTTGTTTATTCTGCCCTTGTTTTTAAATTTATGCAGAGAACAATGTTGTGACATGTGTTAGGACATATGCTATCTGATATTCCAGAATTTCACTACACAATGCGAGCCTAAGAAGTCAAACCTTGAACTTTTATTGGAAAATTTTGTTTTGACACAAACCTGTCATAAAGATGAGTTTAGAAACCAAAACATCTTCACCAATGAGGCAATTAGGCAATTAAAGACCAATATTGATAATGTTGTCACTCACACGAAGATGTTGGAGACCCAAATCTCCCAAGTGGCGTATTAGCAAACTGTTTCTTTCGTCCCTCCCGGGTCATTTCAGGGGCGGCCTGAACAAAATTCCAAGGGACATTTAAATGTCGTGACAACCTGTAGTGGTAAGGAAGTGAGTAGTTCTATTTATAAAGAAATAAAGGTTGAAGTTAGTGTGCCAACATAATTAGAATAATATAATACAAGAGTTATCATTTGGTACTGACAACATCATAAGTGCCTATTGGCATAATTTACATACTTGACCATTTCTAAAACATAAAAGACAACCTGTGGTACAAGATATGGAAAGTGCCAAAACAATAAAAACTAAGATCTAAGTACAATATCCTTCATTGTACAAGATATACAATGCACAACGGAATAACATAGTCAAGGTTTACCTTGAAACGCCCAAGCATAGCTCCACTTGCAAACTAAACTTGCAACATTACCTGAAAAGCAACAACAATAATGGGGTGAGTTAATAATCTCAGTGAGTTCCCCTATCTTATGGGTACACTCGGCTCTACAGAATTCTAATCAATTCTATCTCAAGTCAAAAGGAAAAGGGATAAGACTTGAGTTCACATAGTTCGCAATGTATGGAAACATATCTATTGAGTCCACCAACTCAAACAATCATTAATCAAAAACCATATCAAGGCATATCTCCTCGGCCAACCCCATGTTTAGAGTTATCGAAACGGGTCACAGATCCTTGTAATATAGATATCTTTCCCTCGGCCAACCCACACAAGAGTTCTCAGCACGGGTCACGGATATCTAGCTCATAGGTAACTTTCCCCGACCAACCCTACACAAGAGTTCTCGACACGGGCCATGGATAACTATATAATAAGTGACTTTCCCTGGCCAACCCTACACAAGAGTTCTCGACACGGGTCACAGATACTTATCAAGGAATAGTGCGTACATAACGTCGAATGGATTCTGGAGGAGCACTCTATATAAGCCTCAACTCTCGGAATGACACTTCTCAAGGGATTGTTTACAACTATGTGATAAAGCATAACATAACGTCGAATGGATTCATATTCTAAGGGATAACATCAACCTTACAAATCGTCACTTCTCATGGGCCGTACCCCATCACTAGTCTTTTTACTTGTAGGCTCCATTCGCTTATGTAATTACTAAGGATAACATGATTGTATTCGACAATCATAAGGCATTGCATTCGCCTTAACCACAAACAACATAAACCATACATGTTTCAAATAAAGCTCTCCTCACAACTAGACAACTACTTGCCAATGATACACACCTAGACATTCTTGCACAAGCATTTGAAGGTACGAGAAAGACACAAGAAGGGGGGGTTTGAATTATGTATTTACTCTTTTAAAACTTTTCGCTTCTTATAGTTAATGCACTTAAGATAACATCAGAGTTTATTGAGAGGCTCTGACCTGCGAAGAACATTCAAACTTTGGAATGCATAAAGCATGAGAACCACTAAGAGTCTGAACACTATATGAAACATTCATAACTTGCAGAGCGGAACCTTATCAGAGTTAAGCTGCAAGGTTCTGACTTGCTGATGTAAGGTTCTGATACTTAATACAGAAACAATAATAATAACATAAAGCATAGCAAAAGTAAAGAACACACGATATATCCTGGTTCACCACAAGGCTAATCCAGTCCACCCTCCTCAGGTGATTTTGCCTTGAACACAAGGACTTAATCCACTATAATCAATCTCGATTACAGATGCACGGGCAACAGCCGGTGACTAACAACCTGCACAGCCGCACTGTGACTAACCTACAATAACTTGCGTCATTGTCATCTCAAGTACCCAGATCATCTCATGATCCCTTGAGGTATCTCTCTCAGTGAACCGTTCAGGGATCCAATCAGGATATAACGTTCACTGGAGGAATCACAATGAGTTCCATCAGGGATCCTACAAGAGTCTGATCAACATATGATCCTCTTTGAGATATGACTATCATTGACCATATTTCAGGATTTCTACAATAGCACCAAGCCATTGTCTTCTCAAGTCTCCGATCACACTGATCACTTGAGGAATACTAATTCAAATAGAATTAGTTAAACTGGAGATTACAATGATGCTTCTTAACAAGCATGTAACTCTTAAGTTTAAGTACATAAGAACACACAAGTGTTCAAGCAAGATTTGAGCAGCAGCTCCTTGCTATCTCAAGAAACTACAAAGATGTGTGTGGATATGACAGTTGTTGACATCTTGTAGATCTTCTTCGTCGTCGTCTTCTTGGTCGAGCAAGCTTTGAGCAACAACTCCTTGCTTCAGATCTTCAATGTAGTGCTGACGAGAAGGTGGTTGATGACTTGACTGATTTGCAATGTTGTCTTCTTCATCAACAGCTTCTGTACCAATTTGTTGTTGTGTTGAATGTTGATCATTGAGCTTCAACAACAATGGTTATGTGTAAATGGCGATAACTTTGAATATTAAGTGTTACAATGAGAACTCATCGTTGCTACTATCATCACACCCACAATGACTTGGTCAATTCGTAAAGTGATACATCCAATTGATGATCTACGAAATTGACACATCTGAAGCGAGAACTCCTTTCTTTAAATAGCCCGGTAGAAATATAGCCGTTTGAAATACTGTTGGCTGTTAGAAAAGAGACGTTGTGTAATAATTAGCTGTACTGGCACATCTCCTTTTTACTGTGGAGGAAGTGACATGATATATCTTCTTAGGCGCAGTGTACAGTCTTTCACAATGGTAACATTTGTCTTCAAAACGTCAGAGGCTTCTGATGGTAAATAATTGAAGCATGAGTAGAGACTTCTTAACAGGATATCTGAAACTCCAAGTCTTCAGTCTTTCAAATTCGTCCATTAGGAATCAGCCTTCAGAACTTCAGCACTTGTCTTTAAATCCGTTATCCTTTACTACTTCAAGTCTTCCGAAACTTCAGAGCTGTCCATTAGGAATCTGTCTTCAGAGTCTTCAGTACTTGACCTTTGGAACTATGATCCTCATAATGCATAAGTCTTCAGAGCCTTTCTGCACTTGGTCTTCAGAGCCTTCAGCCTTCAGAACTTCAAGTCATTAGAATCTTCAGTACTTCGGTTCTCTATAACATTGTCTTCTTCAGAAGCTTCACAATCTTCAGAATCACAACCATTCTCAGAGAGCATCCACAAGAGCATTGCAACAGCAATATCGGCATCCTTGGATGTGACTGATCATGATCAGATACAGAAGCATTCTTACTTCTTGAGACTTGTGTCACACATAGTAACTTCGCATATAATCATTTACGTGCATCTGGCTGGTGCTTGTTGAATCTGATATCTTATATGATTATGATCTGCACACAACACACGTTAGAACATAAAATGGTTCTTTCACAAATACCATTGTTATCATCAAAACATTGAGACGACATGTAGAGACACCTCTTGCTCTAACAATCTCCCCCTTTTTTATGATGACAAAACCATGTATTTTGATTGAAAATTTTATACAAGGTAATCACCAAAACTAAACATATTCAGCGTCCAGAACAAAAGCTACTCCTGAATGTGTTATCCTCAAAGTTTTATCTGTTGATCATTTAGAATCTCATATGATCCAAAGGCACACAAAATAACAATTTGAGTTGCAAGAACAAAGAATAGAAAAGGAATACTTCTCTATCTTGTCTTTAAGGAGACAAAAGTCTTCAGCATCTGGACTAGTTCATCAGAACTTCCGTCTTCAGATCTTTAGAACTTAGTTCCTTTTTACGTCGTATCAGAGCTCATAATATTCAGAGACGTCTGAAGCATTTTCTACTTTTCAGCAGAATCATTTTAGCACAAAACAGAACAATTTTTATCTAATAACGTAGTTCAGAAATAAAATTTTTAATCACCAATAATGATTATGACTTTTCAGAGTTTGACTTTGAACACAGGCCTTCATCTCAGAACCTTGTTACTGTCACAACTCAGTGATTCATCTAAGCTTAATTTTTTATCAGATACCAATAGAAGGTTAATTTAGTGATCAATCAATGCTTAATTCTGAATCTGGTACACATGTGATCTGACTCTTATTTGATACAAAATTATGTGCTGAGTCTGATACCAGAGTATGTTGAGTCTGATACCAACTGAGGTATTTTCTTCATACCATTTGAAGGGTATTTCCTTAGTGTGCTAAAATTGATACCAATGAAGGTATTTGACAATACTTCACAGCTTTGCTCTGATTGATATTACTTGAGACTGAGTCTGATACCAATCCTTATATACTGAGTCTGATTACCAATTGTTGATTTAGTCTGATACCAAATCATTTTCCTTTTAATTGGTTCTTGGTAAACATCAGAACTACATCTTCTTAGATCTTCAATCCCGATCTTCAGACAGTTCTTGACTTCTGATATGCACAGTCCTTCTGAAAAGCATCTTGAGATGTAGACTTGTCTTGACTGCTTTCAGATCTTTCCTTCTTTTGATTCTTATGTTCTGAATATCATATTTTCAGACAGCTTATGTAATGCCCCGGTTTCTGTTAGATTTATTTAATCGAGTCGATTTAATTATTTTTGGTCTTTATATTATTTTATTCTCGGTTATTATGTTTTATCGCGTTTTGGGAACGTTTGCGAGAAAATTGAGTATAGGGGTATTTTGGTCTTTTTGGCTTGGGTAGATATTGATTTTCATTTATAATAGAAACATAGAAAGAAAAATAGAAATAAAAAGAAGAGAAGAGAAAAGGAGAGTGAGAAGAAGAAAAAGAGGAAAAACTTGGAGTGTAAGAAATTGATTCAACTGACACTTTGAAGCGCGATTAATCGGGTAAGGGTGCGAAACTCGGTTATGCTATATTTGTGTATGATCATGTATGTGTTGGTTGGTTTTTCCTAGCTTTTCAATTCTAGGTCGAATGAGAGAAAACGATGTTTTCGCGATTGAAATACGATGTAAATGCGGTCGAATACTTGTTGTTATGATTGGAATAGGTTCTAGTTGTTATGATATGGTTTGGATGTGTTTTGGTGGGGGAAATGGTGAATTGGGGTGAGTAACAGCGCTGCTGCGAATCCCAGAATTCGCAGGTTCGCAGTGCGAACAGCAGCGAAGAGGAAAGCGAAGGCTCGCCAGGGCTTCGCAGTGCGAATGGGTGGGCGAATGTTCGTCAGCAGCTCGCAAAGCGAATGTCATACCCTTTTTCCTCTGCCAGTGTTCGTTGGAGCTTCACACGGCGAATGAGGAAAGCGAATGCTCCCTAGGAGATTCGCATTGCGAACATGACAGATTGTTCCGTTTTGTTTCCTTTATAAATTTTGATCCGTAAGTCGGATTGAGGCGCGGTTGGATGCGTTGGAAAGCTAATGAGATGTTCTTTCTTATAGAAATGGTTTGGGATGGTTGGCCGATTTAATTGTGTCGGGAATTTGGAAATGTGTCATTTTGTAGACTTTTACCGTCATAACTGTGTGTATTTGATGTGTTATCACGCGATATGCTTTTGATATATAACGTATGGCTTGTGTGCTGTTATATGATGTGCATGCATATGATTAAATGTTATGATGATGGTTTGTGGCCTAAGGGCAAGTAAATGCATGGAGTTGTGTTTGATTGTATATGCATGATTATGGATGTTGGAATGACTTACATGGGTTTATATGTGTATGCATTTGATTATCATGAGTCTTTGAATGCCAAGCATTATGATATGCATTCTTGTGATGTCGTGTGCCCTAGTGGGTGTGAGCGACGAAACGATTCCCGAGGGGATCTGCTATAATGGTCGTGAGCCTTATATAAAGAGGACCGAAAGCGATCGGATCGTGAGCCTTATACAAAGAGGACTGAAAGCGATCCATAAACGTCGTGTGCCTTATACAAAGAGGACCTAAAGCGACAGGGAACATCGTTTGCCCGACGGGGAGTTACACTAAGTAACAAGCGATGATTCCAATAATTCCTGAGTGAATTAATGATGAGATGATGGATGGAACGGTACCGCATTGCATTGCATAGAGTCGTTGTATCGGTCTTTGTGCATTTGCATAAGTCATGAATGTTTTAATTATACTCTGATTATCTGTTATCGCTTTAATTAATTGGGGGTTATAGATTGGGGGTGTTACATTAAGTGGTATCAGAGCCAGTTTGTGTCAGTGTGGCCAGTCTGTGTCGGTCGTTTTGACCAACTTGTTTGTTGTGTGTCAGTTGTGTTCTAGAGAGCTGATTGTTTAACCATAGTTACTGTTATTGGATATGAACAGAATATGGCTGGAAGGAATGACGCTGCTCTTGCTGCTGCGATGCAAGCTATGGCTCAGGCTGTGCGGGGTGCACCTAATGCTGGTGGGAATGATGAGTTCAGGAGGAACAAACCGCCTATCTTCAAAGGAAGATATGATCCTGATGGTGCTCAGATTTAGCTTAAGGAGATTGAAAGAATATTTTGAGTGATGGACTGTGCTGAGGAACATAAGGTGAGATTAGGTACTCATATGTTGCAGGAGAAGGCTGATGATTGGTGGGTTAGTGCGCGTCATGTGTGGGAAGCTACAGGTGAAGAGGTCACTTAGGGTTTGTTTAGCAGGGAGTTTTTGAGGAAGTATTTTCCTGAAGATGTTAGAGGAAAGAAGGAAATAGAGTTCTTGGAGTTGAAACAAGGTAACATGTCTGTTATTGATTACACTGCTAAGTTTTTGGAGCTTGTTCAGTTTTATCCACATTATGCTGAAGCAACTGCGGAGTTTTCCAAATGTGTGAAGTTTGAGAATAGGTTGCGTCCTGAGATCAAGCAGGCAATTGGTTATCAAAGAATTAGGAGGTTTTCGGATTTGGTGGATTGTTGTAGAATTTTTGAGGAGGATAGCAAAGCTCGTTCTACTCATTATAAGAGTGTGAATGAAAGGAAAGGAAAGCAACTGTTTCATGGTGGTCCTTATGTGTCACCAGCTGACAAGAGTAAGCAAAGGGCTAATTCTGATAAAAGGCCAAGTGGGGGAGGTACGTATAATCCTCTGAGATGTTTTAGGTGTGGTGACTTAGGACATCATCAGTTTGAATGTAGAAAGGATTTGAGGAAGTGTTCTAATTGTGGAGGTATAGGACATGTCGCAACTGATTGCAAAAGGAATGTGGTGAAGTGTTTCAACTGTGGTGAACCTGGTCATGTTAGTGCGAAGTGTCCAAAACTAAAGCAAGCTCAATCTGGAGGGAAAGTATTTGCATTGGCAGGAACTCAGACTACTAATGCAGATCGTCTGATCAGAGGTACTTGTTTTATTAATAGTACGCCTTTAGTTGCTATTATTGATACCGGAGCGACTCATTCGTTTATTTCGTCTGAGTGTGCGCAGAGTTTGAATCTTTGGTTGTCGTCGATGGGTGGAGAGATGGTTATCGATACTCCAGCAATGGGGTCGGTAACTACTTCTTTGGTTTGTTTAAGTTGTCCTTTGACCATTTTTGGTAAGGATTTTGATATGGATTTGGTGTGTCTGCCGTTGGAGGGTTTAGACGTGGTTCTGGGAATGAATTGGTTGCAGTTCAATCGAGTTCATATCGATTGTTATCATAAGTTGGTACGATTTCCTTCTCTTGAAGAAGACGAGGAATCGAGCTTCTTATCTACCAAAGAGTTGAAGAAACTTTTGGCGGATGAAGCTCAATTGTTCGAATTATTTGCATCGTTGACCATGGATAGTCAAGTTGCAATTTATGTATTTCCAGTCGTGTGTGATTTTCCAGAGGTGTTTCCGGAGGATATTTCTGATGTGCCGCCAGAGAGAGAGGTGGAGTTTTCTATAGATCTAGTTCCTGGTACTAGACCTGTATCTATGGCACCATATCGTATGTCGGCATCTGAGTTGGTTGAGTTGAAGAAGTAGTTGAATGAATTGTTAGAGAAGAGGTTTGTGAGGCCGCGTGTATCGCCTTAGGGTGCTCCAGTTTTATTGGTGAAGAAGAAAGATGGAAGTATGCGATTGTGTATTGATTATCGCCAGCTGAATAAGGTGACATTTAAGAACAAGTATCCTCTTCCGAGAATTGATGATTTGATGGACCAGTTAGTAGGTGCGTGTGTGTTTAGTAAAATTGATTTGAGGTCAGGTTATCATCAGAATAGAGTGAAAGAGGAAGATATTCAAAAGACGGATTTTAGGACACTATACGGACATTACGAATGTTCCGTGATGCCGTTCGGGGTTTCTAATGCGCCGGGAGTGTTTATGGAGTATATGAATCGCATTTTCCATGAGCATTTGGATTAATTTGTTGTTGTGTTTATCGATGACATCTTGATTTATTCTAAGTCTCGGGAGGAGCATGCGGAGCATTTGCGTATTGTGTTGCAAATCTTGAAGGAAAAGAGACTTTATGCCAAGTTGTACAAGTGTGAGTTCTGGTTGTCAGAAGTGACTTTTCTTGGGCATGTGATTTCAGGTAATGGTATTGTTGTGGATCCATCCAAAGTAGATGCAGTTCTACAATGGGAGGCTCCTAGATCTGTTACTGTAATTAGAAGCTTTTTGGGTTTAGCTGGATATTACCGAAGATTCATTGAAGGTTTTTCCAAGTTAGCACTTCCTTTGACCCAGCTGACTTGTAAAGGTAAAGCGTTCATTTGGGACATTCAGTGTGAGGAAAGTTTTAGTGAGCTGAAGAGAAGATTGACTACAGCTCCGATTTTGATCTTACCGAATCATAGTGAACCGTTTGTGGTGTATTGCGATGCGTCTTTGATTGGGTTAGGAGGAGTGTTGATGCAAGTAGGTAAGATTGTGGCTTATACTTCGAGGCAATTAAGGGATCATGAGAAAAACTACCCTACTCATGATTTGGAATTAGCGGCAGTGGTTTTCGTGTTGAAATTTTGGAGGCATTATCTCTACGGTGCAAGATTCGAAGTCTTTAGTGATCATAAGAGTTTGAAATACTTGTTTGATCAGAAATAGCTGAATATGAGGCAACGGAGATGGTTGGAATTTTTGAAGGACTACGATTTTAGCTTGAATTACCATCCTGGTAAAGCTAATGTGGTAGCCGATGCGTTAAGCCGGAAATCTTTGCATATGTCCGCTTTGATGGTTAGAGAGTGGGAACTTTTGGAAGCATTTAGATATTTGAGTTTGGTGTGTGAGTTGACATCTGACAGCGTGAGGCTTGATATGTTAAAGGTTACTAATGAGTTTCTGTTGACCGTTAGCGAGAAACAGAGGCTGGATGTGAAATTTGTTGATTTGATGACGGTTGGAGATAAAGGTGTGAATAGTGACTTTAAAGTGGACGATAAGGGTGTTTTGAGATTCCGTGGTAGAATTTGTATTCCTGATGATTTGGAATTGAAAAAGATGATTTTAGAGGAAGGACACCGGAGTAGTTTGAGTATACATCCGGGAGCTAATAAGATGTACCAAGATTTGAAGAAGATCTTTTGGTGGTCCGGATTGAAGAGGGATGTGGCTCAGTTTGTTTATGCGTGTTTGACGTGTCCGAAGTCAAAGGTAGAGCATCAGAAGCCTAGTGGATTATTGCAACTGTTGGATATTCCCGAGTGGAAATGGGACAGCATTTCTATGGATTTCGTGACAGGGTTACCGAATACTCAGAGAGGGCATAATGCCATTTGGGTGATTGTGGATAGGCTGACTAAATCGGCGCATTTCATTCCGATTGACATCAGTTTTTCTTTGGAGAGGTTGGCTGAGATTTATATCTGTGTGATTGTGAAGCTACATGGTGTTCCGTTGTGTATTATTTCATATCGAGATCCGAGGTTTACTTCCAGATTTTGGGAAAGTTTGCAAAAGGCGTTAGGTTCCAAGTTGAGATTGAGTTCTGCTTATGATCCTCAGACGGATGGTCAGACCGAGAGAGTTATTCAGTCATTAGAAGATTTGTGGCGGGCTTGTGTTCTTGAGCAAGGTGGTGCTTGGGATAGTTATCTTTCGTTGGTTGAATTCACGTATAACAACAGTTTCCATTCGAGTATTGGAATGACACCTTTTAAAGCATTGTATGGAAGAAGATGTCGAACGTCGTTGTGTTGGCATGAATCTGGTGAGAGTTCGGTGGTTGGACCGGAGTTAATTCAACAAACTACGGAAAAGGTGAAACTTATTCGTGAGAAGATTAAGGCTTCTCAGAGTAGGCAGAAGAGTTATCATGATCGAAGGAGGAAAGATCTCAAGTTTCAAGAAGGTGATCATGTATTTTTGAGAGTTACACCGGTGACGGGTGTTGGGCGTGCATTGAAGTCGAAGAAACTTACTTCTCGGTTTATTGGTCCTTACCAGATATCCGCGAGAATGGGTGATGTGGCTTATCGGGTGGCGTTGTCGCCGAATCTTTCGAATTTTCATGCTGTGTTCCATGTTTCACAGCTTCGGAAGTATGTTCCGGATCCGTCCCATGTGATTCCAATGGATGAGGTTGAGGTAAGGGAGAACCTTATGGTTGAGGCATTATCGGTGAGAGTTTTGGATCGCGAGTTGAAATGGTTAAGAAGCAAGGATATTGCACTGGTGAAAGTAGCGTGGGGAGGCGCTGCTGAGGGCAATTTGACTTGGGAGTTGGAGAGTCGGATGCGGGAGTCATATCCGGAGTTTTTCGTCTCAGGTAACATTTTCGAGGACGAAAATTTCTAAGTGGGGGAGAGTTGTAACGCCCCGGTTTTTGTTAGATTTATTTAATCGAGTCGATTTAATTATTTTTGGTCTTTATATTATTTTATTCTTGGTTATTATGTTTTATCGCGTTTTGGGAACGTTTGCGAGAAAATTGAGTGTAGGGATATTTTGGTCTTTTTAGCATGGGTAGATATTGTTTTTCATTTATAATAGAAACATAGAGAGCAAAAATAGAAAGAAAAAGAATAGAAGAGAAAAGGAGAGTGAGAAGAAGAAAAAGAGGAAAAACTTGGAGTGTAAGAAACCGATTCAACCGACACTTCGAAGCGCGATTAATCGGGTAAGGGAGCGAAACTCGGTTATGCTATGTTTGTGTATGATCATGTATGTGTTTGTTGGTTTTTCCTAGCTTTTCAATTCTAGGTCGAATGAGAGAAAACGATGTTTTCGCGGTTGAAATACGATGTAAATGCGGTAGAATACTTGTTGTTATGATTGGAATAGGTTCTGGTTGTTATGATATGGTTTGGATGTGTTTTGGTGGGGGAAATGGTGAATTGGGGTGAGTAACAGCGCTGCCGCGAATCCCAGAATTCGCTGGTTCGCAGTGCGAACAACAGCGAAGAGGAAAGCGAAGGCTCGCCAGGGCTTCGCAGTGCGAATGGGTGGGCGAATGTTCGCCAGCAGTTCGCAAAGCGAACTTTGTACCCTTTTTCCTTTGCCAGTGTTCGCTGGAGCTTCGCACGACGAATGAGGAAAGCGAATGCTCGCTAGGAGCTTCGCATTGCGAACATGACAGATTGTTCTGTTTTGTTTCCTTCATAACTTTTGATCCGTAAGTCGGATTGAGGCGCGGTTGGATGCGTTGGAAAGCTAATGAGATGTTCTTTCTTATATAAATGGTTTTGGGATGGTTGGTCGATTTAATTGTGTCGGGAATTTGGAAATGTATCATTTTGTCGACTTTTACCGTCTTAACTGTGTGTATTTGATGTGTTATCGCGCGATATGCTTTTGATATATAACGTATGACTTGTGTGCTGTTATATGATGTGAATACATGTGATGAAATATTGTGATGATGGTTTGTGGCCTAAGGGCAAGTAAATGCATGGAGTTGTGTTTGATTGTATATGCATGATTATGGATGTTGGAATAACTTACATGGTTGTATATGTGTATGCATTTGATTGTCATGAGTCTTTGTATGCCAAGCATCATGATATGCATTCTTGTGATGTCGTGTGCCCTAGTGGGTGGGAGCGACGAAACGATTCCCGAGGGGATCTGCTATAACGGTCGTGAGCCTTATACAAAGAGGACCTAAAGGGATCGGATCGTGAGCCTTATACAAAGAGGACCGAAAGCGATCCATAAACGTCGTGTGCCTTATAAAAAGAGGACCTAAAGCGACGAGGAACATCGTTTACCCGACGGGGAGTTACACTAAGTAACAAGCGATGGTTCCAATAATTCCTGAGTGAATTAATGATGAGATGATGGATGGAACGGACCGCATTGCATTGCATAGAGTCGTTGTGTCGGTCTCTGTGCATTTTCATAAGTCATGAATGTTTTAATTATACTCCGATTATCTGTTATCGCTTTAATTAATTGGGGGTTATAGATTGGGGGTGTTACAGCTTACAGTTTCTGAACCAAGTGAACAAAGATCATGATAACTTTGACTTTCAGAAAGTTCTCAACTTCTGAACAGTACTGAGTAGATCTGATTTTGAACATATGTTCTTCACGAAGTGTACAACTTCGATCATATGAACAAATAGTTCATAAGAACTTATATCAGAGTTCTTCTTTCTTAACATGTTCTAAGAATGCCTAGTGAACTTGTTCAGAGTTCCTCAGCTAAACATCAAACAACAAACGTTAGTAAAAAACACATTTTATATGATTGATTTATTTGTTTAAGTTTGCATTCTTTTATCAAAATCATATTTCTATTTCTCCCCCTTTTTGACATCATCAAAAAGTTTGGAGCATTTGAGCTTTCAATGATTAAGCATAAGTAGATTAATACAATAATGAGCAGTTTAACATAAAGTAGTTTCAAAAGATATCTTCTTAACCCTAAATGGTTCAGAGCAATCAAAGATATAGGTTGTGAATATAATAATAAGATCTTTAGAAGCCAAACATATGCATTTTCATTGATTAATCGATTTGGAACTATATAGGGAGGATTGGAACATTAACACAAAGCAACACAAAATGACATCTAATCAACATAACAACGACTGATAAAGACATCGAGGTTTAAACACTTAATCAAAATCTTCAACATTGTCCACTCTTTCACACCTTGTTTCAATCACTGAATGTTCTGGTCCAAGTCTGCTTAACAAACCCCAGAACCTTTCTTTCAGCATTATCTCAGATAGTATCCTCCCGTAGGGAACGTAAGAATGCATTTGAGGTCTTGAAACTTTAATAGAGTGTTTCAAGTGATTGAAGATGGTTTTGGGAAGGTCAGTCCTAAAGTGATGCGTCAGGAGGAAGACAAAGACTCTGTCATTATGGGACAAAGTGCTCCTTACAGCTGCACGAGGACGAAGGTTAGTTAGAGAGAATCTGAACCATGTTCTGGGAGAAGGAAGAAGCTTCTCTGGGTTATTTGGTTAATAAGGCACCAAATCATCAAACAGGATTCTGTACTTCTCCACCATGCTTAAATCAGTTTGAAAGTTATCAATCGTGACTTCATTGGAGATGCAACCAGTGATATTCTCTATCGAGGAGACAGAGATAGCGATGGGGTGAAAGTGGGCCTCGGACCAGATGGTGTTTCCATCATTGCTAACCCTGGCGAAATTCCAGAACTCTTTAACAAGGTCAGGAAATATAGGACCATTTAGTAGAGAGTAGTAACTCTGCCAGGACTGGGCCTGCATACTTCTAATCATTTCCAATCCATCGTTTCTGAGACGAGCAAGGTTAGGTCTTTTCTCGAAAATAACTTCTAGGTTTTCTTTTCTTCCTAAGAAGGTTAGACCATTTATTTGGGAATTCATCATCTTTGTTGCAATAAGAGTTTTGGAAGAGTGACGAACTAGGTTTTGAGGATGAATGAGAGTGAAGCAAAATCCTATTATTTATAGGCGAATGAGAGTAAAGAGTATAATAACTAAATCGGTACTCAAAGATTTAGGTTTACTATTTCCTAGGTAGTCATGATTACTTAGGGCATGCTAAAAGACGTAACTGTGTGGGAAAAGAAAACGGAGCAGTTACTAATTTTCTTTAAAAAATTGATCGGTTATGGATACCACTGTTTTATGGTGAGTGGTAGTTGGGGTTAATGCATTTTGATAATGATGGTTTTCTTGAGCCACTCAAATATTTATCAGATATCTTTCAAAAGATAAATCAATCTATCATTAGAGCTTGTCGGATATTTGATTTGCTTAAGTTTAAATTTTTAGGATTATATATCATTAATAGGAGAAAAGATATAAAACGATTCATAATATAGTTTTTGACCATTCATTAATCTTAAATAACTTAAGGCAAACTGACACGATTACAACAACTTAGAACAAATACAATTTGAATTGAGAACATGCATTCCGCATACGTAGTTAAGATATAGATAGGTCTAGTTTTCCTAGTTACTAAAGATTTCACATTTCTCTTCAACAAGCAGTTCTCTGGAAGGCTTTCAGGACCATCTTCTTCAATTTTCTCTTTGATCATATCCACAATTCCCTCTTTGAAGAAAATCTTAGAAAAAACCCTTGCATAAGGAATGTAAGATTTTGTGAGGTTTCTGGATTCAGAGATGGATTTCCAGAGACAGTTGAAGATAGTGTGTGGTAGGTTAATCTGATAGTCATTCATTAGCAAATGAATAAATTGGTGGTCATGAAATCTTAGTATGTCATGGTATACTCCTCTGGGAAGGAAATTTGACACAACTAGCTTGTACCATGCTTTGGGAATGGGTAGAAGGTTTTCAGGATTGGATGGTTTATATCCGGATGAAAGGTTATGAAGGAAGGCAAATCTTCTAGCAACAAAGAATTTGTTTAGGTCACAATCAACAGTGATTCCAACATTCTCACATCCAGTTGCTAGAGTGACTGAGAACGGGTTGATGGTAATTGGGACTTCAAAAACAAAGGAGGTGACGCACTTACTTTCAAAATCAAGATCAACATGTTTCTAGAAGTCCTTAACTAGATTTACATAAATGGGTTTTTCTAGCATAGTGGAGTATCTAGTCCATTGTTGAGTGTAAAGCACATCTGCTATACTGCAAGCAATGTGACTTAGAAGAGGAGGGGTGTTGATTACAAACTGTTTTTCAGGAATAATTTCAAGAAGATCTTGGTTTCCAAGATAAGTTAGTGGAGGCATGATGATGGATGGATAACTGAGTTTTGACACTTATGTTTTATGATAGAAGGACTTGAGTGTGAAAATGTTTGACAGGGAGAAGCGATTTTTATACACATAGATAGATAGGATGAGTTGTGCCTAGTCTAGGGAAAACATAGATCAGGTATGAAAATATTTTAATAATATTTTAAATGAGCTTATGTTGTCAGATGGAAAATTTTTAGTATATTTTTCACTAGAACCTATGTTCCTAAGGATATATCATGATTACTCAAGATATGCAATTATGACAGATGTCATAATGAGTGAACATATTATCCAGAGATCTGATCAAAAGATTTTTCTTGAAAGAAAGAATCTCATTAATGTTTTTGCCTACCAGATAATTTTTAGTTCTAATCAATCTTTTGATAAGGAGAGTCGTACCTTAGGCAATCTGAAATTCTTCATCTGAGTGCTTTTCATTCTGACTTCTGAGCTTCTGATCAACAACTTTTTGCTTATGCTTCCTTCTGAGTGATCGATTGATAGTTCCCTCATTCTGTAAAGGTTCATTTGTATTCTGGCTTCAGAAGAGTACAGTGTATTCTCTGAACTTCTGATCCTGGTTTGAGAGCTAGAATCAATCTTCTCAAAAATCCTTTCTTTTTTCCCGCTCAGACATATTCATCTGATTTTTTAGAACAGCCAATCAAAGGTTCTGAACTTGAACATCAGAAAACTGTCTTTCAACAAGTTTTCCTATTTCCAGAAGGTCAATAAAAGCTTAGCTTAGTCATAGAATGCTTGCGAGGTTATGAGCTAAGGAGAATTTATTGACATCTCCTAACATCTCCTGACTATGTTTCTTCAACGGATGCAGATCATGTTCAGAAACAAGCATCATCAAACATGTGTGTAGCACAACATATAGTTTGCATGACACTTCTTGATCTCACAATGCTGTTTTAACTTGTCTATAGAATTAGTCCATCAAGGATCAACAACATATCTTCTTCTAAAAGAATTTTAATTGATTTTTTTCATTTAGAAGTACATCAGCAACTTAAATCCTTTTGACTTCAAGAGATGACTTTAGTTAATGCATCAACTTGGACATCTTCTGATTTCGGATTAATGAGGTTCTGAGAAACTTATCAGATAGAATCTAACCAATAACATTTGTTTCAACTGAGATAGAATCTCAAGTTTAACATAACTTTAATCATCTGAGTTTGTTAAACCAAGATTTATGATTTATTCTGATCAAGTACTTAAATTTCTTCTTCCTGAATACTCTTTCAGTTTATACTTTCCAAGAAAACAATATTCAGTTCTTCATTGAATCTTTTAACTTCTTGATCAGTCAAGATTCAGATGTTGAATCATTTCTAAGAGTTTGATTTCTTCAGTTTTCTGAATTCATTAGACTTCATTCTGAAGTTCAAAATCATAGAACAACAATCTTTCTTCTTTACATGAAGAAGTTCTGAATGAGTTTCAAACGAGAAAGTCAAGGGTGGACCTAATCCGTTTCTTGAAAACATCTCAAAAACTCATAAAGAATTAATCTTCAGAAAACAAGACTTCTTGTTTTCTGATGATTCAACCTTGATTTAACCTTGAGCAAAATACGTGGTTCATCCACACGTATCTTCTGAGATAAGCATTCAACATATACTACTTCTTATCTGATGAATCTATCATATCAGCTGATTCTTCAAACTTCATCAAACCTTAAGTGAGGAAGATTTTAGTTGTTGACAACTGCGAAACTTCCAGAATAAGTGACTTGCTCATGTAATCCAGTTGATTACAATTTTGTACACAGTCATCTTCTGAGCTGTTACAGAAATCGTAAATGGATTGAAATCTCACCCAGAATATTTCTACGCACTGCATCTGGATCCTTTTCTGACACTGTTAAGAGTTTGATATCCATCAATAACAGAACCAGAGCTCTGATACCAATTGAAGGTACGAGAAAGACTAAAGAAGGGGGGTTTGAATTGTGTATTTACTCTTTTAAAACTTTTCGCTTCTTATAGTTAATGCGCTTAAGATAACATCAAAGTTCGTTGAGAGGCTCTAACCTGCGAAGAACATTCAGACTTGGGAATGCATAAAGCATGAGAACCACTAAGAGTCTGAACACTATATGCAACATTCAGAATTTGCAGAGCGGAAGTTTATCAGAGTTAAGCTGCAAGGTTCTGACTTGCTGATGTAAGGTTCTGATACTCAATACAGAAACAATAATAATAACATAAAGCATAGCAAGAGTAAGAACACGCGATATATCCTGGTTCACCACAAGGCTAATCCAGTCCACCCTCCTCAGGTGATTTCGCCTTGAACACAAGGACTTAATCCATAATCAATCTCGATTACAGATGCACGGGCAACAGTCGGTGACTAACAACTTGCACAGCCGCACTGTGACTAACCTACAATAACTTGCGTCATTGTCATCTCAAGTACCCAGATCATCTCATGATCCCTTCAGGTATCTCTCTCAGTGAACCGTTCAGGGATCCAATCAGGATATAACTTTCACTGGAGAAATCACAATGAGTTCCATCAGGGATCCCACAAGAGTCTGATCAACATATGATCCTCTTCGAGATATGACTATCATTGACCATATTTCAGGATTTCTACAATATCACCAAGCCATTGTCTTCTCAAGACTCCGATCACACTGATCACTTGAGGAATCCTAATTCACATAGAATTAGTTAAACTGGAGATTACAATGATGCTTCTTAACAAGCGGATAACTCCTATGTTTAAGTACATAAGAACACACAAGTGTTCAAGCAAGATTTGAGAAACAACTCCTTGCTATCTCAAGAAACTACAAAGTTGTATGTGGATATAACAGTTGTTGACATCTTGTAGATCTTCTTCTTCTTCGTCTTCTTGGTTGAGCAAGCTTTGAGCAACAACTCCTTGCTTCAGATCTTTAATGTAGCGTTGACGAGAAGGTGGTTGATGACTTGACTGATTTGCAATATTGTCTTCTTCATCAATAGCTTATGTACCAATTTGTTGTTGTTTTGAATGTTGATCATTGAGCTTCAATAACAATGGTTATGTATAAATGGTGATAGCTTTGAATATTAAGTGTTACAACGAGAACTCATCATTGCTACTATCATCACACCCACAATGACTTGGTCAATTCGTAAAGTGATACATCCAATTGATGATCTACGAAATTGACACATCAAAAGTGAGAACTCCTTTCTTTAAATAGCCCAGTAGAAATATAGCCGTTTGAAATATTGTTGGCTGTTAGAAAATAGACTGTACTGACACATCTCCTTTTTACTATGGAGGAAGTGACATGATATATCTTCTTGGGCGCAGTGTACAGTCTTTCACAACGGTAACATTTGTCTTCAAAATGTCAGAGGCTTCTGATGGTAAATAATTGAAGCATGAGTAGAGACTTCTTAACAGGATATCTGAAACTCCAAGTCTTCAGCCTTTCGAAGTCGTCCATTAGGAATCAGCCTTCAGAACTTCAACACTTGTCTTTAAATCTGTTATCCTTTACTACTTCAAGTATTCCGAAACTTCAGAGCTGTCCATTAGGAATCCATCTTCAGAGTCTTCAGCACTTGACCTTTGGAACTATGATCCTTAGAACGTATAAGTCTTCAGAGTCTTCAGCACTTGACCTTTGGAACTATGATCCTCATAATGCATAAGTCTTCAGAGTCTTTCTGCACTTGGTCTTCAGAGCCTTCAGCCTTCAGAACTTCAAGTCATTGGAATCTTCAGTACTTCGGTTCTCTATAACATTATCTTCTTCAGAAGCTTCGCAATCTTCAGAATCACAACCATTCTCAGAGAGCATCCACAAGAGCATTGTAACAACAATATTGGCATCCTTGGATCTGACTGATCATGATCAGATATAGAAGCATTCTTGCTTCTTGCAACTTGTGTCACACACAGTAACTTCGCATATAATCATTTACGTGCATCTGGATGGTGCTTGTTAAATCTGATATCTTCTATGATTATGATCTGCACACAACACACGTTAGAACATAAAATGGTTCTTTCACAAATACCATTGTTATCATCAAAACATAGAGATGGCATGTAGAGACAACTCTTGCTCTAACAACATTGCCATCTATGTTATTAATCATGACCTAATCATCTTACTAATTCATTTCATTAGTTAATATCAAGAGTTTCCTCACCATTCTTATAGTCTTTTAATCATGTTATCACAATATCATATTCACATATATTGAAATTCTGGTACCAGACGTGTGATGTTAAGGTGCGATGTCACAACAACACACTCTGCAATAATGGACAGAATAAGCAACAGGAAAACACAAGGAATTGTTCACCCAGTTCGGTCTAACTACCTACGTCTGGGGGCTACCAAGCCAAGGATGAAATTCACTACTTGTAGATATAATTTACAGACTCAACACACCAATTGACAATCTCCTAAACTTATACTCTACTAGTGACTTTCTACCTAAGAAACCACTTAGATATGAGAACACTACTCAATCCCCTAAAACACTCAAAGAACAACCTCTTTGAGATCCCTTGATCTTGCTTCCTAGCTTCGATCAATCAACAACTCTCTATTGCTTCACAGCTTCTAGAGAGGACAGAAAATTCAACACCTATTCAAACCTAGAATAGTGTGATTACAAGTACTCTAAACAAACCCTAGACTCTAAGCCTCCAGCTCTTGATCTTCAATCTGTTTTCTGTACCTTCTTCCTTGGTCTTGTGCGCTTTATATAGCTCCTTGAATTTGGATTGGATTTGTCACAATATTTGATCAGATTTGTTAATTAAAAACTGAATCTTTTAAAACAGATTTTATCCCCAAAATCTTTTTAAATCTTCCACCTTTTAATTCTCCAACAAACCTGCAATCAAATCTCCCATGTAACAGAAAATATCTAGCCCAAGATATTCTCATCCAACGAGTCAACACTCTCCACAATTCCAGCTAATACGCGACCCTAATAACAACAAGCCCATGCTGTCATTAGCTTCAGTTCTGCAGGTCTGATGTTACAACATCACCTATGTGACATCAGACATCCACTTCAGCAACTAGCAACCTTAACACAGCCCAGTGTTAAGTGCAATGTTATGACATCAAACATAGTTAACCTTCACAACTTAGTACAGCCCAGTACTAAGACTCAATGCTGCAACATCAACACCATGACATCAGCATTGAACACCTTGTTGTTTTACCAAAATTCCAGCCAATCCAGGAACTTACAATCTCCCCCTTTGGCTAATTTTGGCTAAAACAATCTCTGCATCTTCAGAGACTTCAGCAGCGGAATCTTCAATATTTTGAAACTTTAACTTGCACCAGTTTGACAATCTTCATATAGTCTTCATTACTTGATCTGCTACAGCACCATCTTCATTATTGACAACAGCCAATTCGTGCTCCCCCTCAAAAACTTGAACCAGCATCACAGCTGTTCAGTAGCTCACAATGTGCAACACATCTCCCCCTTGATGTCTGCTTTGCTGCACTCTGCACTCTTCAATGCTATGAATACTTCACTAGCAGCTCCACAACTATGCTGTCTATACTCCCCCTCCACAGCTGCATCATTACTTTTCAACTAAACACCTTTTATTTTTATTCTTTTAGCAGCAACTACTCTTCTCCTCATGGCAATTTTTAACTCTCCCCCTTTTTAGCCATAATTAGACAATGATCCCAATAAAGTTAGTCCTAAACTAGCCCTCATTGTTAGCCTCACAGTCAGCAAATAGGCAAAACAAATCATAGAACAAAAATAGGTGCAAAAACAGCACAATATTCAAATTACACAGGCAAGCACATTAAGTGCAAAACAACAAAACAAGAAAACTAAACTACTAACAAACAGCAGATGGAATTCAGTCCTCATTCGAGCTGGTTTCATCTGCATCCTCATTACCTTCATCTGTATCTCCATTCCCATTATCTTTCTCCTGTTGCAAGTTGATGATTATTTGCTCAATCTTCAATTTCCTAACAGTGCTGGTGCTGATAACCATGTCAAGATCCTTGCAGGTTGCCTTTAATTCTTCAATCAGCTCAGATTTCGTACTGCCCTTCTTAACTCCAGCACTTGATGTTGCAACAATGTCTGGAACATGACTCCCAGCAAACAGTTTGGGATGCAAAGATAGAGCTGATTCCCTTTTACAAGCAACCTCAGAACTGGTTAAGATTCCAGGATGTTGTTCCAAGATCATTCCACAGATAAGGGAAGGGAATGATATAGGTATTTTGATAGCATTGGTAGCACCATGTTTCACCACTTGATCGAATATATAGCTTCCATAGTTGAACTTGACCTTTTTCCCCACAGCATAGATGAACCTTCCTAAACCCACAGTTATGGTGGTTTTGTGGTTAGTAGGTACCCAGTTAGCAGCACCAATTCTGTGCAAAATAGCATACTTGATGCTGAGTTTGCTAGCTGTCAACTTATTCTTCAGAGGCCACACCTTAACTTGAGTGGCAGTGATCTCTCTACACACCTCATTGTCAGTTACCTCCATAAATCCTTTCCTTTTACACATTTTGAATCAGGACTCATTAACTTTGAATCACTTTTCAGCATCCTGATGTCACATTCTGATGGTATAACATCATTAGTTGAACCACTTTCAAAGGAACTCCACTGATAGCAATTATCTCTGGTTCTGACTCCTTTCATGATCACTTCATCCTTCTCACTTGTCACCAGACACTCATCCTTTGAGTAGCAGACTTTGTTCCCTTCATCACATAGCTGACTTATGCTGATCAGATTAGCATCCAACCCTTGGACAAGCATCACACTATCAAGAGTGAGTCCATCAAGATTTTTCACTCTTCCAACTCCCTCTACAACTCCTTCTTCTCCATTACCAAAGACAACCTTGTTAGCATGCCCAGACATGATCTCCACCAAATGCTCCTTGGATCCAGTCATGTGCTTTGAACATCCACTGTCAAAGTACCAAGTTCCTTCTTCTGCTTCTTTGTCAGACAACTGAGCCAATAAGCACTTCCCCTTCTCCTTAGGTACCCATTGTTTAACAACTTTGGGCTTGTGCTTTCTCCCTCTGTTTTGAGGCTGAGGGTATCCATGCATCTTGTAACAAGAGTACTGCATATGTCCAAACCTTCCACAGTAATAACATCTCACCCTTTCATCTCTGAATCTTCTGCCATGATGAGATTGCTTAGGCTGCCATCCATAATGTGGTCTCCTCCTGCCATAACTAGCCTGCCTTTTATTATGCTGATATCTTCTTCCATAAGAAGGCTGAGAATGCTGTTTTCTGGATTGTCTCCCATGATGGTGAGGCTTTCTTCTTCCGTAGACATAAGGCACATCATTGTTAAATCTAAAGCCATGACTATACCCGTTGACCTGATGTTGAGACATCTGATGTGACATGCCCTGTTTGAACCTAGCAGCTTGCATGCTCTTATGGTATTGTGGGGGCATATACTGACTAGCTCTTTGTGGCTGCTTTCTCTTCTGATAAGGACCAGTCTTCTTCTCAATCCTCTTAGGTTGTGAAACATCAGCTTTCTTAGGAGTAGGATCCTGCACCTTTGGCTGATGTTGAGACAATGGTTGAGACATCTCCACTTTGGTTCCTGAAGTGCTTGCTTCAGTAGATACTTTTCCCTCAACCACAAATCCTAATCCAGTCCTGTCTCCAGCTATCCTTTCCGTCTGAAGAATCTTGTCAAGAGTGTCTGTACCACTGTTCAGCATCCTAACAGACTTGGTCATTTGATCAAGATGAGCTCTTACTAGCACCACTTCATTTTCCAGATCAGCTTTTTCATTCTCAAGCTGAGCAATCTGTTGCTTGTGGCACTTGTTTTCTTGACAGACTTCAGCACTCTTAAAACACAGCTCTCTGTAGGTTGAAGCTAGCTCATCATAAGTGACTTCTCCATCACTATCATCATCAGATTCAACAATTCCTGTCAAAGCTGCAACATGCTTTGCTGACTCACTTTCACTTTCACTGTCAGAGTCAGACCAGGAAATTGTCAAGCCTTTATTCTGCTTCTTCAAGAATGTGGGACACTCTTTCTTGACATGTCCATACCCTTCACATTCAAAGCACTGACTACCTTTATGTTGGACAGTCTTCTCTTCATCTTTCTCTTTTGACTTACTGATGTCAGAGGAGATGTTCTTGACATTAGGCCTGTAGTTATAGTTCATCTTCTTGAACACTTTGTTGAATTGCCTTCCCAACATAACTATAGCCTGAGGCAGATCCTCCTGGGACTCATCATCTTTAGCTGCTGCAGGAGTGGAGACTAAGGCTATACTCTTGGGCTTCTTTTCTGGTTCTTCCTCATTCAGCCCAAGTTCAAATGTTTAAAGAGATCCAATATGCTCATCAACTCTCATCTTGCTGATGTCTTGAGATTCTTCAATGGATGTTACCTTCATCTTATACTTCTTAGGGAGGGACCTAAGAATCTTTCTTACCAGCTTCTCTTCTGTCATCTTCTCACCAAGAGCACTGGATGCATTTGACAGCTCAAGAACACTCATGTGGAAGTCATGAATAGTTTCCTCTTCCTTCATCTTCAAGCTTTCAAACTTAGATGTTAAAAGCTGAAGTCTTGACATCTTCACTCTAGATGTACCTTCATGAGTAGCCTTCAAACTATCCCAAGCAGCCTTAGCAGTTTCACATGAGTTGATCAGCCTGAATATGTTCTTGTCAACCCCATTGAAGATAGCATTTAGGGCTTTTGAATTCCCAAGGGCAAGCTCATCTTCTTCCTTGGACCATTCTTCTTCAGGCTTTCACTTAGAGGTGCCTTCTTTATCCTTGCCAGCATCATCTTTTTCACACACAACAGGAGCTTCCCACTCTTTAATGACAGCCTTCCAAGCTCTGCTGTCTAATGACTTTAAAAAGGTAGTCATTCTAGGCTTCCAATACTCATAGTTTGAGCCATCCAATATAGGGGGTCTGTTGACAAATCCTCCAACCTCTTTGTCCATCTTTCACCAGAAAGTACTTCCCTAGATCTCACCCAAAGACAGACAGGATGTCTGCTCTGATACCAATTGAAATTCTGGTACCAGACGTGTGATGTTAAGGTGCGATGTCACAACAACACACTCTGCAATAATGGACAGAATAAGCAACAGGAAAACACAAGGAATTGTTCACCCAGTTCGGTCTAACTACCTACGTCTGGGGGCTACCAAGCCAGGTATGAAATTCACTACTTGTAGATATAATTTACAGACTCAACACACCAGTTGACAATCTCCTAAACTTATACTCTACTAGTGACTTTCTACCTAAGAAACCACTTAGATATGAGAACACTACTCAATCCCCTAAAACACTCAAAGAACAATCTCTTTGAGATCCCTTGATCTTGCTTCCTAGCTTCGATCAATCAACAACTCTCTATTGCTTCACAGCTTCTAGAGAGGACAGAAAATTCAACACCTATTCAAACCTAGAATAGTGTGATTACAAGTACTCTAAACAAACCCTAGACTCTAAGCCTCCAGCTCTTGATCTTCAATCTGTTTTCTGTACCTTCTTCCTTGGTCTTGTGCGCTTTATATAGCTCCTTGAATATGGATTGGATTTGTCACAATATTTGATCAGATTTGTTAATTAAAAACTGAATCTTTTAAAACAGATTTTATCCCCAAAATCTTTTTAAATCTTCCACCTTTTAATTCTCCAACAAACCTGCAATCAAATCTCCCATGTAACAGAAAATATCTAGCCCAAGATATTCTCATCCAACGAGTCAACACTCTCCACAATTCCAGCTAATACGCGACCCTAATAACAACAAGCCCATGCTGTCATTAGCTTCAGTTCTGCAGGTCTGATGTTACAACATCACCTATGTGACATCAGACATCCACTTCAGCAACTAGCAACCTTAACACAGCCCAGTGTTAAGTGCAATGTTATGACATCAAGCCCATGACATCAAACATAGTTAACCTTCACAACTTAGTACAACCCAGTACTAAGACTCAATGCTGCAACATCAACACCATGACATCAGCATTGAACACCTTGTTGTTTTACCAAAATTCCAGCCAATCCAGGAACTTACATATATATTATGCATAAACACATACGGTAACATAGTATAATGCATTAAGAATAAACATCTTACATAAGACATAAAATCATCATTATCACTCTATCGACATCCTTTGTTAATTTATGATCACATAATAGTTAGGCCTTTCAGAGCCAATCCCCTCACCAAAATACTGAACCAATCCTCATGGTATTCATCACAACACAAGGTGTTCCTCATCACCCATTCATATATCATTAATTTCCACATTCATTCATTTTAATACTACACAATTATTCAAACATCTATGTCCATGTAGAGCATTGGAATAACTTTCCAACACTTCTGATCATGCTTCGATCTGAGTTACGGTTCAAAAGTTATGAAGAAAGGAAGAAACAAGAAAACTGTACCTTGCTATGGTCGTACAATGACCCCTAGGCGAGGTACAGGCAGAACCAAAACTAGATTGTGGTTTCATAACGACCTCAAGGTGAGGGGCTCTCCTACAGCTCGCTTGAATCTCGCAGTGCGATCGCGTCGAATTCTGCAGAACCACCTGCAGAAATTAGACAGTGCCAAAGGGATTATTTACCCAACCCTTAACCTAGCTCATTTCCAACAATAACTCAACATATATTGTATCAAAGCAACATAAAGAGCATGATTAGCAACATATTCATAGAAATTCATTTCCACACAAAACCTAACTCACCATATTCTTATGTTTTCCCCCAATGCTAAACTAACTAATGGAACTCACCTTATTGAAGAAGAAGAAGAATTGATGATGAAGATGAGGAATCCAAGAACTTCTCTTTCCCTTCCATGAGTTTCTCCTCTTCTTCTCTTTTTCTCTTCTCTTTTTCTCTTCTCTTTCTCTTTTCCTCTTTCTTACTATCTTTTTCTTCTTTCTTTCTCCTTCACCGCATATATAATTAACATATTATATAATATTATACAATGGTATAAAATATCTCATACTGATATTTCGTCTTCTAACACCAATTAACCAAATATTAGAGTTACCAAAATATCCTCTCTTATACTTATTAATATTGGCATGTCCTTTTCATTAATAATTGATCTCTTTAGAGTTCACCAGTTACTCTATTAATCCCAATTGATAACATTCAGAGCACTTGGGAACTCTAATTGTTCTAAATGACAAAAGATAGAGTAAATAGGAACTCAGTTGACCCCAACTGATCTCCAATTGATAATTTAAGAGAATATGGGGTATTACACCCTATTTCAATCAAGTTAAAACCTTTGGAAGCAGCACCCTGCTACGGGCGACTGTAACACGTGCTTCGGGCTGTGAGTGTGTAGCGAGCTATTTTTGTCGGTGACGCGACCACATTATCATTGGAATTGGGTTTTCCTCCTCGAGGAGAAAGGGGGTGCTACTTTCTGATTTCTTATTTATCCCATGAACCTGGAAGGGAAAGGGAAGGTATCTAAAACTAGCCTTGCACGCGAATGTTTAACTGAACAAACGCTTAAAGAGATTGGGGGTCTGGGGTTAGGTTATACAATGGGGAGTTGTCAATTACCCATCCTATATGTGGTTATTCACAGGATATCAGGTTTAGGTTTCGCTTTGTAATTGATGGTGTTTATCCGTTATGGTTTTGGGAAAGTTTCTTGGGAAATATGACAGGGAGAGTGAGTTTTTGTTAATGTTTTTTGAGAAGGTGCTGGACCTAAGGATTGATTGGTATGAAGGTACTGGACCTAGAGTTTTTGATTAGTATGCTTGCTAAGATTTCACAATCTTATGCCTACGTATTCCCGTTTAAACGAAATAGGGAAATCAGAGTAATCGTAGTTCCTCCTATTCTAAGGGAGGAAAAAGATGTTTTGATGTCTTGTTCAAAGCCCAAGATAGAGGCTAAATGGAGTATTTGTGTCTTGTTCAATGCCCAAGATTGAAGCTGAAAGGTCTGACTAGGAGAGCACTTGTCATCTCTAAAGAGGGATTGTTGATTTTTGTGTGCCTTGGTCAAAGCCCAAGGTTGAAGCTAAGAGGTTGATTGACTCCACTGGGGAAGTCCTTATACAAAGCCTAAGAGGAGGCTGTGAATGACTGACTCAACGAGAGAGTGTTTATATTGGTGTCTTGTACAAAGCCCAAGACAGAAGCAAAAAAGAGACTGACTCTTTGGGGATATCCTTATATGAAGCCTAAAAGGGGGCTACCTCTGCTGAGGAGGTATTTATATGTCTTGTATAAAGCCCAAGATTGAGGCGAAAAGGGTTAACTCAACAAGAGAGTACTTTTATCTGTCTCGTACGAAGCCCGAGATTAAGGCTAAAAGGGGTTGACTTAACGAGAAAGTACAAAAAGGTAATTGACTCAACAAGAGAGTCTATGAGAGTAATTGACTCAACAAGAGAGTCTGAAAAGGTGATTGACTCAACAAGAGAGTATGAAAAGTAATTGATTGACTCAACAAGAGAGTCTGAGAAGTAATTGATTGACTCAACAAGAGATTCTGAAAAGTAATTGATTGACTCAACAAGAGAGTGTTTTTTATCTGTCTCGTACGAAGCCCGAGATTGAGGCTAAAAAAGGTTGACTCAACAAGAGAGTCTGAAAAGTGATTGACTTAACAAGAGAGTCTGAAAGGGTTTAGCTCTGCCGGGGAGAATCATTATACAAAGCCTAAGAGGAGGCTGACTTTCCTGAGGAAATGATCATTATACAAAGCCTAAGAGGAGGCTATCTTCTGCTGGGAATTATTGAGATCTCGTGGCAGGTCCAAATGGGGAATCAACTCTTGCTAAGGGTTAGAGAAGAGTTGAGATGTTAGAGGCCTTGAGGTTTTTATTTGAGATAGTGTTATATGATGATAAACTGACCCTGGCTTGGGGGTTTTAGGAGAGAGACTGGGTTTAAGAACCCACAAGTTTTAGCTCTGCTGGAGAGTAATCCAGAATCCGGGGTTTCTCCTATATTTGTAAGGAACTTGAGAATGTCTTTGAGACTCAAGGAGATTTAGACTATCCAAGTCTATTGGAAAGGTCTATCTTTGTACAACGCCTAAGAGGAGGCCGACTCTTTTAAGGGATGAGTATCAACCCTAAAATTGGTCTGAGGGCTTTTGTAACTTCTTTTAGAAAGACAGCTCTAACGACGGATGACTAAGTTCTATCCTATACCTCTAAGAGGTCGTGAGGGTCCTTGTATGAAGCCCAAGAGAAGACATGAGAACTTTTAAGAAGCCGACGGGTCCTTGTACAAAGCCCAAGAGGAGGCGGGGATGCTTTTAGGAAGCCTGTGGGTCCCAAACCAAGAAAAGTTCAAGAAATGTTATTCACCGAGAATAGATCATTTAGTGAAAATTATGAGGTTTGAAGAAACTAAAGAGATGCTATTCACCGAGAATAGATCAACTCCGGGGAGTAGAATTTCTTTGACAATTTCTAGGGGTGACAGTCTAAGAAAAGGTTAACGAGGAATACTGCCTTTCTCTTTGTTCCATATTGTTTAATCCCAAGAGAAAGGAAGACTATATCTGGAAATCCTATGGGGATCTAGTTTTGACTGTATTTAAGAGTGACCAAACGGGCTTTAACTAGTTCTAGACCTAGTTACCGAGGAAAACTCTAAATAACTATACTAGTATATATACAGTTGATATATGACAAGTATGTAAAAGGTTATGAAAGAAGACTAACCGTGCGCAGCTTCCCACAATACAGTTATATATATTTGACATGTATTTAAAAGAATGAAAGAAGACTAACCATGCACAGCTTCCCACAATACAGTTATATATGTTAAAGCAAGTAAATGAAAGCGGATAAAACTTACAGGTGAGCAAGCTTCCATGCTGTATTGTTAGTTGTTCAAAGAAATTAAAGAAAGTTTTGATAACAACTGTATATTTGAACCTAAATCAAAAGGGAAGTTGTTTTGAAAAGATTGTACTGGGACTTATACAACGTCTGAGGCCTGAAGGTTTTGGTTAAAAAGGGATTGGGTCTTACACTCTAGTAGAGGCCCAAAGATTTGTTTTTGTACAAGTGTTGGGGCTTACAACTCAAGGAGAGGCCCAAGGTTTGTTTGAAAATGGCGATCGCACCGAGGTTTTTGAAAACACAGTGGGTCGTACACAATATCGGAGGCCCAACAAGGCATCTTATTTACAAAGAATAGGTCTTACACTCTATTAGAGGCCGAAAGATTACTTAAAGAAAAGAAATGGGACTTACAACACGAGGGTAGGCCCAAATGTTTTTGTTTAAAAGGCGACGATCGCGCCGCGGTTTTTTTTAACATATTTGGACTTATACAATGACTGAGGCCGAAAAAGATTTTTATTTACAAGGGATGGGTCTTACACTCTATTAGAGGCCCAATAAGTTTTTTGAAAAAGATTTGTTAGGGTGAAATCAATCAAAACTCTAATTTTGTTTAATATTGAATTAATTTTGATTAAAATTTAATAAAAATCATTGAAAACATGTGAAAAATGAGTGATGATCTTGGATCAATGTTTCAAAAATCATGTTTTTATCCACAAAATGATTGAAAACCATTTAAGTTTGGAAAATCAAGAAGGAAAAAATATTTTAAATGTTAAAAAACAAATAAAAATTAATTCTTTGCAAAAATATCAAATATATGAAATAAGTAATATTTTTGGGAAATTTTTGTAAAATAAAATATTTTAACATTTTTGTGAATTAATAAAAAAGAATCAACTCAAAATCATTAAAATTCAGAGAGAACTTAATTTTTGAATCAATTAAATAAAGTCACAAAATTCAAATATTTGAATTTTAAAAAAAGGCGCCAAGAACAACACCAAGAACACGCGCGTGTTCTAATTTGCCCAGATTTGCATTTTCTCACCAATCTCACTGAATACTTGATGAAATCACACAAACCACATATAAATCTGCTCGTTTTCACCTCACGATCATGTCTATGGTCTTTAATTTCATTTATTTTAAGCATGGAATAAGAAATCAAAGAGAAACCTCAAGACCCTAATTTCTGCATGAAGGCTCAGAAATTTTATACACGATCCAAACAAAGCAAGTAATTGAAGGGAAACACTCCATACACGATTATGAACATATGGCAAAATTATTGTGCGAGGAAATATGCATGAATCATGAGATGACCAAGTTGAAGCTTACCTCTTGCAGCTGGTGATCGTGTTTTGTGTTGGAGGTGTTACAGCTTGGTTCCAATGATGTGGATAACTTCCCTAGGTGCTATGGAGTGTGTTTGGATGCTTGGAATGGATTGAATTGAGCTGGAACTTGATTTGGCATCTCAAGTGCAAATCGGTCAAAAGCTTGTGCAGGTGGCTGGTGATTTTGTGATTCTAATGTTCCAGATGTTATGTGAAAGTTTAGATCACTTCTATATGTTATATGTGAGGTTTGTGAACCATTCGTTTGGTTGGAATTGCTCTCAAACTCAAAACCCGATAGTGACTTGCTTTAGAAGGCAAAATTGGAGTGAAAATGGAGATTTTGAGGAAAGCATCAGTTTGGTTGCTTTGGTGTACTCAAACTGATCACAATTGAGCTCTATTTATAGTAGAGCAAGTTTGTTTGGCAAGGAATAGGGAATGGCAACTGGTACAGGTCTGTGGCCAATTGTGATCAAATGGAATCTCAAGTCTCCTCTAACCATTGACTTGAGATTAGAGCACATGCATATGGTTCTTTGTTACAAGGATAAGGCTTGGCTGAAGTGTTCATTCTTGCTCTGATACATACCACCTCTAAGCATCCATTAAATGTTCCAAAACAAAATTGGAGTCTTGAAGCATATTTAGCCTTTTTAGGTTTGGCATGCTACTTGTAGATTTTGGGGCTTTGGAGGCTGATGAAACAATGTTTGTCCCTTGGTTGTTCCCCCTTGAGGTGTGCAGATGGATAACCATGCTTGTTATTGCACAATTTGGACAAATCGAGCCCTTGTGCACAAATCTGCCTTGCCAAGACAGTTTGCAGCAAGACATGTTGTAGCTGTCATAACTCCTAGCTCAAGTGGAGTTTGATGGAGTTCTTGGTCATTTTGGAAAGCTCTCATATGATATAACACATGTGTGATCATGGTTTGTCTTGAAACTTTTTGGATCCAAGTGAAAAATCCCCCTACATTTTGAAAAAAAAGCAAGACAGATTCTTACTTAGTGAAAATTTCACTAAGTGTTGGAAAAAGTGACATTTCATGTTTTCAGCCATTTTGATCATTCCATAACTAAAAATCCATGAGCAATTAGAATGAGGTGTAGTTGAAACTTTTAAAGTATTCCATGAGAGCTACAAATCCATCTTTGGATCATCCAAAATGGTTGCTTGGATCTCAAGTTATGATCCTTGAAAGTTGGTACCCTCGCCACTTTGTTCCATAACTTAGAAAAATTCTAAGTTTTTTATGGTTACCCCTTTTACAAGTTAACCTATTTTCTTTGGTTTTTTTTATGTATGATGGTTCAAATCACACATTGACATTGTTTTAGGGTTAAGGAACCTTGGTTGACCAAAAAATCAAAAAGTCAAACTTTAACTTTTTGTATAGTTGACTTTTTATCAGATGAATTTTAAACTGCGCGATCCTCTATGAAATCAAGTCCTTGACCTAAATCAAAATTAATAGATGGAATCCATAGGTGTTGTAGGGTGTATTGAATCATGTCCCAAGGTTTGGGAGCATGTCTTGGTCAAAAGTCAAAAGAACAATTGACTTTTCCCTCGAAACCCTAATTGTGGTCCAGATGAAATTGAAACTTGTAGATCAAGCTTCTTGGATTAATCCATTATTTAAAATGGATCAACATGGTGTATTGGAGAACCTCAAATCATGTCTTGAGGTCTTGGCTCATGTTTTGTCCCAAAATTCAACTTAGGGGTGAATTAGGTCAAGAAACCCTAATTCCTGATTTTTGATAAATGCATCCTCTGAGGCTAAATTGACTTGATGATTGGGTCCATGAGGTCCCATGGAGTATCTTAGGTTATGCTTTGAAGCATTGGCTCATGCCCAGAGGAAAATTTCCATTTGGAGGCCCTGGTCGACCAAAACCCTAATTTGGTGACACTGGCGATCTTGAGGCTTAATCCACTTGGAAGGTAGCAACTTTGTGCTTGGTTCTTGATGTGGGAGTCCTCTTGATCCTTTATAGGTGTTGGAGAGGTTAGAAAAGTTGAATATCATGTCAATTCTTGATTGATTCTTTGTCTAGGTGCTCTGATAGGGCTTGAAACCCTAATTCTTGTTTGTAGTGAATGCTCACCCATCTTTGGGGAGACTGATGAGGCATAATGATACATCCATATTGTGGTGATGATTTTCCCAATGATGGGAAATCTTAGTGGTCAAAATTTGGGGTATGACAGATGCCCCTATTTAATCTTCTTGGGCCCGAAGGTGTGAATGGCGAAGGTATTTCGGGCATTCGGGGTGCAAGATGATTAAATATCGGAATACCCGAAATTTTGATGGTGGTTATGAATGGCAGTTTACCCATCCATCTTCTTTTTCTAAGAAATGATGCTTAGAAAAGGTAAATTTCCCATCGATCCTGGTCTTCAGCCAAGGAACTGGTCTAAGTTTCTGAAATAAACTTCCCCTCGATCCTGGTTTCCTACCAAGGAACTGGTCTAAGTTTCAGAAATAAACTTCCCCTCGATCCTGGTTTCCTACCAAGGAACTGGTCTAAGTTTCAGAAATAAACTTCCCCTCAAACTTCTCGCCGAATTTTTCTGGGGAGATGCCATTTGATGGGAAAAACTTTTGATGTCAGACTTACTGGGGAACCCATTCGCCTGAGTTGTAGAGGTGCACAAACTTCTCCGTTGGAGACGCCATTTGCTGACTCTACTGGGGAAAACGAGTCTCTTGAAAGACTGCTTTCCGCTTGGGGATATTACATCATACTTTTCTTCGAGATCTTCTCGGAGAAATGCCATGTGATGTAATCCCATTTAGAGGCGCTGATGACCTCATTTGATAGCAAATTTTCAGAGAGAAACTGTTGTGTTGCCGAATCTCCGGTTGCGAGGCTTTCTCTGGGGATTTTCCTTAATCCGGGAAAGCGAAGATATCATCTTTAATGGTGAAAAGTGACGCTTGTCGAAGGTTTTCTTGTCTTTCAGAGGTTCAAGTTATCATAGTGGTTGAAGACCGTCTTCATCCCAGAAATAAACTGGGGAGCGATTGCTTAGCTGATTAGCTTCCTGACGAGGAAAGAACTGACGACTCGATTGACAAGAGGACTTTTATCACTAGGGGATAAGACCGACTAGAGCGATAGTGATGCAGTATAAATGTGAATGCAAATCAATAATGCATGATGTATGTATGTTTATGCTGAAAAAATTGACATGACATACAAACTAACAGATGAACACGACTAGCTACTTGGCCACTGCGGGGGATGGAAAGCACCATTCGTTCATGATAGCAATTCTGCCTTGCTTAGGAGAGATAGTCCCCGTGGGGAAAAAGAATTGTTCAATTGGTTTTAAGAGATACGTACTCTGCCAGGGATGTCAGGTGAAACATGGTTTCTGACACAGTTGATCCTTCATTCAGGCGTACTGGTTTAGAAGGAGTACTTTGATTCTGCACTTTGAAGCTCGATTACTTTTGGAGAAGCGATCGATGTTCAACAATCAAAAGAAATTGCCATCTTTATTTTAAAAGCAAAAAAATTTGACAAGTAAATTCATTTTTGTTTTATTTCAAGAATCGTTGATCATGTTAAAATGGCGTTCTGTAAAGCTAAAACAAATAGGAATTACAAACAAAAGCACTAGGGCTCAAATTTTATTGATAGGATGGAAATCAACCAAACGCGTGATTCCATGGAGTATTTACAAAGTTTAGAAAATGGTAATTTAAGGGAAAAGGGCTACATTGAAACATGACGACCATTACCCTTCTACCAACTTTGAATTCTGGGCATCCTGAGCTTCTGTTGAAGATGACTTTGACTGGAGTTTTCTTATGGATGGCGCGACTGCTGAGGAGGTGAACTATTCAGACTTAGTTACTTGCCATGATTCCCTAATTTTTGCCTGGATTGTACTTTGAGATTTCCTATCCACCAGAATGATTTTTTATTATGTCTCTAATTTTTGCCTGGACCGCCCTTTCGGGTTTTCAATCCACCGAGACGTTTTTTCTCTTTTTTTTATTTAGGCGAAGTATTTCTTGACTACATCAACATTCGTGGGGTAGGAAAATTCTTCTTCATCCATGGTTGCGAGTCTCAAGGCGCCGCCTGAGAAGGCTTTCTTGACCACATAGGGGTCGTCATAATTTGGAGTCCACTTGCCCTGGGAATCAGTGAGAAATGATTGTATCTTCTTAAGCACGAGGTCTCCTTTTCTAAAGACGCGAGGTCGGACCTTTTTGTCGAACACCTTCTTCATTCTTTGCTGATACAACTGACTGTGGCATAGTGTCGTTATTCTCTTTTCTTCGATCAGATTTAGTTCGTCGTGGCGACTTTGACACCATTCAGCCTCTGCAAGCTTAGCTTCCATCAATACCCTGATTGATGGGATCTCTACTTCTATGGGGAGAACTGCCTCCATGCCATATACTAGAGAGAAAGGGGTTGCCCCTGTTGAAGTGCGGACAGATGTGCAATAACCATGAAGAGCAAAGGGTATCATCTTGTGCTAGTCTTTATAGGTTATAACCATCTTCTGAACAATCTTCTTGATGTTTTTGTTAGCTGCTTCTACCGCTCTATTCATCCTGGGTCGGTAGGGAGATGAGTTATGGTGTTTGATCTTGAACTCTGTGCACAACTCTTTCATTATTCTATTGTTCAAGTTAGATCCATTGTCTGTAATGATCTGGCTAGGAACACCATAATGGCAGATGATATTGTTTTTGATAAAACGGACTACCACTTATTGGGTTACATTAGTGTATGATGTTGCTTCGACCCACTTGGTGAAGTAATCAATGGCTACCAGGATGAACCGATGTCCGTTCGAAGCCTTGGGTTCAATCATGCCAATTATGTCGATTCCCCATATGGAAAAAGACCATGGGGAAGAGAGAACTTTGAGATGCGTTGGCGGTACATGGATTTTATCGGAGTATATCTGACACTTATGACACCTTCTCATGTACTTGTAGCAGTTGGATTCCATTGTCAACCAATAATACCCTGCTCTCAGAATTTTTCTCGCCATTGTGTGTCCGTTGGCATGAGTGCCAAAGGACCCTTCATGAATTTCTTTCATTAGCATGTTGGCTTCTGGTCTGTCTACGCATCGGAGCAAGACCATGTCAAAGTTTCTCTTATAGAGTGTATCACCGCTCAGGAAGAAAATGTCTGCAAGCCTTCTGAGGGTTTTTCTGTCTTTTCTGGATGTCCCAGGTGGGTACTCTTATTTCTAAAGGAAGCATTTGATATCGTGATACCAAGGTTTTTCGTCTATGACTGCTTCGATTGTGAAGATGTAAGCGGGCCTCTCGAGGCGCATTATGTCAATCTTAGGTAGGTCGTTCCATTGACCTACACTAATCATGGAAGAGAGAGTGGCTAATGCATCAGCCATGTGATTCTCTTCACGAGGGATGTGATGAAACTCGATTCTGTTGAAGAAAGGTAACAACCTTCTTGCGTAGTCTTTGTAAGGAATCAACCCTGATTGGTATGTGTTCTAATATCCTTTGATCTGATTGATAACCAGGGCTGAGTCACCATATGCATCCAAGTTCTTAATTCTCAAGTCAATCGCTTCTTCGAGACCCATGATACAAGCTTTGTATTCGGCCTCGTTGTTGGTACACTTGAACGTCAATCTGGCAGTGAAAGGAATGTGGGTACCCTGAGGTGTTATGATGATTGCCCCAATTCCGTTTCCATAATGATTGATAGTTCCGTCAAAGATTAATCCCCATTGGGAACCTGGTTCGGGCCCTTCACTGGGTAGCGGTTCATCACAATCTTTCATTTTCAAGTACATGACATCTTCGTATGGGAAGTCAACCCCGATTGATTCCTGATAATCAATCGATTGATGAGCCAAATGATTGGCTAAAATTCTTCCCTTGACAGCTTTCTGAGCGTGGTATTCTATGTCGTATTCTGACAACAACATCTGCTAACGGGCAATCCTTCCCGTGAGAGCAGGCTTTTCAAAGACATACTTGATTGGATCCATTTCTGAGATTAACCAAGTAGTGTGACGAATCATATACTGGTGAAGACATTTGGCTGCCCAAGCCAAAGCGCAGCAAGTTTTCTCAAGCATAATATACCAAGTTTCACAGTCAGTAAACTTCTTGCTCAAATAGTAGATGGAAGATTCCTTTCTTTTTGTTTCGTCTTGTTGACCAAGTACACAACCCATGGAGTCTTCCAAGACTGTTAGGTAGATGATCAGTGGTCTTCCTTCCACTGGAGGTGATAGAATCGGTGGGTTCAACAGGTATTCCTTGATACTGTCGAAGGCGGTTTAGCAGTCTTCTGTCCAAACGCAGTCCTGATTTTTTTTAGTAATTTAAAAATTGGCGCGTACGTTGCGGTCATGAGGAATATACCTCGATCTCTTTGTGTATCATGTCATGAAAGAGAGTAGTCATGGCCCTTTGATAGGTCGCCCCGGCGTTCTTCAGACCGAATGGTATTACTTTGTAACAAAAAGTGCCCCATGGGGTGATGAATGAAGTTTTCTCCATGTCTTTCGGCGCCATTTGGATCTGATTATAGCCCGAGAATCCATCCATGAAGGAGAAAACTTTTAACTTTGCAGTACTGTCTACCAGCATGTCAATGTGTGGTAAAGGAAAGTCGTCCTTTGGACTAGCTTTATTTAGATCCCTGTAGTCTACACACATTCTGACCTTTCCGTCCTTTTTGGCACTGGTACGATGTTGGTTAGCCATTGAGAATATTCTGACGTGGCGAGGAAACCTGCGTCAATCTGTTTCTGTACTTCCTCCTTGATTTTGATGGCCATGTCTGGATGAGTCTGTCTTAGTCTTTACTTCACTGGCGGACATTCTGACCTTAATGGTAAATGATGTTCCACGATGCTGGTCTCCAACCCTGGCAAGTCCTGATAGGACCAAGCGAATACATCGTGGAATTCTTTGAGAAGCTTTATCAAACCTTCTTTGACAGTTGAACTAAGCAGTGCCCCAATCTTTACTTCTTTTCTCTCTTCTTCTGAACCCAAGTTGACCGTTTCCAACGGCTCTTTGTGAGGTTTAATGGACATTTCCTCTTGTCTGAGTAATCGGGAGATCTCTTCTGGAATTTCTTCGTCATTTTCTTCTTCAGCCTCAAATACCGGGAATTCAAAGTTGGGAGAAGGCATTGGATCGTATGTTTCAATGGGGTTTAAAACAAGCAATTTAGACTTATGAACGACTTTTGGGACATCGACCGCAACCTATTGACAGCGAACTCCTCGGTGAATCACAAAGTCTGGTACTTTCCTTCTCAATTTTTCTTCAGAAATAACGCGGATTTCTGGCGGAGAGAGATCGTTGGAATCTGTTTCCCAGGCAGAGTTGTCGTAGATGAACTCTTATGTTGTATCTTGCATAGTATTTGTGCTCTCAAGTAAATCTCCCCATCCAGTCGGCTGGATGTCTTCGAGCCTGATACGAGAGCTTTCAGGAGCGGTGTACTTGATCAAGTAGTCGTACTTGCCACTCGGTTGTCCTAAGGTGTCCCATACTTCTTTGGAATTGGAGGAGTCATCCCTTTCGATGACGTTGACCTCAGGAAAAACATAGTTGATGAACTCTAGTCCTGCAAGCTTTGCAAATTCATAGTGTCATACCACAAATTTTGACCACTAAGATTTCCCATCATTGTGAAAATCATCATCACAATATGGAAGAACCATCATACTTCATCAGTCTCCCCAAAGATGGGTGAGCATTCACTACAATCAAAACTAGGGTTTCAAGCCCTCTCTGAGTGCTTAGACAAAGGATCAGTCAAGGAATGACATGATCTTCAACTTGTCTAACCTCTCAATCATCCACAAAGGATCAAAAGGACTCCCACTCCAAGGATTAAGCACAAGGATGCTCACTTCTAGGTGGATCAGGCCTCAAGATCGACATTGTCACCAAATTAGGGTTTTGGTCTACCAGGGCCTCCAGATGGAAATTTTTCATCTGGGCATGAGCCAATGATCCAAAACACAACCTAATGTACTCCATGGAACCTCATGGACCCATTCATCAAGTCAATTTTGCCTCAGGGGTTGCACTCATCAAAAATCAGGAATTAGGGTTTCTTGACCTAATTCACCCCTAAGTTGACTTTTGGGACAAATCATGAACCAAGACCTCAAGAGAGGGTTTGAGGGTCTCTAATGAACTATATTGATCCATTTGGAACAATGGATTAATCCAAGAAGCTTGAGCAACAAGTCTCAATTTCATCTGCACAACAATTAAGGTTTTAAGGAAAAAGTCAACTGTAACTTTGACTTTTGACCAGGACATGCTCCCAAGCCCTAAGACATGATTCAATATGCCCTATGACACCCATGGAATATGTCCATCAAGTTTGATTTAGGTCAAGGACATGATTTCCTGAAGAATTGCACAGTTTGGAATTCATCTGATAAAAAGTCAACTGTGCACAAAAGTCAACTTTGACTTTTTGAGATTTTTCACCAAAATGGTTTTTTAACCCTAAAATGATGTTAATGTATGATTTGAATCATCATTCATCAAGAAAAATCAAGAAAAGTTGGATAACTTGTAAAAGGGGTAACCATAAAAACTTAGAAAATTTTCTAAGTTAAAAATAAAGTGACATGGGCACCAACTTTGAAGGATCATAACTCCTAAACCACAAAGCCATTTTTTTTCATCCAAAGATGGATTTATAGCCCTCATTACCCTCTACAAAAACTTCAACTAGACCTAAGTCCAATTCATTAAGGATTTGGAGTTATGGAGTGATCAAAATGGCTGAAAAGTGAAAATGTCACTTTTTCCAACACTTAGTGAAATTTTCACTAAGTCAGAATCTGCCTTCACTTTTTGCCAAATGTAGGGGGATTTTTCACTTGGATTCAAAAGAGATCAAAACCAAACATGTTCAAACAGTTGTTGTATCATGTAAGGTCTTTCCAAAATGGTCAAGAACATTACCAAATTCAACTTACACCATGAGATATGACATTGGCAAGTTGCCTTGCTGAAATCTGTCAAGGGCAAGGCAGAATTTACAATTTTGCTCGATTTTCCAAAATCAACCAAATTCAAATGCTCCTATCCACTTGGACACATCTGAGGATTGAATCTAAAGGGGACAATCACTGAGCCAAGCCTCCAAAGTCCATGGAACAAGAAATAGCATGTTGAACCTAGAATGGCCAAAATAGGGACAAGACTCCAAATTTGGATTGAAGCATTCAATGGAAGCATCAAGGTGGCATGGACTGAGCCATTCTCATCTGAAATCAGTCAAGACTTATCCAAGACCAAGGGAACCAAAGCTCTGTGCCCTAACCTCTAGTCAATGGCTAGAGGAGACTTGGATTTTCATTTGCCAACATTAGCCAAACCTACTTGCCAGTTGCCATTCATTATTCCTTGCAAAACAAACTTGCTCTACTATAAATAGAGCTTAATTGTGATCAGTTTGAGTACACCAAATCCATCTAACAGATGCTTTCCTCAAAATCTCTTTCTCTTGGCAAAAATGCCTTTCTTAGCAAGGTAGCTATCGGGTTTTGAGTTTGAGAGCAATTCTGCACAAACCAATCACTCACACACCTCACATACATCATATAGAAGTGATCCAAACACTCACATAACATCTAGAACACAGATTTCACAAAATCACCAGCTGGTTGCTCAAACTTTCAATCAAGTTCCAGCTGAGGTACCACAAATCGTTCCAGCCATTTTCAATCAAGTCCAGGCATTCAAACACACTTCATAGGGTGTAAGGAAGCTATTCAGATCATCACCACTCATCTGTAACACCTCAAAATCAAAAATCACATTACACTTGCTGTCACGGCCTAGAGGTAAGCATACACTTGGTCATCTCTCAATCTATGCATATTTCCTCGCACAATAATTTGGACATGTGTTCATAATCATGCATGGAATGTTTTCCCTCAATTAATTGCATTGTTTGAATCGTGTATCAAAAATCCTAGCCTTCATGCAGAAATTAGGGTTCTTGAGGATTTTTTATGATTTCTTGTTATATGTTTAATTTAAATGAAATTAATGGACATAGACATGATCGTGAGGTTGAGACGAGCATAATGATATGTGGATTGCATGTTATAATCAAGTATTCAGGGAGATTGGATAGAAAATGCAAATCAGCCAAACCCAGAACACGCGCGTGTTCTTCAGCTGTTCTTGGCGCCTTTTTTGAATTTTCAAATATTTGAATTTTGTGATTTTTCTTTAATTTATTCAAAAATTAATTTCTCTCTGAGTTTTAATGATTTTGAGTTGATTCTTTTTTTAATAATTCACAAAAATGTTAAAATATTTTATTTTCCCAAAAAATCCCAAAAATATTATTTATTTCATATAATTGATATTTTTGCAAAGAATTAATATTTTAATTGTTTTTGACATTTTAAATATTTTTTTCCACATTGATTTTGCAACTTTTAATGCTTTCTAATTATTTTGTAGGTCAATACTTAATTTTTGAAGCATTAACCCAAGATCACAATTTGTTTTCCATATGTTAAACAATTTTGTTCATTTTAATTGAATTTTTATTCAATTAAATACATTTTTGAAAACAAATTAGGGTTTTTGGATTAATTCAACCCTCATAAATCATTTTCAAAACACTTTGGGCCTCTAATAGAGTGTAAGACCCAATCCTTTTTTTGACCAAACCATTTTTGGGCCTCAGTGTATTGTATAAGTCCCGATACCGTCAAAAACAAATGGCGCGATCGTCGCCTTTTGAAAAATAACCTTTTGGGCCTCTCCTCGAGCTATAAGACCCATTCAAAACTTTTGGGCCTCTAATAGAGTGTAAGACCCAATCCCCTTTTAACCAAAACATTTTGGGCCTCACTTATTGTGTAAGTCCCTCTGCGTTAAAAGAAAACCTCGGCGCGATCGCCATTTTAAACGGAAAAATCATCTGGGCCTACCCTCGTGTTATAAGCCCCACTCTTTTTCTTTAAAACATTTGGGCCTCGTGAAAGAGTGTAAGACCCATCCCTTTGTACCGAAAAACATTTTAGGCCTCAGTCACTTGTATAAGTCCCTCTGTACAAATTCAAACAGTGCGCTCACTGATAAAACCCTGGGCCTCTCCTTGAGCTGTAAGCCCCAAATCTTTCTTTTTCAAAGCACTTTCTCCTTTGATTTTGAATATACTGTTGTTTTCAATCTATCTTTGTTGAACAACTAACCAAACAGCATGGAAGCTCTACAACCGAGTAAGTGGTTATTGCTTTCATTTACTGCTTTCATATACATATAACTGTATTGTGGGGTTGTTTCACTGTAAGTCTTCTTTCATAAACTCATATCAACTGTGTAATAATAGTATAGATATTTCAAGTTTCCCCGGCAACTACGTCTAGAACTAGGTGACGCCGTTTCGTTTGTTCGTAGAAATAGACAACTAGATCCCCAATAGGATCACCAGATACAGTCTTCTCTTCGGCTGTCCTCATTAGGAATTGTCAAGAAACTCTATTCCCAGAGATGAATGTATTCTCCATGAATGGAATCTTTGAGTTTCTTCCAAATTCTCGAACTTTCCTGACTTGATCTATTCCTCGTGAATAGCTTGCCTTGAATTTCTCGGGGTTTGGGGACCCATCGGCTTCCTAAAAGCATCGGCCTCCTCTTGGGCATCGTACAAGGACCCACAGGCTTCCTAAAAGCAACCCCGCCTCCTCTTGGGCTTAGTACAAGGACCCTACGGCTTCTTAGGAGTATTCACAGCCTCCTCTTAGGCTTCGTATAATGATCTCTTCCTCCGAGAATGATAGCCTCCTCTTAGGCTTAGTACAAGGACCGATCGGCTTCTTAAAAGTTTCCAGCCTCCTCTTGGGCTTCGTACAAATTGTCCCGACGACCTCCTAGAGGTATAGGAACAGAACTTAGTCATCTTCATAGAAAAGTCCTTTCATAGAGTCTACTACTGTTTCTCAAAGCATAGTACAAAAGATGACACTCTAGACTTGGACAGTCTAAGACCCTTGAGTCTCCAAGACATTCTCAAGTGACACAGGAAGGAAACCCGCAGACTTGAACAGCCTCAATACCCTTTGGATTTCCCGCTTCCTTAAAGAACAGGAATAACCCGGATCCTTGAATCAAATCCATGAGTACAGTGTTACGCATATAAGAACTGATTTTCTCTTTAAAATCAGTATACTGGACCTGTCACTCAACTGAAACAGTAACCATAGCCTCCCTCTTGGGCTTTGTACAATGATCCTCCCCAGCGGAGTCAAACAACGTTTAGCCTCTCTCTTAGGCTTTGTACGAGACGCATAAGGGACTCCCTCGTTGAGTCAATCACCCTTTCGCCTCCATCTCGGGCTGTATATGAGATACAAAAGGGTTCTTCCTGAGCCAAACGAATTTCCGCCTCCATCTCGGGCTTCATACGAGATACCAAAAGATTCCATCATTGAGTCAAAACCTTTTAGCCTCTCTCTCGGGCTTTGTACGAGACACATATCAGCCTCCTCTTAGGCTTTGTATAAGAAAACCACTGGTTGATCCAATCAACCTTTTAGCATCAAAGATGTGCCCCGTTCACAGTACACAAACATCAACAACTCCTTCCCCTTCCATCTAATCATTGTAAGTGGCAAGCCTCTGGATCATCTACATCCACGCCACTGTCCCTCTTTTAGCATGAGAAATCCCTAAGGAAAGATGGCATTGCTCTACACTGAGTTAAAGTCTTCTCCTTCAGGTTAAAATCCCCTATAAAGGAAATTATGGCATTGCCGGATTCACATATCTCGGTTAAAGTAATTCTCCTTTATAAAACAGTTATGAGATACAACCCCCCTCTTTAGAGATAACAAATTCTCTCTAAAGTCAGGACTTTTAGCTTCACATCTTGGGCTTTGAACAAGATACAAACTACCTTTCGCTTCACGTCTTGGGCTTTGAACAAGACACCAAAAACACCCATTTCCTCCCATAGACTAGGAGGAACTACGAACGCTCTGATTTCCCTGTTTCGGTAAACGGGAATACGTAGGCATAAGATTGAAAGAAAAATCTTAGCGAGCACGCTAAACAAAAACCCAAAATCCCATATCTCCATCAATCAAAAGCAGTAATTCAAAACATCAGTCCTAACATCCTAATCCTTGTTCCCCGCCAGAAACCATTCTGTCAAATAGCATAAGAAAGGCCCCACCACATTGATCGCATCCGTAACCTAACAGACCGCTGTTTAAACTCAGTATGCAAGCAGGGTTAATTGGAGACATCTATTTCCCTTCCTTCATCAGCTCACAATAGGATAAAAAATGAATCGACCTGTAGTTTAAGCTCAAACCGCAGAGAGCGACCAGCGCTTAAGAACCGCGTCCAAAATCGCTCGCTACAGAAAAATGGCGCCCACCGTGGGGCCGTTCAAAGTTAGATCTAGGCACGGTCTTTCTTTTCACCTCTTGTGTGAATACCACAGATTGGGGATTCCGCCAGGGAACCCATTTCTGTCAGGAACTTAGGATTCATGGCTTTAAAAGGTCTAGGATGTTTTAGGACAAATATATATACTGCTTTTCCTAATTGCTATACATGTTTATTTTTCTGCTAATGGGAATGCGGGTGATGCCGTATGTGGAAAGATTGAGTATACACTTAAGATAAGTGATGGCGACGGGGTCGACCATCAACCTCAGTGGAGGCTGACCAACGCAACCCATTCTCTCACCTAGACAATGGGCCGGTTGTTAAGTCTGAGAAGCTGAGGAGCCAAACCCTTTCGTAGTGCGGAAACTATCGGAAATAGTTGTTACACGATACTACCCTCATTTGAGGCTGGTGATCTATTCTCGGTGAATGGCACTTACTCTAAGATCGCTCTACAACTCGCTGGCGATCCGCTTGTTGTTTTGCTTTCCTGGGAGGAGCTGATGATAATGAGTACAGGTACAAAAATCACCCTAGTATAAACCTTTGGGGATGGGTAGAGCCTTGACTTCATGACAACGACCCTTTGACCCCATGTTTTTTCTATGTTTTTGTGTGCTGCATTCATGCATTCATTTAAAAAAACATTAAAACATTCAAAAAATCTTCTCTTCTAGTCTCCCTGTTTTTCAAATTAAACTAAGACTGTGATTGCAAATATCAGAGAAAGGGATTGCACTAATGGATTTTGGTAGAAGGAGAACTCATACGTACACCTTCAAGGTTCCAAAGCTAGGGGATTTGAGAAGGTTAGCGAGGATGATCACTAACCCAGAGGATTTCAGAGCCAAACACTGAGGTTTGCTACCGCTGTTAAGAGTCCATGTGATTGAGGGAATCATGGATGCGCTCATTCAGTTTTATGATCCAGTTTATCACTGTTTCACATTCCCGGATTACCAGCTAGCACCAACGCTGGAGGAGTATTCTCATCTGATTGATCTACATATCACCGATCGAGCTCCATTTTCTGGACTGGAAGAAATTCCAAAGAATCAGACCATTGCAAGAGCAATTCATTTGGACGAGTCTGAGGTCATGACTCACATAACCACTAAGGGTGGCATCCAAGGTTTGCCAGCCCAGTTCTTGACAAAGAAAGCCCTATATTTTTCCAGTATAGGAAATGTGACTGCTTTTGAAAGTATCTTTGTCTTGCTCACCTACTAGTTATTTTTGTTTCCCAACATTAATAATTTCGTCGATATTAACTCCATTAAGGTTTTTCTCATTGGAAACCCTGTACCGACTTTGCTCGCAGATGCGTATCATTCTGTACACTTGGGAAATTTGTACAGCGGAGGGGAGATCACATGCTGTGTACCTTTTCTTTACAAATGGTTTATCTCTCACTTGCCCAAGTCTGCTGCTTTTTGGGATTGTAAGAGTGCCTTACGTTGGTCGCAGAAGATCATGTCTCTTACCAACTCTGATATAGATTGGTGCAATAGGATTTATGAGGGAATTAGAATCATTGACCGTTATGGAAACTTCCCCAACGTACCCCTCATAGGAACTAAAGGAGGAATCAACTACCATCCGGTGTTGGTTCGCCGTCAATTTGGATACCCGATGAGGCACATCCCACTGGGTGTTCATCTGGAAGGTCTTTTCTTCAAGGAAGGAGAAAATGACAGAGCACTAAAGATGGAAATAGTGCATGCTTGGAAGCATGTTCATAAGAAAGGACGAGAGTCTCTAGGAAAACTGGATTGTGTCTCGGTGGAGCCTTATCTCCATTGGGTACAAACTAGAGCTCTCAAGCTAAAGATACCTTATCCTTGTTACGGAATTCTTCCGCCAAAGGAATCTGTCATGTACTTCATGACGGAAACTGAAAAGCTTCAGGTTACTCTCAACAAAGTTCAAAAGGAGAGAAGGTCTTGGAAGAACAAGTACCGCACCCTTGACGTAGAGTGCATCAAAATACAGCAATTACTGAAAGAGAAAGATGCTCTGATTGAAATTTTGGAGCAACATACTGTAGAGAATCAAGATGACCAAAGGAATTTGCTCACTCCTTTCACTTGGCAAAGGAATGACAACCCGACAACGGCCCAAGAGCCCCGGTCAAAGAAAAGGAAGATATCAGAATCAGCACTCGATTTCTCTTCAGAGAGGACTCGGGACCCATTAGCTTAGGTTTCTGTTTCTGCACTTTGTAATCTACTGTATTTCCGTGTCTGTAATCCTTTGAATTCAATAAAAAGGGGTTTCCCCACCGTTTGATATTTGCAATCTAATTGTCGAAGTTTATTTTGATTAAACCAAAAAATAATTAATATAATCATTGCATTCATCATTCTCACATCGCGTATCATTCTTACCTACGAATCTCACATTTGTGTCTCGATTCTAGAGTCAAACTGTCTCATTCGTATAATACTCGGGCCAATCATCAGAAAAAGATGGATGATCTTGAGGAAGAAAACAGAGAGTTGAAAGAAGAGATCGACGCTCTGAGAGAGGATATGAGAAAGCTTCATAACGACATGCAAGCCATGGCAGAAGCTCAGCTACAAAGAACTGTGATCTCAGAGATCACCTCAACGCCCATAGTGGAGAAGTATGATCCTAGGTATTAGATACCGAAAGATCGTCCTTGGGGCATGCCTATTAACTATATCCCGGAAGGATATGTTCCGCCGATCACTGAAGATCAGGGAATCACAACAGAAGCCGTTGGGCCTGAAGGTTACAAACTTCGAGAAAGCGAAGATGCCAGGGGCATACTGAAGACTCCTGAAGGTTACAAACTTCGGGAGACGCCAAGACTCACTACCGTAGTAACGGTACCACCCCCTGTGGTGCACACTGTCCCGGAAGGACAGATTCCACAGACATCTTCTGGTAAGAAGGAAACTATGTTTGACAAAATGGAGGAATTCCAGGAGCAGTTCTTGGAAATGCAGAAGGAACTGCAAGCCATTCGCGGTCAGGATCTTTTTGGAAAGGACGCCGCAGACCTCTGCTTGGTCCCAAATGTGAAAGTCCCGCACAAATTCCAAGTGCCCGACTTTGAAAAGTACAAGGGTAACTCTTGCCCTCAGAGCCATCTGGTGATGTACGCTCAGCGAATGTCAGCACAGATGGAGAATCAGGACCTACTGATTCACTACTTCCAGGATAGTTTAACCGGTGCCGCACTCAAATGGTACATGGGTTTAAACCGTGCCACAATCAACACTTTCAGAGATCTTGGCACTTCCTTCGTCCAACAATACAAATACAATTTGGACATGGCACCCGACAGAGATCAACTCAGATCAATGTCACAAAAGGACAAGGAAACGTTTAAGGAGTATGCTCAAAGGTGGCGTGAAATTGCCGCTCAAATTTGTCCACCTCTTGAGGAAAAAGAGATGACAAAGATCTTGTTAAAAACCTTAAGCTCATTTTACTATGACCGAATGGTTGCCAGTGCACCCAGTGATTTCACCGAGATGGTTGGAATGGGCGTACGTCTTGAGGAAGCCGTCCGAGAAGGACGTTTGGTAAAAGACACTGGATCGACGAGCGGTATTAAAAAATACGGTAGTGCTCTCCCTAAGAAAAAAGAGCAAGATATTGGGAATATCTCTCTCGAAAAGCAAAGGTGACGTTATCAACCGATAGCAGTTGTGACTCCTGCTATCAACCCTGCGTCTATTCCTTCGTATCAACCTCAGGTTGCGCAGAGCCAGCCTGATCAACAAAGGACACAACAGCCTCTTCAGCAGGCTCGTCCTCCATATAACAACAACCGTACAACACGGCCACCAGGATTTGATCCTATACCCGTGTCGTACGCAGAGCTGTTTCCATTACTACTGGCTAAGGGGCACATTCAGACTAAATCTCCTCTTAGAGTACCAGAAAATCCGCCTTTTTGGTTTAAGGTGGATCAAACTTGCCCTTACCATCAAGGAGGTTCAGGGCATAACATAGTGACTTATCTCAATTTCAAGTCCGACGTGCAAAAACTTGTTAGGAGCGGGGTCTTATCCTTCAAGGATACGAATCCTAATGTTCTCACAAACCCGCTGCCTCAACATGAGAAGGCTGCAGTCAATTTGATAGAAGGAGAGACTAACGATGTCTATAAAATTCACGATGTACTCTTGTTGAAAACCAATCAGGTCAAGATGCATTGTAGACAGTGTGGATATGGCCATGTGCCACCTCATAACTATCATCAATGTGATATCTGCTCTAAAGATAACCAAGGATGTTCGGTAGTGCAATCAGCTCTACAGGAATAGATGGATCTCAGATGGATCCAAGAGCACTGAGTTCGTGGAGTTAACATGGTTTACACGAATTCTAACGTCATTCAGAACCACGACATCCGTGTGATGAATGTCAACTTGGTGGCAATTGTAATACCCCAAATTTTGACCACTTAGATTTCCCATCATTGTGAAAATCATCATCACAATATGGATGAACCATCATGCTTCATTAGCCTCCCTAAAGATGGGTGAGCATCCACTACAATCAAAATTAGGGTTTCAAGCCCTCTCTGAGTGCTTAGACAAAGGATCAATCAAGAAATGACATGATCTTCAACTTGTCTAATCTCTCAAACATCCACAATGGATAAAAAAGGACTCCCACTTCAAGGATTAAGCACAAGGCTACTCCCTTCTAGGTGGATCAAGTCTCAAGATCGACAGTGTCACCAAATTAGGGTTTTGGTCGACCAGGGCCTCCAGATGGAAATTTTCATCTGGGCACAAGGCAATGATCCAAAACATAACCTAATATGCTTCATGGAACCTCATGAACCCATGCATCAAGTCAATTTTGCCTCAGGGGATGCATTCATCAAAAATCAGGAATTAGGGTTTCTTGACCTAATTCACCCCTAAGTTAACTTTTGGGATAAATCATGAACCAAGACCTCAAGGCATGATTTGAGGGTCTCTAATATACCATATTGATCCATTTGGAACAATGGATTAATCCAAGAAGCTTGAGCAACAAGTCTCATTTTCATCTGCACCACAATTAGGGTTTTAAGGGAAAAGTCAACTGTAACTTTGACTTTTGACCAAGACATGCTCCCAAACCCCTATACATGATTGAATATACACTATGACACCCATGGAACATGTCCATCAAGTTTGATTTAGGTCAAGGACATGATTTCCTGAAGAATTGCACAGTTTGGAATTCATCTGATAAAAAGTCAACTGTGCACAAAAGTCAACTTTGACTTTTTGAGATTTTTCACCAAAATGGATTTTTAACCCTAAAATGATGTTAATGTATGATTTGAATCATCATTCATCAAGAAAAATCAAGAAAAGTGAGATAACTTGTAAAAGGGGTAACCATAAAACTTAGAAAATTTTCTAAGTTAAAAATAAAGTGGCAAAGGTACCAACTTTGAAGGACCATAACTCCTAAACCACAAGGCCATTTTTTCTCATCAAAAGATGGATTTGTAGCCCTCATTATCACCTACAAAAACTTCAACTACAAGTCATTCCAATTCATTAAGGATTTTGAGTTATGGAATGATCAAAGTGGCTGAAAAGTGAAAAAGTCACTTTTTCCAACACTTAGTGAAATTTTCACTAAGTCAGATTTTGCCTCACTTTTTGCCAAATGTAGGGGGATTTTTCACTTGGAATCAAAAGAGATCAAAACCAAACTTGTTCAAACAGTTGTTGTATCATGTAAGAGCTTTCCAAAATGGCCAAGAACATTGCCAAATTCAACCTACATCATGAGATACAACATTGCCAAGTTGCCTTGCTGAAATCTGTCAAGGCAAGGCAGAATTTGCATTTTGGCTCGATTTGCCAAAATCAGCCAATTTCAATTGCTCCAATCCAATTGGACACCTCAGAGGATTGAATCTAAAGGGGACAATCACTGAGCCAAGCCTCCAAGGTCCAAGGAACAAGGAATAGCATGTTGAACCTAGAATGGCCAAAATAGGGACATGACTTCAAATTTGGAATGAGGCATTCAATGGAACCATCAAGGTGGCATGGACTGAGCCATTCTCATCTGAAATCAGTCAAGAATTATCCAAGACCAAGGGGACCAAAGCTCTGTGCCCTAACCTCTAGTCAATGGCTAGAGGAGACTTGGATTTTCATTTGCCAACATTGGCCAAACCTACTTACCAGCTGCCATGCACTATTCCTTGCAAAACAAACTTGCTCTACTATAAATAGAGCTCAATTGTGGTCAGTTTGAGTACACCAAAGCCATCTAACAGATGCTTTTCTCAAAATCTCTTTCTCTTGGCAAAAATGCCTTTCTTAGCAAGGTAGCTATCGGGTTTTGAGTTTGAGATCAATTCTGCACAAACCAATCACTCACACACCTCACATACATCATATAGAAGTGATCCAAACACTTAGATCACTTCTGAAACATCAAAATCTCAAAAATCACTTGCCATCCACACAATTTGAAGTGAAGTTGCAGCTGAGATACCATAAACTGATCCAGTCCATTTCAATTCAATCCAAGTGTTCAAACACACTCCATATGGTGTAGGGAAGCTGTCCAGATCATCACAACTTGTCTATAACACCTCCAACTCAAAATCACATCTGCTCTTGCTGTCACGACTTGGAGGTAAGCCTAAACTTGGTCATCTCTCAATCTATGCATATTTCCGCGCACAATAATTTGGCCATATGTTCATAATCATGCATGGAATGTTTTCCCTCAATTAATTGCATTGTTTGAATCGTGTATCAAAAATCCTAGCCTTCATGCAGAAATTAGGGTTCTTGAGGTCTCTTCGTGATTTCTTGTTGTATGTTTAATTTAAATGAAATTAAAGTACATAGACATGATCGTGAGGTTGAGGCGAGCATAATGATATGTGGATTGCATGATATGATTATGTATTCATGGAGATTGGATAGAAAACGCAAATCTGAGAAACCAAGAACACGCGCGTGTTCTTCAGCTGTTCTTGGCGCCTTTTTTTTCAAATTCAAATATTTGAATTTTGTGATTTTGTTTAATTGATTCAAAAATTAATTTCTCTCTGAGTTTTAATGATTTTGAGTTGATTCTTTTTTTAATAATTCACAAAAATGTTAAAATATTTTATTTTATCAAAAAATCCCAAAAATATTATTTATTTCATATAATTGATATTTTTGCAAAGAATTAATATTTTGATTATTTTTGGCATTTTAAATATTTTTTCTACATTGATTTTGCAACTTTTAATGCTTTCTAATTATTTTGTAGGTCAATACTTAATTTTTGAAGCATTAATCCAAGATCACAATTTGTTTTCCATGTGTTAAACAATTTTTGATCATTTTAATTGAATTTTTATTCAATTAAATACATTTTGAAAACAAATTAGGGTTTTGGATTAATTCAACCCTCATAAATCATTTTCAAAACACTTTGGGCCTCTATTAGAGTGTAAGACCCAATCCTTTTTTTTGACCAAATCATCTTTGGGCCTCACTTATTGTATAAGTCCCGATACCGTCAAAAAACAAACGGCGCGATCGTCGCCTTTTCAAAAATCATCTGGGCCTACCCTCGAGTAGTAAGACCCATTTATTTTTTCTTTAAAACACTTTGGGCCTCTATTAGAGTGTAAGACCCAATCCCCCTTTTAACCAAAACATTTTGGGCCTCACTTATTGTATAAGTCCCTCTGCGTTAAAAGAAAACCTCGGCGCGATCGCCATTTTTAAACGAAAAATCATTTGGGCCTACCCTCGTGTTATAAGCCCCTCTCTTTTCTTTAAACCTTTTTGGGCCTCTTGAGAGAGTGTAAGACCCATCCCTTTGTACAAAAAACCATTTTTTGGGCCCCAGTCACTTGTATAAGTCCCGCTGTACGAAGTCAAACATTGCGCTCACTGATAAAACCCTGGGCCTCTCCTTGAGCTGTAAGCCCCAAATCTTTCTTTTTCAAAGCCCTTTCTCCTTTTATTTTGAATATACTGTTGTTTTCAATCTTTCTTTGTTGAACAACTAACCAAACAGCATGGAAGCACTACAACCGAGTAAGTGGTTATCGCTTTCATTTACTGCTTTCATATTATAAACTGTATTGTGGGGCTGCTCACTGTAAGTCTCCTTTCATAAACTCGTATCTACTGTGTAATAATAGTATAGATATTTCGAGTTTCCCCGGCAAATACGTCTAGAACTAGGTGACGCCGTTTCACTTATTCGTAGAAATAGACGCCTAGATCCCCAATAGGAGCACCAGATACAGTCTTCTCTTCGGCTGTCCTCCTTAGGAATCGTCAAGAAGCTCTACTCCCCAAGATGAATGTATTCTCCGTGAATGGCATCTTTGAGTTTCTTCCCAATTCTCGAACTTTCCTGACTTGATCTATCCCTTGTGGATAACTTGCCTTAAATGTCTCGGGGTTTGGGTACCCACTACGGTCATAATCTTGGACCTTAACTAAGGAACCCTCTTTAAAAGCTAAAAGTCGCTGGATAGTAAACCTCGCACGTTTACCAGTGGTTTTCACCTTTAAAAGAGTTATCTCTCCAAATGGAAAGGAGATGATAGACCCACCGGCTTCTTAGAAGTATTCACAGCCTCCTCTTAGGCTTCGTATAATGATCTCTTCCTTCGGGAATGATAGCCTCCTCTTGGGCTTCGTACAAGGACCCGTCGGCTTCTTAAAAGTTTCCAGCCTCCTCTTGGGCTTCGTACAAATTGTCCCGACGACCTCCTAGAGGTATAGGAACAGAACCTAGTCATCCTCATATAACAGTCCTTTCATAGAGTCTACTACTGTTTCTCAAAGCATAGTACTAAAGATAAAACTCTAGACACGGACAGTCTAACTGCCTTGAGTCTCAAAGACATTCTCAAGCACCCTTCGTTAAATAGGAAGGAAACCCGCAGACTCGGATAGTCTCAATACCCTTTGGATTTCCCGTTTCCTCAAAGAGAAGGAAATATCCCTGATCCTCAAATTAAATCCCTGTGTACAGTGTTACTCATATAAGAACTGATTTTCTCTTTTAAAATCAGTATATTGGATCTGTCACTCAACTGAAACAGTTACAATAGCCTCCATCTCGGGCTTCGTACGAGATACCAAAATTCTCCCCAGTGGAGTCAAAACAACCTTTTCGCCTCTCTCTCGGGCTTTGTACGAGATACAAAAACACTCTCTTACTGAGTATAAAAGATTCTCGAACTGAGTCAACTCTTTGATAGCCTCCTCTTAGGCTTTGTATAACGATATGCCCCACTGGGTCAAAAACCTTTAGCCTCTCTCTCGGGCTTTGTACGAGACACAAAATAGCCTCCTCTTAGGCTTTGTATAATGATTTTCCTAGCGGAAATTAGCCTTCTCTTAGGCTTTGTATAAGAAAACCACTGGTTAATCCAATCGACCTTCTAGCATCAAAGTTGTGCCTCGTTCGCAGTACACAAACATCAACAACTCCTTTCCTTTCATCTAATCGCTGTAAGCGGCAAGCCTCTGGATCATCTACATCCATGCCACTGTCCCTCTTTTAGCATGAGAAATTCCTAAGGAAAGATGGCATTGCTCTACACTGAGTTAAAGTCTTCTCCTTCAGGTTAAAACCCTTTCTTCAGAAATTATGGCATTGCTCGGATCCGCGTATCCCAGTTAAAGTAATTCTCCTTCTCCCCTCTTTAGAGATGACAAATTCTCTCTAAAGCCGAGGTCTTTCAGCTTCACGTCTTGGGCTTTGAACAAGACACAAATAGACCTTTTAGCTTCACATCTTGGGCTTTGAACAAGATACAAATCACCTTTCGCTTCATGTCTTGGGCTTTGAACAAGACACCAAAACACCCCTTTCCTCCCATAGAATAGGAGGAACTACGAATGCTCTGATTTCCCTGTTTCGGTAAACGGGAATACGTAGGCATAAGATCGAAAGAAAAGATTTTAGCGAGCATAATCAACAAAAAACCCAAATCCCATATCTCCATCAATCAAAAGCAGTAATTCAAAAGCACCAATCCTAACATCCTAATCCTTATTCCCCGCCAGAAACCTTTTACCCAGATAAAAAGAAAGAAAACCGTATTGGCGAAAATACAAATAACCAGTACAAGGCCCCCCCACATTGATAGCATCCGTAACCTAACAGACCGCTGTTTAAACTCAGTATGCAAAGCAGGGTTAATTGGAGACATCTATTTCCCTTCCTTATTCAGCTCACAATAGGATAAAAAATGAATCGACCTGTAGTTTAAAGCTCAAACCGCAGAGAGCGACTAGCGCTTAAGAACCGCGTCCAAAATCGCTCGCTACAGAAAAGTGGCGCTCACCGTGGGGCCCGAATGTTTTTCTTTCTTTCTGTTTTCCTTGTAAAATGGCGACTCTGCTGGGGAGTCTCCTTTTCTGCCTTAGGGCATCATCCCCGTTTTCTACGGAAAATGGGAACTCTACCGAAGAGAAAGACTGACCTATGCTGGTCCATCTCTTAGGCAGGGAACCACAGATTGGGGCTTCCGCTGGGGAACCCATTTCTGTCAGGAACTTAAGAATCATAGCTTTATAAGTCTAGGATGATTAGGACAAATATATATACTGCTTTTCCTAAATGCTATACGTGTTTATTTTTCTGCTACTGGGAATGCGTGTGATGCCGCATGTGGTGAGATTGAGTATACACTTAAGAAAAGCCAACCTTTTTCGTAGTGCAGAAGCTATCGGAAATAGTTGTTACGCGATACTACCCTTATTTGAGGCTGGTGATCTATTCTCGGTGAATAGAACTTACTCTAAGATTGCACACAACTCGCTGGCGATCCGCTTGTTGTCTGCCTTCCTGGGAGGAGCTGATGATAATGAGTACAGGTACAAAAATCACCCTAGTATAAACCTTTGGGGATGGGTAAAGCCTTGACTTCATGACAACGACCCTCTGACCCCATGTTTTTTCTATGTTTTTGTGTGCTGCATTCATGCATTCATTTAATAAAACATTAAAACATTCAAAAAACTTCTCTTCTAGTCTCTCTGTTTTTCAAATTAAACTAAGACTGTGATTGCAAATATCAGAGAAAAAGATTGCATTAATGGATTTCGGTAGAAGGAGAACTCACCAGTATACCTTCAAGGTTCCAAAACTAGGGGATTTGAGAAAGTTAGCGAGGATGATCGTTAACCCAGAGGCTTTCAGAGCCAAGCACGGTGGTTTGCTACCAATGTTAAGAGTCCATGTGATTAAGGGAATCATGGATGCGCTCATTCAATTCTATGATCCGGTTTATCATTGTTTCACATTCCCGGATTACCAGCTATCACCAACGCTGGAGGAGTATTCTCATCTGACTGATTTACATATCACTGATCGAGCTCCATTTTCTGGACTGGAAGAAATTCCAAAGAATCAGACTATTGCAATAGCAATTCATTTGGACGAGTCTGAGGTCAGGACTCACATGACCACTAAGGGTGGCACCCAAGGTTTGCCAGCCCAGTTCTTGACAAAGAAAGCTCTGTACTTCGCTAGTATAGGGAACGAGACTGCTTTTGAAAGCATCTTTGACTTGCTCACCTACGGATTATTTTTGTTTCCCAACATCAATAACTTCGTCGATATCAACGCTATTAAGGTTTTTCTCATTGGAAACCCTGTGCCGACTTTGCTTGCAGATGCGTATCATTCTGTACACTTAGGAAATTTGTACAGCGGAGGGGAGATCACATGCTATGTACCTTTGCTTTACAAATGGTTTATCTCTCACTTGCCCAAGTCTGCTGCTTTTTGGGATTGCAAGAATGTCTTACGTTGGTCGTAGAAGATTATGTCTCTTACCAACTCTGATATAGATTGGTGTAATAGGATTTATGAGGGAATCAGAATCATTGACCGTTGTCGAAACTTCCCCAGCGTACCCCTCATAGGAACTAAAGGAGGAATCAACTATCATCCGATATTAGTTCTTCGTCAATTTGGATACCCGATGAGACACATCCCACTGGGTGTTCATCTGGAAGGTCTTTTCTTCAAAGAAGGAGAAAACGACAGAGCACTGAAGATGGAAATAGTGCAAGCTTGGAAACAGGTTCATAAGAAAGGACGCTAGTCTCTGGGAAAATCGGACTGTGTCTCGGTGGAGCCTTATTTCCATTGGGTACAAACCAGAGCTCTCAAGCTAAAAATGCCTTATCCTCGTTACGGAATTCTTCCGCCGAGGGAAATTGTCATATACTTCATGACGGAAACTGAAAGGCTTCAGGTTACTCTCAACAAGATTCAAAAGGAAAGAAGGTCTTGGAAGAACAAGTACCGCACCCTCGACGTAGAGTGTATCCAAATACAGCAACTACTAAAAGAGAAAGATGCTCTGATTAAAATTTTGGAGCAGCATGTTGTAGAGAATCAAGATGACCAAAGGAATTTGCTCGCTCCTTTCACCTGGCAAAGGAATGACAACCCGACAACGGCCCAAGCGCCCCTGTCAAAGAAAAGGAAGATACCAGAATCAGCACCCGGTTTCTCCTCAGAGAGGACTCGGGACCCATTAGTTTAGGTTTCTGTTTCTGCACTTTGTTATCTACTGTATTTCCATTTCTGTAATCCTTTGGAATTTCAATAAAAAGGGGTTTCCCCACTGTTTGATATTTGCAATCTAATTGTCGAAGTTTATTTTGATTAAACCAAAAAAACAACAATTAATATAATCATTGCATTCATCATTCTCACATCGCGTATTCTTCTTCCCTACGAATCTCACATTTGTGTCTCAATTCTAGAGTCAAACTGTCTCATTCGTATAATACTCGGGCCAATCGTCAGAAAAAGATGGATGATCTTGAGGAAGAAAACAGAGAGTTGAAAGAAGAGATCGACGCTCTGAGAGAGGATATGAGAAAGCTTCGTAACGACATGCAAGCCATGGCAGAAGCTCAGCTACAAAGAACTGTGATCTCAGAGATCACCTCAACGCCCATCATAGAAAAGTATGATCCTAGGTATCAGATGCCGAAAGATCGTCCTTGGGGCATGCCTGTTAACTATATCCCGGAAGGATATGTTCCGCCGATCACTGAAGATCAGGGAATCGCAACAGAAGCCGCTAGGCCTGAAGGTTACAAACTTCGGGAAAGCGAAGATGCCAGGGGCATACTGAAGACTCCTGAAGGTTACAAACTTCGGGAAACGCCAAGACTTACTGCCGTAGTCACGGTACCATCCCCTGTGGTGCACACTGTCCCGGAAGGACAGATTCCACAGACACCTTCTAGTAAGAAGGAAACTATGTTTGATAGAATGGATGAATTCCAGGAGCAGTTCTTGGAAATGCAGAAAGAGCTGCAAGCCATTCGCGGTCAGGATCTATTTGGAAAGGACGCCGCAGACCTCTACTTGGTCCCAAATGTGAAAGTCCCGCACAAGTTCCAAGTGCCCGACTTTGAAAAATACAAGGGTAACTCTTGCCCTCAGAGCCATCTGGTGATGTACGCTCGGCGGATGTCAGCTCAGACGGAGAATCAGGACCTGCTGATTCACTACTTCCAGGATAGTTTAACCGGTGCCGCACTCAAATGGTACATGGGTTTAAACCGTACTACGATCAGTACATTCAGAGATCTTGGTACTGCCTTCGTCCAACAATACAAGTACAATTTGGACATGGCACCCGACAGAGATCAACTCAGATCAATGTCACAAAAGGACAAGGAAACCTTTAAGGAGTATGCTCAAAGGTGGCATGAAATTGCTGCTCAAATTTGTCCACCTCTTGAGGAAAAAGAGATGACAAAAATCTTCTTAAAGACCTTAAGCTCATTTTACTATGACCGAATGGTCGCCAGTGCGCCCAGTGATTTCACCGAAATGGTCGGCATGGGTGTACGTCTTGAGGAAGCCGTCTGAGAATGACGTTTGGTAAAAGACACTGGATCAACGAGCGGTACTAAAAAATACGGTAGTGCTCTCCCTAAGAAAAAAGAGCAAGATATTGGGAATATCTCTCTCGGAAAGCAAAGGCGTCGTTATCAGCCAGTAGCAGCTGTTACTCCTGCTATCGGCTCCACGCCTATTCCTATGTATCAACCTCAGATTGCGCAGAGCCAACCTGACCAACAAAGGACACAACAGCCTCTTTAGCAGGCTCGTCCTCCATATAACAACAACCGTACAACACGGCCACCAGGATTTGATCCTATACCTGTAACGTACGCCGAGCTGTTTCCATTACTGCTGGCTAAGGGGCACATTCAGACTAAGTCTCCCCTTTCAGTTCCGGAAAATCCGCCTTTCTGATTTAAAGCGGATCAAACATGCCCTTATCATCAAGGAGGTTCAGGGCATAACATTGAGACTTGCCTCAATTTCAAATCCGACGTGCAAAAGCTTGTTAGGAGCGGGCTCTTATCTTTCAAAGATACGAATCCTAATGTTCTTACGAACCCGCTGCCTCAACATGAGAAAGCTGCAGTCAATCTGATTGAGAAAGAGACTAACAATGTCTATCAAATTCACGATGTACTCTTATTGGGGACCAATCTGGTCAAGATGCATTGTAGACAGAGTGGATATGGCCATGTGCCACCTCATAATTATCACCAGTGTGATATCTGCTCTAAAGACAACCAGGGGTGTTCTGTAGTGCAATCAGCTCTACAGGAACAAATGGATCTTGGATGGATCCAGGAGCACCGAGTTCGTGGAGTTAACATGGTCTCTACGAATTCTAACGTCATTCAAAACCACGACATCCGTATGATGAATGTCAACTTGGTGGCGATACACTCAAGGCAAAGCCAGTATCATAATCTGCCGCAGCACGATTACAGTTCCTGTCTGATTTGCTCGGTAAATAAACAGGGATGCTCTTTCATACAAGAGGCCCTCCAGCGTCAGATGGATCTTGGATGGATCCAAGACTACCATGATAGGAACCCTTATCAGATCAATATGGTTCAGATCTTCGATATTCGCGTGATGAATACCAACCTGGTAGAGTTACATGCTGAGCAGGTCCGACTTGGATTCTTAATATCACATGACTATCAAAATTGTAAAGCGGGTTGCGAAAACGATCGAGGTTGTACCCTTGTCCAGGAGGCACTTCAGCACTTGTTAAATCACTGGTGGATGCCAATCTATATGGACGAAGATACTCAGCAGATTAGTATCAATAACAGGAATCCTACTCGTCGTCAAAGTCAGGATGTCCGATCAATGGAAGGTAACCTAGTGAGGTTACATTGTATTCAAAGTGGGCGTGGCCAGGTGCCACCACACAACTACGACAGTTGTAGCGTCTGTTCGGAAAGTAACCAAGTGTGTTACCTTGTAAGAGCAGCTCTTCAGGGTCAGGTCAATCATGGAGAAATTCGTCCATATCCAGGTTCAGGACCCATCATTTGGTCACCGAACTACCTTGCCGATCAAGTTGAGGATGTTGTCACGATCTCTGGTCATCACCAGATCAGGGATGTTTTTGCCATCATTCCTCTACTTGACGAATCTAGAGTTCCCAACCAGGAACGGACCGAGGTTACTTATGACGGTCAGAAAAATCAGAAGGTTCCCATAGTCATCTATCTACCGGGACCATTACCGTATGAATTAGCTAAGGCGATCCCTTACAAATATGGTGCAACAACAATTGAGAATGGAAAGGAAATTCCATTACCCTCCGTCGTGAATATTGCAGACATCAGTCGTGTAACACGGAGCGGTCGAATCTTCAACCGAGGGGTTGGGGAAGCTAACAATGAAAAGGAACTTCAGGCAGAAATTCCTGATCCACCAGTCGGTCAATCTAGTAATCCCGACTTTTCAAAAGACAAAGATGAGATGCTAAAGCTCATCCAAAGGAGTGAATATAACATTGTTGATCAACTGTTACAGACTCCTTCAAAGATCTCAGTATTATCACTGTTACTCAGTTCAGAAGCACACAGAGGGGCTCTACAAAAAGTCTTGGAGCAAGCCTTTGTGGAACAGGATGTAACAATCAGACAATTCGATAGCATTGTCTCTAACATCACTTCCTGCAATAATTTGGGATTTAGTGATGAGGAATTACCCGAAGAGGGTCGCCGTCATAACATGGCGCTCAACATTACAGTTAACTGCCAGGGCGATGCTTTAGCCAACGTACTGGTAGACACAGGGTCAGCCCTGAATGTTATGCCGAAGTCCACTTTGACGCAATTATCATTTAAGGGCCCTCCGATGAGAGTCAGCGAGGTCGTCGTCAAAGCATTCGACGGATCCAGAAAAACAGTTATCGGCGAAGTGGATCTTCCCATAACTATTGGTCCTCACACTTTCCAAATCACTTTCCAGGTTATGGACATCCGGGCAACATACAGTTGTTTATTAGGAAGACCTTAGATACATCAGGCTGGAGCGGTTACTTCAACCCTCCACCAAAAGCTAAAGTTCGTCAAGAACGATCAACTTGTCACGGTTTGTGGGGAACAAGCCTTGCTTGTGAGTAACCTATCATCATCTACTTGTGTGGAACCCGAGGAGGTTATTGGAACTCAGTTCCAAGCAATATCGGTGAGCAAGAACGTTCAGTTCAAAGAAGGAACCTCGATTTCCTCATACAAAGATGCTATCAAAGCGGTCGAGAGTACCGATACGACAGGATGGGGACGGCTTGTCATTCCTATTGACAATAAAATAAAGAAGGGTCTTGGTTTTTCTGCGACCTGTACCCAGACAGCCGCCAACGATGAAAGTCTTCATCCCCTTCAAAACTTCTTCCACAGTGGAGGTTTTCTTCACCCAGTGTCTCAGACAGTTCATGCTATCAATGAGGAAGATCCCTCTGACACAGATGAAGAATGGAAGTCCTACCTTAACAAGGACGGCTATATGTCTCAGGAAGAGGTGCCTATGCCTTTTTGCTTTCCTACAGAAAGTCCGAGATTTATACCAAGATCAGATGTCGAAATGATCTACGGAGATTGTGATCCGGAAGGATGCCGTGCTCCGCCAAATTCATTAGAGGAAAACACTCTGATGAAAGAAAACTTTGATCACAATTACTATGGCCCGATGGATGGTTTGCCAATGTGGCAGCCTTACCCAGGAAACTTGGGGCAAGAAAGTCAGCCGAGTAATGAAACTCAGCTGAGCATCATTGAACAGAATACCTGTGTCCCCGCCATGTCATGGGATCCACACTCAGGTCATTCGGAAACTACTCAACATAAAGATGAATTCGCAACGTTTGCAGGACTAGAATTCATCAACTATGCTTTTCCCGAGGTCAACGTCATCGAGAGGGATGACTTCTCCAGTTCCAAAGAAGTTTGGGACACTCTGGGACAAACAAGTGGGAAATTCGACTATATGGTCAAGTACACCGCTCCCGAAAGCTCTCGCATCAGGCTCGAAGATATCCAGTCAACTGGATGGGGAGATACAGCTGAGAGCACCAATGCTATGCAAAATGCAACAGAGGAATCCTCCTACGACAATTCTGCTTGGGAGACAGATTCCAATGATCCTACTCCACCAGAAATCAGTGTCATTTCTGAAGACAAATCAAGGAAGGTGCCAAACTTTGTGATTCACCGAGGAGTTCGCCGCCAATGGGTTACTGTCGAGGTTCCGAAGGTCGTTCGTCAGTCAAAGTAATTACCATCTTTAACCTTTCACCCTGCCCAGGTGAAAAGGATGTTTTGATAGGGCTCGTTTTCTGTAAATTTTCCCTCTTCACTTTGCCCAAAGCGACAGAGTTTTGTTTTATAGGGTTGTAGTTTCAGGATTCGACTTGTTCATTAATAAAATAACGCCGTTCTGTAATTTCCGCATTAATTGTTGTTTTCTCTTTTTGCTTTTTTCAGAAAATGGTAATCCTAAAAAAAAAAAACATTCAATCATAAAAACAAGCAGTAAAATCAAAACACTGCACACACTTGCATTTTCTCTATCTCTTCTAAACACGAATCATCACGTCATGCAGATTGCTTGTTTTATACCCCGTTGAAACATACGATCTGATGCCTTTTCCCAACTTTGAGTTCCCGGTATTCGAGGCTGAAGAAGAAAATGACAACGAAATTCCATAAGAGATCTCCCAACTACTCAGACAAGAGGAAAGGTCCATTGAACCTCACAAAGAGCCGTTGGAAACGGTAAACTTGGGTTCAGAAAAAGAGAGAAAAGAAATCAGGATCGGAGCACTGCTCAGTCCAACTGTCAAAGAAAGTTTGATAAAGCTTCTCAAAGAATTCCCCGATGTATTCGCTTGGTCCTATCAGGATATGCCAGGGTTGGATACCAGCATCGTGGAACATCACTTACCGCTAAGATCGGAATGTCCGCCAGTAAAGCAAAGGTTGAGACGGACTCACCCGGACATGGCCATCAAAATCAAAGAGGAGGTACAGAAACAGATCGACGCGGGTTTCCTCGCTACATCTGAATATCCTCAATGGTTAGCCAACATCGTACCCGTTCCCAAAAAGGATGGAAAGGTCAGAATGTGTGTTGATTACAGAGATCTAAACAAGGCAAGTCCAAAGGACGACTTTCCTTTACCACACATTGACATGCTGGTTGACAGCACAGCAAGGTTCAAAGTATTCTCCTTCATGGATGGATTCTCGGGCTATAACCAGATCAAAATGGCGCCGAAAGACATGGAGAAAACTTCGTTCATTACCCCATGAGGTACCTTTTGTTACAAGGTAATGCCGTTCGGTTTGAAGAATGTCGGGGCAACCTATCAAAGGGCCATGACTACTCTGTTTCATGACATGATACACAAAGAAATCGAGGTATATGTCGATGATTTGATTGCAAAATCAAGAATAGAGGATGAGCACGTTGAACATCTGTCAAAATTGTTCGAACGTCTAAGAAAATTCAAGCTCCGCTTGAATCCCAACAAGTGCACCTTCGGTGTCCGTTCGGGGAAACTACTAGGGTTCATCGTCAGCCAGAAAGGAATTGAAGTTGATCCTGACAAGGTCAAGGCCATTCAAGAAATGCCTTCTCCGAAAACTGAAAAACAAGTCAGAGGATTCCTGGGAAGTTTGAACTACATCTCCAGATTCATATTCCTTATGACCGCGACATGCGCGCCGATTTTCAAATTACTCAAAAAGAACCAGGATTGCGTTTGGTCAGAAGATTGCCAAACCGCCTTCGACAGTATCAAGGAATATCTGTTGAATCCTCCGATTCTATCACCTCCGGTGGAAGGAAGACCACTGATCATTTACCTCACAGTCCTAGAGGACTCAATGGGATGTGTACTTGGCCAACAAGACGAAACTAAACGGAAAGAGTCTGCCATTTACTACCTAAGCAAGAAATTCACCGACTGTGAAACTCGGTACACAATGCTTGAGAAAACTTGTTGCGCTTTGGCTTGGGCAGCCAAACGTCTTCGCCAGTACATGATTCGTCATACTACTTGGTTGGTCTCCGAAATGGATCCAATCAAATACGATTTCGAAAAACCTGCTCTCATGGGAAGGATTGCCCGTTGGCAGATGTTACTATCAGAATATGACATAGAGTACCACGCTCAAAAAGCCGTTAAGGGAAGTATTTTAGCCGATCATTTGGCTCACCAACCGATTGACGATCAAGAATCAATCGGGTTTGACTTCCCAGACGAAGATGTCATGTATCTAAAGATGAAAGATTGCGATGAACCGCTACCCAGTGAAGGGCCAGAACCAGGTTCCCAGTGGGGACTTATCTTTGACGAAGCAGTTAATCCTTATGGAAACGGAATTGGGGCAATCATTGTTACCCCTCAGGGTACCCACATTCCTTTCACTGCTAGACTTACGTTCAAATGTACGAACAACGAGGCCGAATACGAAGCATGTATTATGGGTCTCGAAGAAGCGATTGATTTAAGGATCAAAAACTTGGACGTATACGGCGATTTAGCTCTGGTTATTAACCAGATAAAAGGAGATTGGAACACATACCAATCAAGATTGATTCCTTATAAAGACTATGCAAGAAGGTTGTTACCCTTCTTCAACAGAGTCGACTTTCATCACATCCCTCGTGATGAGAATCACATGGCTGATGCATTAGCCACTCTCTCTTCCATGATTAGCGTAGGTCGATGGAACGACCTACCTAAGATCGACATATTGCGCCTTGAAAGGCCCGCTTACATCTTCACGATTGAAGCAGTCATAGACGACAGACCTTGGTATCACGATATCAAATGCTTCCTTCAGAAACAAGAGTACCCATCTGGGGCACTCAGAAAAGACAGGAAAACCCTCAGAAGATTGGCTGGAAACTTCTTCCTGAGCGGTGACACTCTATATAAGAGAAATTTTGACATGGTCTTGCTCCGATGTGTCGACAGACCAGAAGCAGACATGCTCATGAAAGAAATTCATGAAGGATCCTTTGGCACTCATGCCAACGGACACACAATGGCGAGAAAAATTCTCAGGGCCGGGTATTATTGGTTGACCATGGAATCCGACTGCTACAAGTACATGAGGAGGTGTCACAAGTGTCAGATATACTCCGACAAAATTCATGTACCGCCATCACATCTCAAAGTTCTTTCTTCCCCGTGGCCTTTTTCCATATGGGGAATCGACATGATTGGCATGATTGAGCCCAAGGCTTCAAACGGACATCGGTTCATCCTGGTAGCCATTGACTATTTCACCAAGTGGGTCGAAGCAGCGTCATTCGCCAATGTAACCCGACAAGTGGTGGTCCGATTTATCAAAAACAATATCATCTGGCGTTATGGCGTTCCAAGCGAGATCATTACTGATAATGGATCTAACTTGAACAACAAGATGATGAAAGAGTTGTGTGCAGAGTTTAGGATCGAACACCATAACTCATCTCCCTACCGACCCAAGATGAACGGAGCGGTAGAAGCGGCTAACAAGAACATCAAGAAGATAGTCCAAAAGATGGTTGTAACCTACAAAGATTGGCACGAAATGCTACCCTTTGCTCTTCATGGTTATCGTACATCTGTCCGCACTTCAACAGGGGCAACCCCTTTCTCTCTAGTATATGGCATGGAGGCAGTTCTCCCCATAGAAGTAGAGATCCCGTCAATCCGGGTATTGATGGAAGCTAAGCTCACCGAAGCTGAATGGTGTCAAAGTCGACACGACGAACTGAACCTGATCGAAGAGCGAATCACGGCACTATGCCACGGTCAGTTGTATCAACAAAGAATGAAGAGGGCGTTCGACAAAAAGGTTCGGCCTCGTGTCTTCAGGAAAGGAGACCTCGTGCTCAAGAAGATACAATCATTTCTCACTGACTCTCGGGGCAAATGGACCCCAAATTATGATGGCCCCTATGTGGTCACGAAAGCTTTCTCAGGCGGCGCCTTGAGACTTGCAACCATGGACGGAGAGGAATTTGCCTACCCCACGAATGTTGATGTAGTCAAGAAATACTTCGCCTAAACTAAAAAAAAAAACGTCTCGGTGGATTGAAAACCCGAAAGGGCGGTCTAGGCAAAAGTTAGAGACATGAAAAAAAAAAGGAATCATCCCGATGGATTGGAAATCTCATAGTACAATCCAGGCAAAAGTTAGGGATAATGGCAAGTAACTATGTCCAACAGAGGCAAGTCCCTCAGCAGTAGTTACATCATCTATCGGAGGAAATCTCCAGTCAAAGGTCATCTTCGACAGAAGCTCAGGATGCCCCGAATTCAAAGTTGGTAGAAGGATAGTGGTCGTTATGTTTCAACGTAGCCCTTTTCCCTGTAAATTACTGTTTCCTAACTTTGTAAATACTCTTTGGAATCACGCGTTTGGCTGATCTCCATCTTATCAATAAAATTTGAGCCCTTGTGCTTTTGTTTGTAATTCTTTACTTGTTTTAGCTTTACAGAACGACGTTGTTTAAACTTAATCAGCGATTCTTGAAACAAAACAAAAATGAATTTACTTGTTAAAACTTTTTCTGCTTTTAAAATAAAGATGGCAATTTCTTTTGACTGTTGAACATCAGAAGAACATCGATCGCTTTTCCCGAAGTAAGTGAACTTTAAAGTGCAGAATCAAAGTACTCCTTCTAAACCAGTTCGCCTGAATGAAGGGATCAACTGTGTCAGAGACCTTGTTTCGTCTGACATCCTCGGCCGAGTTCTCATCTCCTAAGCCCGATCAACATAGCTCCCAACGGGACTCTCTCTCCTAAGAAAGGTGGAATTGTTATTTTGAATCAACGGTACTTCTTCGCCCCGCGATGGCCGAGTATCCAATTGTGTTCATCCATTAGTCTGTATGTCGCGTCTGTTTTGTCAGCATATACATACATACTTCATGCATTTTATTTGTGTTCGCATTTCGTATTGCATCACTATCACTTGAGTCGGTCTTGTCCCCTAGTGATAAACAGTTTTCTCAATCGAGTTTGTCAGTTCTTTCCTCGTCGGGAAGTGTTGCGTCTGCACAATCTCGCCACCAGTGTATCTTTAGATCAGAGTCGGCACTTGGCCACTTTGATAACTTGAACCTCTGAAAGATCAGAGAACCTTCAACAGATGTCACTCTTCGCCATTGAAGATGATATCCTTGCTTTCCCGGATTAAGGAAAATCCACAGAGAAAGCCTCGTGATCAGAGATTCGGCAGCACGCCAGTTCTTCTCCGAAAAGTCGTTGATGAAAAGGTCATCGACACCTCAAAATTGGACCCCATCATATGGCGTTTCTCCGGGAAGATCCCGAGAAAAGTATGATGAAAGATCCCAAACGAAAACAGTCTCTCAAGAGACTCGCTTTCCCCAGTAGAAATAAATGGCGTCTCCAACAGAGAAGTTTGTACAACTCTACAACTCAGACGACTGGGTTCCCCAGCAAGTCTGACATCAAAACTTTTTCCACTCAAATGGCATCTCCCCAGGAAAATTCGGCGAGAAGTTTGAGGAAAGCCGCTATGAATAGCGTCCCTTGTCAAGAAAGTTTATTGACAAAAGAAACTAAGACCAGTTCTTGGTAGGAAACCAGGATCGAGGGGAAGTTTAAATCAGAAACTAAGACCAGTTCCTTGGTAGGAAACCAGGATCGAGGGGAAGTTTAAATCAGAAACTAAGACCAGTTCTTGGTAGGAAACCAGGATCGAGGGGAAGTTTAAATTAGAGACTGAGACCAGTTCCTTGGTAGGAAACCAGGATCGAGGGGAAGTTTACCTTTTCTAAGCATCATTGCTTAGCTAAAGAAGATGAATGCGTAAGCTACCATTCATAACCATCATCAAAATTTCGGATATTCCGATATTTAATCCTCTTGCACCCCGAATGCTCAATCCCTTCGTCATTCATACCTTCGGGTCCAAGAAGATTAAATAGGGGCATCTGTAATACCCCAAATTTTGACCACTTAGATTTCCCATCATTGTGAAAATCATCATCACAATATGGATGAACCATCATGCTTCATTAGCCTCCCCAAAGATGGGTGAGCATCCACTACAATCAAAATTAGGGTTTCAAGCCCTCTCTGAGTGCTTAGACAAAGGATCAATCAAGAAATGACATGATCTTCAACTTGTCTAATCTCTCAAACATCCACAATGGATCAAAAAGGACTCCCACTTCAAGGATTAAGCACAAGGCTGCTCCCTTCTAGGTGGATCAAGTCTCAAGATCGACAGTGTCACCAAATTAGGGTTTTGGTCGACCAGGGCCTCCAGATGGAAATTTTCATCTGGGCACAAGGCAATGATCCAAAACATAACCTAATATGCTTCATGGAACCTCATGAACCCATGCATCAAGTCAATTTTGCCTCAGGGGATGCATTCATCAAAAATCAGGAATTAGGGTTTCTTGACCTAATTCACCCCTAAGTTGACTTTTGGGATAAATCATGAACCAAGACCTCAAGGCATGATTTGAGGGTCTCTAATATACCATATTGATCCATTTGGAACAATGGATTGATCCAAGAAGCTTGAGCAACAAGTCTCATTTTCATCTGCACCACAATTAGGGTTTTAAGGGAAAAGTCAACTGTAACTTTGACTTTTGACCAAGACATGCTCCCAAACCCCTATACATGATTGAATATACCCTATGACACCCATGGAACATGTCCATCAAGTTTGATTTAGGTCAAGGACATGATTTCCTGAAGAATTGCACAGTTTGGAATTCATCTGATAAAAAGTCAACTGTGCACAAAAGTCAACTTTGACTTTTTGAGATTTTTCACCAAAATGGATTTTTAACCCTAAAATGATGTTAATGTATGATTTGAATCATCATTCATCAAGAAAAATCAAGAAAAGTGAGATAACTTGTAAAAGGGGTAACCATAAAACTTAGAAAATTTTCTAAGTTAAAAATAAAGTGGCAAAGGTACCAACTTTGAAGGACCATAACTCCTAAACCACAAGGCCATTTTTTCTCATCCAAAGATGGATTTGTAGCCCTCATTATCACCTACAAAAACTTCAACTACAAGTCATTCCAATTCATTAAGGATTTTGAGTTATGGAATGATCAAAGTGGCTGAAAAGTGAAAAATTCACTTTTTCCAACACTTAGTGAAATTTTCACTAAGTCAGATTTTGCCTCACTTTTTGCCAAATGTAGGGGGATTTTTCACTTGGAATCAAAAGAGATCAAAACCAAACTTGTTCAAACAGTTGTTGTATCATGTAAGAGCTTTCCAAAATGGCCAAGAACATTGCCAAATTCAACCTACATCATGAGATACAACATTGCCAAGTTGCCTTGCTGAAATCTGTCAAGGCAAGGCAGAATTTGCATTTTGGCTCGATTTGCCAAAATCAGCCAATTTCAATTGCTCCAATCCACTTGGACACCTCAGAGGATTGAATCTAAAGGGGACAATCACTGAGCCAAGCCTCCAAGGTCCAAGGAACAAGGAATAGCATGTTGAACCTAGAATGGCCAAAATAGGGACATGACTTCAAATTTGGAATGAGGCATTCAATGGAACCATCAAGGTGGCATGGACTGAGCCATTCTCATCTAAAATCAGTCAAGACTTATCCAAGACCAAGGGGACCAAAGCTCTGTGCCCTAACCTCTAGTCAATGGCTAGAGGAGACTTGGATTTTCATTTGCCAACATTGGCCAAACCTACTTACCAGCTGCCATGCACTATTCCTTGCAAAACAAACTTGCTCTACTATAAATAGAGCTCAATTGTGGTCAGTTTGAGTACACCAAAGCCATCTAACAGATGCTTTCCTCAAAATCTCTTTCTCTTGGCAAAAATGCCTTTCTTAGCAAGGTAGCTATCGGGTTTTGAGTTTGAGAGCAATTCTGCACAAACCAATCACTCACACACCTCACATACATCATATAGAAGTGATCCAAACACTTAGATCACTTCTGAAACATCAAAATCTCAAAAATCACTTGCCATCCACACAAGTTTGAAGTGAAGTTGCAGCTGAGATACCATAAACTGATCCAGTCCATTTCAATTCAATCCAAGTGTTCAAACACACTCCATATGGTGTAGGGAAGCTGTCCAGATCATCACAACTTGTCTGTAACACCTCCAACTCAAAATCACATCTGCTCTTGCTGTCACGACTTGGAGGTAAGCCTAAACTTGGTCATCTCTCAATCTATGCATATTTCCTCGCACAATAATTTGGCCATATGTTCATAATCATGCATGGAATGTTTTCCCTCAATTAATTGCATTGTTTGAATCGTGTATCAAAAATCCTAGCCTTCATGCAGAAATTAGGGTTCTTGAGGTCTCTTCGTGATTTCTTGTTGTATGTTTAATTTAAATGAAATTAAAGTACATAGACATGATCGTGAGGTTGAGGCGAGCATAATGATATGTGGATTGCATGATATGATTATGTATTCATGGAGATTGGATAGAAAACGCAAATCTGAGAAACCAAGAACACGCGCGTGTTCTTCAGCTATTCTTGGCGCCTTTTTTTTCAAATTCAAATATTTGAATTTTGTGATTTTGTTTAATTGATTCAAAAATTAATTTCTCTCTGAGTTTTAATGATTTTGAGTTGATTCTTTTTTTAATAATTCACAAAAATGTTAAAATATTTTATTTTATCAAAAAATCCCAAAAATATTATTTATTTCATATAATTGATATTTTTGCAAAGAATTAATATTTTGATTGTTTTTGGCATTTTAAATATTTTTTCTACATTGATTTTGCAACTTTTAATGCTTTCTAATTATTTTGTAGGTCAATACTTAATTTTTGAAGCATTAATCCAAGATCACAATTTGTTTTCCATGTGTTAAACAATTTTTGATCATTTTAATTGAATTTTTATTCATTTAAATACATTTTGAAAACAAATTAGGGTTTTGGATTAATTCAACCCTCATAAATCATTTTCAAAACACTTTGGGCCTCTATTAGAATGTAAGACCCAATCCTTTTTTTTGACCAAATCATCTTTGGGCCTCACTTATTGTATAAGTCTCGATACCGTCAAAAATCAAACGGCGCGATCGTCGCCTTTTCAAAAATCATCTGGGCCTACCCTCGAGTAATAAGACCCATTTCTTTTTTCTTTAAAACACTTTGGGCCTCTATTAGAGTGTAAGACCCAATCCCCCTTTTAACCAAAACATTTTGGGCCTCACTTATTGTATAAGTCCCTCTGCGTTAAAAGAAAACCTCGGCGCGATCGCCATTTTTAAACGAAAAATCATTTGGGCCTACCCTCGTGTTATAAGCCCCTCTCTTTTCTTTAAACCTTTTTGGGCCTCTTGAGAGAGTGTAAGACCCATCCCTTTGTACAGAAAACCATTTTTTGGGCCCCAGTCACTTGTATAAGTCCCGCTGTACGAAGTCAAACATTGCGCTCACTGATAAAACCCTGGGCCTCTCCTTGAGCTGTAAGCCCCAAATCTTTCTTTTTCAAAGCACTTTCTCCTTTGATTTTGAATATACTGTTGTTTTCAATCTTTCTTTGTTGAACAACTAACCAAACAGCATGGAAGCACTACAACCGAGTAAGTGGTTATCGCTTTCATTTACTGCTTTCATATTATAAACTGTATTGTGGGGCTGCTCACTGTAAGTCTCCTTTCATAAACTCATATCTACTGTGTAATAATAGTATAGATATTTCGAGTTTCCCCGGCAAATACGTCTAGAACTAGGTGACGCCGTTTCACTTATTCGTAGAAATAGACGCCTAGATCCCCAATAGGAGCACCAGATACAGACTTCTCTTCGGATGTCCTCCTTAGGAATCGTCAAGAAGCTCTACTCCCCAAGATGAATGTATTCTCCGTGAATGGCATCTTTGAGTTTCTTCCCAATTCTCGAACTTTCCTGACTTGATCTATCCCTTGTGGATAGCTTGCCTTGAATGTCTCGGGGTTTGGGTACCCACTACGGTCATAATCTTGGACCTTAACTAAGGAACCCTCTTTAAAAGCTAAAAGTCGCTGGATAGTAAACCTCGCACGTTTACCAGTGGTTTTCATCTTTAAAAGAGTTATCTCTCCAAATGGAAAGGAGATGATAGACCCACCGGCTTCTTAGAAGTATTCACAGCCTCCTCTTAGGCTTCGTATAATGATCTCTTCCTTCGGGAATGATAGCCTCCTCTTGGGCTTCGTACAAGGACACGTCGGCTTCTTAAAAGTTTCCAGCCTTCTCTTGGGCTTCGTACAAATTGTCCCGACGACCTCCTAGAGGTATAGGAACAGAACCTAGTCATCCTCATATAACAGTCCTTTCATAGAGTCTATTACTGTTTCTCAAAGCATAGTACAAAAGATAAAACTCTAGACACGGACAGTCTAAATGCCTTGAGTCTCAAAGACATTCTCAAGCACCCTTCGTTAAATAGGAAGGAAACCCGCAGACTCGGATAGTCTCAATACCCTTTGGATTTCCCATTTCCTCAAAGAGAAGGAAATATCCCTGATCCTCAAATTAAATCCCTGTGTATAGTGTTACTCATATAAGAACTGATTTTCTCTTTTAAAATCAGTATATTGGATCTGTCACTCAACTGAAACAGTTACAATAGCCTCCATCTCGGGCTTCGTACGAGATACCAAAATTCTCCCCAGTGGAGTCAAAACAACATTTTCGCCTCTCTCTCGGGCTTTGTACGAGATACAAAAACACTCTCTTACTGAGTATAAAAGATTCTCTAACTGAGTCAACTCTTTGCTAGCCTCCTCTTAGGCTTTGTATAACGATATGCCCCACTGGGTCAAAAACCTTTAGCCTCTCTCTCGGGCTTTGTACGAGACACAAAATAGCCTCCTCTTAGGCTTTGTATAATGATTTTCCTAGCGGAAATTAGCCTCCTCTTAGGCTTTGTATAAGAAAACCACTGGTTGATCCAATCGACCTTCTAGCATCAAAGTTGTGCCTCGTTCGCAGTACACAAACATCAACAACTCCTTTCCTTTCATCTAATCGCTGTAAGCGGCAAGCCTCTGGATCATCTACATCCATGCCACTGTCCCTCTTTTAGCATGAGAAATTCCTAAGGAAAGATTGCATTGCTCTACACTGAGTTAAAGTCTTCTCCTTCAGGTTAAAATCCTTTCTTCGGAAATTATGGCATTGCTTGGATCCGCGTATCCCAGTTAAAGTAATTCTCCTTCTCCCCTCTTTAGAGATGACAAATTCTCTCTAAAGCCGAGGTCTTTCAGCTTCACGTCTTGGGCTTTGAACAAGACACAAATAGACCTTTTAGCTTCACATCTTGGGCTTTGAACAAGATACAAATCACCTTTCGCTTCATGTCTTGGGCTTTGAACAAGACACCAAAACACCCCTTTCCTCCCATAGAATAGGAGGAACTACGAATGCTCTGATTTCCCTGTTTCGGTAAACGGGAATATGTAGGCATAAGATCGAAAGAAAAGATCTTAGCAAGCACAATCAACAAAAAACCCAAATCCCATATCTCCATCAATCAAAAGCAGTAATTCAAAAGCACCAGTCCTAACATCCTAATCCTTATTCCCCGCCAGAAATCTTTTACCCAGATAAAAAGAAAGAAAACCGTATTGGCGAAAATACAAATAACCAGTACAAGGCCCCCCACATTGATAGCATCTGTAACCTAACAGACCGCTGTTAAAACTCAGTATGCAAAGCAGGGTTAATTGGAGACATCTATTTCCCTTCCTTATTCAGCTCACAATAGGATAAAAAATCAATCGACCTGTAGTTTAAAGCTCAAACCGCAGAGAGCGACCAGCGCTTAAGAACCGCGTCCAAAATCGCTCGCTACAGCAATGCACTCAAGGAAAAGCCAGTATCATAATCTGCCGCGGCACGATTGCAGTTCCTGTCTGACTTGTTCGGTAAACAAACAGGGATGCTCTTTCATACAAGAGGCCCTCCAGCGTCAGATGGATCTTGGATGGATCCAAGACTACCATGATAGGAACCCTTATCAGATCAACATGGTTCAGATCTTCGATATTCGCGTGATGAATACCAACCTGGTAGAGTTACATGCTGAGCAGGTCCGACTCGGATTCTTAATATCACGTGACTATCAAAGCTGTAAAGCGGGTTGCGAAAACAATCGAGGTTGTACCCTTGTCCAGGAGGCAATTCAGCACTTGTTAAATCACTGGTGGATGCCAATTTATATGGATGAAGATACTCAACAAATTAGTATCAGTAACAGGAATCCTACTCGGCGTCAAAGTCAGGATGTCCGATCAGTGGAAGCTAACCTAGTGAGGTTACATTGTATTCAAAGTGGGTGTGGCCAGATGCCACCACACAACTATGACAGTTGTAGTGTCTGTTCAGAAAGTAACCAAGGGTGTTACCTTGTAAGAGCAGCTCTTCAGGGTCAGGTCGATCGTGGTGAAATTCGTCCGTATCCGGGTTTTGGACCCATCAACTGGACGCCGAACTACCTTGCCGATCAAGTTGAGGATGTTGTCACGATCTCTGGTCATCACAGGACCAGGGATGTTTTTTCCATTATCCCTCTACTTGACGAATCTAAAGTTCCCAATCGGGAACGAATCGAGATTACTTATGATGGTTAGAAAAATCAGAAGGTTCCCATAGTCATCTATCTACCGGGACCACTACCATATGAATCAGCTAAGGCTATCCCTTACAAATACGGTGCAACAATAATTGAAAATGGAAAGGAAATTCCATTACCCTCCGTCGTGAATATTGCAGACATCAGTCGTGTAACACGGAGTGGTAGAATCTTCAACCTAGGAGTTGGAGAACTTAACAAGGAAAAGGAACTTCAGTCTGAAACTCCTGATCCACCAGTCGGTCAATCCCGTAATCTCGACCTTTCGAAAAATAATGATGAGATGCTGAAGCTCATCCAAAGGAGTGAATACAACATTGTTGATCAACTATTACAGACTCCTTCAAAGATTTCGGTATTATCGCTGTTACTCAGTTCAGAAGCCCACAGGGAGGCTCTACAGAAAGTCTTGGAGCAAACCTTTGTGGAACAGGATGTAACAATCAGACAGTTCGATAGCATTGTCTCTAACATCACTTCCTGCAGTAATTTGGGATTTAGTGATGAGGAATTACCTGAAGAGGGTCGCCGTCATAACATGGCGCTCAATATCACAGTTAACTGCCAGGACGATGCTTTAGCCAGCGTACTGGTAGACACAGGGTCAGCCCTGAATGTTATGCCGAAGTCCACTTTGATGCAATTATCATTCAAGGGCCCTCTGATGAGAATCAACAAGGTCGTCGTCAAAGCGTTCGACAGATCCAGAAAAACAGTTATCGGCGAAGTTGATCTTCCCATAACTATTGGTCCTCACACTTTCCAGGTCATGGACATCCGGGCAACGTACAGTTGTTTATTAGGAAGACCTTGGATACATCAGGCTGGAGCGGTCACTTCGACCCTCCACCAAAAGCTAAAGTTCATCAAGAACGATCAACTTGTCACAGTCTGTGGAGAACAAGCCTTGCTTGTAAGCAACTTGTCATCATCTACTGGTGTAGAACCCGAGGAGGTTATTGGAATGCAGTTCCAAGCACTGTCGATGAGCAAGGACAATCATTTCAAAGGAGGAACCTCAATTTCCTCATACAACGATGATATCAAAGCAGTCGAGAGTACCGATACGACAGGATGGGGACAGCTTGTCATTCCCACTAACAATAAAACAAAGAAGGGTCTTGGTTTTTCCGCAACCTGTACCCAGACAGCTGCCAATGATGAAAGTCTTCATCCCCTTCAAAATTTCTTCCACAGTGGAGGTTTCCTTCACCCAGTGTCTCAAGCAGTACATGCTATCAATGAGGAAGGTCCCTCTGACACAGATGAAGAATGGAAATCCTATCTTAATGAGGACGGTTATATGTCTCAGGAAGAGGTACCTATGCCTTTTTGCTTTCCCACAGAAAGTCCGAGATTTAAACCAAGGTCAGATGTCGAAATGATATATGGAGATTGTGATCCGAAAGTATGCCGTGCTCCACCAAATTCATTAGAGGAGGACACTTCGATGAAAGACAATTTTGACCACAATTACTATGGCCCAATGGATGGTCTGCCAATGTGGCAACCTTACCCAAGAAACTTGGGGCAAGAGAGTCAGCCGAGTAATGAAACTCAGCTGACCGTCATTGAACAGAATACCTGTGTCCCCACCATGTCATGGGATAAACACTCAGTTCATTCAGAAACTACTCAACGTGAAGATGAATTCGCAACGTTTGCAGGACTTGAATTCATCAACTATGCTTTTCCCGAGGTCAACGTCATCGAGGGGGATGACTCCTCTAATTCCAAAGAGGTTTGGGACACTCTGGGAGAACCAAGTGGAAAATACGACTATATGGTCAAGTACACCGCTCCCGAAAGCTCTCGTATCAGGCTCGAAGATATCCAGCCTACTGGATGGGGAGGTACAGTTGAGAGCACAAATGCTATGCAAAATGAAACAGAGGAATTCTCCTACGACAATTCTGTCTGGGAGACAGATTCCAATGATCCTGCTCCACCAGAAATCAGCGTTATTTCTGAAGACAAATCAAGGAAGGTGCCAGACTTTGTGATTCACCGAGGAGTTCGCCGCCAATGGGTTACCGTCGATGTTCCGAAGATTGTTCATAAGTCAAAGTAATTGTCGTCTTTAACCTTTTACCCTGCCCAGGTGAAACGGATGTTTTGATAGGGCTCGCTTTCTGTAAATATCCCTCTTCACTTCGCCCAAAGCGACAGAGTTTTGTTTTATAGGGCTGTAGTTTCAAGAATTGACTTGTTCATTAATAAAATAACGTCGTTCTGTAATTTCCGCATTAATTGTTGTTTTCTCTTTTCGGTTTTTAGAAAATGGTAATCCTAAAAAACAATTCAATAATAAAAACAAGCAGTAAAAAAAATATACACTGCACACACTTGCATTTTCCTCTATCTCTTCTAAACACGAATCATCACGTCATGCAGATTGCTTGTTTTAAACCCAGTTGAAACATACGATCCGATGCCTTCTCCCAACTTTGAGTTCCTGGTATTCGAGGCTGAAGAAGAAGATGACAACGAAATTCCAGAAGAGATCTCCCGACTACTCAGACAAGAGGAAAGGTCCATTGAACCTCACAAAGAGCCGTTGGAAACGGTAAACTTGGGTTCAGGAAAAGAGAGAAAAGAAATCAGGATTGGGGCACTTCTTAGTCCAACTGCCAGAGAGAGTTTGATAAAGCTTCTCAGAGAATTTCCCGATGTATTAGCTTGGTACTATCAGGATATGCCAGGGTTGGATACCAGCATCGTGGAACATCACTTACCGTTAAGATCGGAATGTCCGCCAGTAAAGCAGAGGTTGAGACGGACTCACCCGGACATGGCCATCAAAATCAAAGAGGAGGTGCAGAAACAGATTGACGCGGGTTTCCTCGCTACATCTGAATATCCTCAATGGTTAGCCAATATTGTACCCGTTCCTAAAAAGGACGGAAAGGTCAGAATGTGTGTTGATTACAGGGATCTGAACAAGGCAAGTCCAAAGGACGACTTTCCTTTACCACACATTGACATGCTGGTGGACAGTACAGCAAAGTTCAAAGTTTTTTCCTTCATGGATGGATTCTCGGGCTATAACCAGATCAAAATGGCGCCGAAAGACATGGAGAAAACTTCGTTCATTACACCATGGGGCACCTTTTGTTACAAGGTAATGTCGTTCGGTTTGAAGAACGCCGGGGCAACCTATCAAAGGGCCATGACTACTCTGTTTCATGACATGATACACAAAGAAATCGAAGTGTATGTCGATGATATGATTGCAAAATCAAAAACAGAGAGTGAGCACGTTGAACATCTGTCAAAATTATTCGAACGTCTAAGAAAATTCAAGCTCCGCTTGAATCTGAACAAGTGCACCTTCGGTGTCCGTTCAGGGAAACTATTAGGGTTCATCGTCAGCCATAAAGGAATTGAGGTTGGTCCTGACAAGGTCAAGGCTATTCAGGAAATGCGTTCTCCAAAAACTGAAAAACAAGTCAAAGGATTCCTGGGACGTTTGAACTACATCTCCAGATTCATATTCCTCATGACCGCCACGTGTGCGTCGATTTTCAAATTACTGAAAAAGAACCAGGATTGCGTTTGGTCAGAAGATTGCCAAACCGCCTTCGACAGTATCAAAGGAATATCTATTGAATTCTCCGATTCTATCACCTCCAGTAGAAGGAAGACCACTGATTATTTACCTCACAGTCCTAGAGGACTCAATGGGATGTGTACTTGGCCAATAAGACGAAACCAAAAGGAAAGAGTCTGCCATCTACTATTTGAGCAAGAAATTTACCGACTGCGAAATTCGGTACACGATGCTTGAGAAAACTTGTTGCGCTTTGGCTTGGGTAGCCAAATGTCTTCGCCAATACATGATTCGTCATACTACTTGGTTGGTCTCTGAAATAGATCCAATCAAGTACGTTTTCGAAAAGCCTGCTCTCACGGGAAGAATTGCCCGTTGGCAGATGTTGTTATCAGAATATGACATAGAGTACCACGCTCAGAAAGCCGTTAAAGGAAGTATTTTAGCCAATTATTTGGCTCATCAACCGATTGACGATCAAGAATCAATCGGGTTTGACTTCCCAGACGAAGATGTCATGTATCTAAAAATGAAAGATTGCGATGAACCGTTACCCAGTGAAGGGCCAAAACCAGGTTCCCAATGGGGACTTATCTTTGACGGAGCAGTTAATCATTACGGAAATGGAATTGGGGCAATAATTGTTACCCCTCAGGGTACCCACATTCCTTTCACTGCTAGACTTACGTTCAATTGTACGAACAACGAGGCCGAATACGAAGCTTGTATCATGGGTCTCGAGGAAGCGATTGATTTAAGGATCAAAAACGTGGACGTATACGGCGACTCAGCCTTGGTTATTAATCAGATAAAAGGAGATTGGAACACATACCAATCAGGATTGATTCCTTACAAAGACTATGCAAGAAGGTTGTTACCTTTCTTTAACAGAGTCGAGTTTCGTCACATCCCTCGTGAAGAGAATCACATGGCTGATGCATTAGCCACTCTCTCTTCCATGATTAGTGTAGGTCAATGGAACGACTTACCTAAGATCGACATAATGCGCCTTGAACGGCCCGCTTACATCTTCACGATTGAAGCAGTCATAGACGACAGACCTTGGTATCACGATATCAAATGCTTCCTTCAGAAACAAGAGTACCCATCTGGGGCGTCTAGAAAGGACAGAAAAACCCTCAGAAGATTGGCTGGAAACTTCTTCCTGAGCGGTGACACTCTCTATAAGAGAAATTTTGACATGGTCTTGCTCCGATGCGTGGACAGACCAGAAGCAGACATGCTTATGAAAGAAATTCATGAAGGATCCTTTGGCACTCATGCCAACGGACACACAATGGCGAGAAAAATTCTAAAAGCAGGGTACTATTGGTTGACAATGGAATTCGACTGCTACAAGTACATGAGGAGGTGTCACAAGTGTCAGATATACTCCGACAAAATTCATGTACCGCCATCGCATCTCAAAGTTCTTTCTTCCCCGTGGCATTTTTCCATATGGGGAATCGACATGATTGGCTTGATTGAACCTAAGGCTTCAAACGGACATCGGTTCATCCTAGTAGCCATCGACTATTTCACCAAGTGGGTCGAAGCAGCATCATTCGCCAATGTAACCCGACAAGTGGTGGTCCGATTTATCAAAAACAATATCATCTGCCGTTATGGTGTTCCAAGCGAGATCATTACTGATAATGGATCTAACTTGAACAACAAGATGATGAGAGAGTTGTGTGCAGAGTTCAAAATCGAACACCATAATTCGTCTCCCTACCGACCCAAGATGAACGGAGCGGTAGAAGCGACCAATAAGAACATCAAGAAGATCGTTCAAAAGATGGTTGTAACCTACAAAGACTGGCACGAGATGCTACCCTTTGCTCTTCACGGTTATCGTACATCTGTCCGCACTTCAACAAGGGCAACCCCTTTCTCTCTAGTGTATGGCATGGAAGCAATGCTCCCCATAGAAGTAGAGATCCCGTCAATTCGAGTATTGATGGAAGCTAAGCTCACCGAAGCTGAATGGTGTCAAAGCCAACACGACAAACTGAATCTGATCGAAGAAAAGAGAATCACGGCACTATGCCATGGTTAGCTGTATCAACAGAGAATGAAGAGGGCATTTGACAAAAAGGTCCGACCTCGTGTTTTCAGAAAAGGAGACCTCGTGCTCAAGAAGATACAATCATTTCTCACTGACTCTCGGGGCAAGTGGACTCCGAATTATGATGGCCCCTATGTGGTCACGAAAGCTTTCTCAGGCGGCGCCTTGAGACTTGCAACCATGGACGGAGAGGAATTTGCCTACCCCACAAATGTTGATGTAGTCAAGAAATACTTCGCCTAAATTAAAAAAAAAAACGTCTCGGTGGATTGAAAACCCGAAAGGGCGGTCCAGGAAAAAGTTAGAGACATGAAAAAAATCATCCCGGTGGATTGGAAACATCAAAGTACAATCCAGGCAAAAATTAGGGATAATGGCAAGTAACTATGTTCAACAGAGGCAAATCCCTCAGCAGCAGCAGTTATACCATCCATCAGAGGAAAACTCCAGTCAAGGTCATGTTCTACAGAAGCTCAGGATGCCCCGAATTCAAAGTTGGTAGAAGGATAGTGGTCGTTATGTTTCAACATAGCCCTTTTCCTTGTAAATTACCATTTTTTAACTTTATAAATATTCTTTGGAATCACGCGTTTGGCTGATCTCCATCTTATCAATAAAATTTGAGCCTTTGTGCTTTTGTTTGTAATTCTTACTTGTTTTAGCTTTACAGAACGATGTTGTTAACATGATTAACGATTCTTGAAATAAAACAAAAATGAATTTACTTGTTAAACTTTTTCTGCTTTTAAAATAAAGACGGCAATTTCTTTTGACTGTTGAACATCGAAAAAACGTCGCTCGCTTCTCCAGAAGTAATCGAGCTTCAAAGTGCAGAATCAAAGTACTTCTTCTAAGCCAGTGCGCCTGAATGAAGGATCAGTTATGCCAGATACGGATACTCCGTCTGACACGCCTCGGCCGAGTTCTTATCTCCTAAGCCCGATCAACGGTAGCTCCCAACAGGGTCTGTCTCTCCTAAGCAAGGTGGAATTGCTATCTTGAACCAGTGATATTTCTATACGCCCCGCGATGGCCGAGTATTCAGTCGTGTTCACCCGTCAGTTTGTACGTTGCGTCAGTTTTGTCAGCATATACATACATGCATCATGCATTATTTGATTTGCATTCACATTTCATATTGCATCACTATCACTCTAGTCGGTCTTGTCCCCTAGTGATAACAGTCCTCTCAATCAAGTTGTCAGTTCTTGCCTCGTCAGGAAACGCTGCGTTTGAACAACCTCGCCTCCAGTTTATTTCTGAGAGGAAGTTGGCCTTTGACCACTTTGATAACTTGAACCTCTGAAAGGCCATAGAACCTTCAACCGATGTCACTCTTATCCATTGAAGATGATATCCTTTCTTTCCCGGATTAAGGAAGATCCATAGAGAAAGCCTCGTAATCAGAGATTCGGCAGCATGCCAGTTTCGCTCCGAAAGAACCGCTGATGAAAAGGTCATCGGCACCTCAAAATTGGAGCCCATCATATGGCATTTCTCCGGGAAGATCCTGAGAAAAGTATGATGTAAGACCCCAAGCGGAAGAAGTCTCTCAAGAGACTCATTTTCCCCAGATAGAGTCGACAAATGGCGTCTCCAATAGAGAAGTTTGTGTACCTCTATAATTCAGACGACTGGGTTCTCCAGCAAGTCTGACATCAAAGCTTTTTCCATCAAATGGCATCTCCCCAGGAAAATTCGGCGAGAAGTTTGAGGGAAATCCGCTACAAATAGCGTTCCTTGTCAGTAAAGTTTATTGACAAAAGAAACTCAGACCAGTTCCTTGGTAGGAAACCAGGATCGAGGGGAAGTTTAAATCAGAAACTAAGACCAGTTCCTCGGTAGGAAACCAGGATCGAGGGGAAGTTTGTTTCAGCAACTGAGACCAGTTCCTTGGTAGGAAACCAAGAACGAGGGGAAGTTGACAAAAGAAAACTAAGACCAGTTCCTTGGCTGAAGACCAGGATCGAGGGGAAGTTGCCTTTTCTAAGCATCATTGCTTAGCAAAACAAGATGAATGTGCAAGCTGTCATTCATAGCCATCAAAATTTCGGGTATTCCGATATTTAATCCTCTTGCACCCCGAATGCCCGAATACCTTCGTCATTCACACATTCGGGTCCAAGAAGATTAAATAGGGGCATCTGTCATACCCCAAATTTTGACCACTAAGATTTCCCATCATTGTGAAAATTAACATCACAATATGGAAGAACCATCATACTTCATCAGTCTCCCCAAAGTTGGGTGAGCATTCACTACAATCAAAACTAGGGTTTCAAGCCCTCTCTGAGTGCTTAGACAAAGGATCAGTCAAGGAATGACATGATCTTCAACTTGTTTAACCTCTCAAGCATCCACAAAGGATCAAAAGGACTCCCACTCCAAGGATTAAGCACAAGGATGCTCCCTTCTAGGTGGATCAGGCCTCAAGATCGACAGTGTCACCAAATTAGGGTTTTGGTCGACCAGGGCCTCCAGATGGAAATTTTTCATCTGGGCATGAGCCAATGATCCAAAACACAACCTAATGTACTCCATGGAACCTCATGGACCCATTCATCAAGTCAATTTTGCCTCAGGGGTTGCACTCATCAAAAATCAGGAATTAGGGTTTCTTGACCTAATTCACCCCTAAGTTGACTTTTGGGACAAATCATGAACCAAGACCTCAAGAGAGGGTTTGAGGGTCTCTAATGAACTATATTGATCCATTTGGAACAATGGATTAATCCAAGAAGCTTGAGCAACAAGTCTCAATTTCATCTGCACAACAATTAGGGTTTTAAGGAAAAAGTCAACTGTAACTTTGACTTTTGACCAGGACATGCTCCCAAGCCCTAAGACATGATTCAATATGCCCTATGACACCCATGGAACATGTCCATCAATTTTGATTTAGGTCAAGGACATGATTTCCTGAAGAATTACACAGTTTGGAATTCATCTGATAAAAAGTCAACTGTGTACAAAAGTCAACTTTGACTTTTTGAGATTTTTCACCAAAATGGTTTTTTAACCCTAAAATGATGTTAATGTATGATTTGAATCATCATTCAACAAGAAAAATCAAGAAAAGTTGGATAACTTGTAAAAGGGGTAACCATAAAAACTTAGAAAATTTTCTAAGTTAAAAATAAAGTGACAAGGGCACCAACTTTGAAGGATCATAACTCCTAAACCACAAAGCCATTTTTTTTCATCCAAAGATGGATTTGTAGCCCTCATTACCCTCTACAAAAACTCCAACTAGACCTAAGTCCAATTCATTAAGGATTTGGAGTTATGGAGTGATCAAAATGGCTGAAAAGTGAAAATGTCACTTTTTCCAACACATAGTGAACTTTTCACTAAGTCAGAGTCTGCCTTCACTTTTTGCCAAATGTAGGGGGATTTTTCACTTGGATTCAAAAGAGATCAAAACCAAACATGTTCAAACAGTTGTTGTATCATGTAAGGGCTTTCCAAAATGGTCAAGAACATTACCAAATTCAACTTACACCATGAGATATGACATTGGCAAGTTGCCTTGCTGAAATCTGTCAAGGGCAAGGCAGAATTTGCAATTTTGCTCGATTTGCCAAAATCAGCCAAATTCAAATGCTCCTATCCACTTGGACACATCTGAGGATTGAATCTAAAGGGGACAATCACTGAGCCAAGCCTTCAAAGTCCATGGAACAAGAAATAGCATGTTGAACCTAGAATGGCCAAAATAGGGACAAGACTCCAAATTTGGATTGAAGCATTCAATGGAAGCATCAAAGTGGCATGGACTGAGCCATTCTCATCTGAAATCAGTCAAGACTTATCCAAGACCAAGGGAACCAAAGCTCTGTGCCCTAACCTCTAGTCAATGGCTAGAGGAGACTTGGATTTTCATTTGCCAACATTGGCCAAACCTACTTGCCAGTTGCCATTCACTATTCCTTGCAAAACAAACTTGCTCTACTATAAATAGAGCTCAATTGTGATCGGTTTGAGTACACCAAAGCCATCTAACAGATGCTTTCCTCAAAATCCCTTTCTCTTGGCAAAAATGCCTTTCTTAGCAAGGTAGCTATCGGGTTTTGAGTTTGAGAGCTTTTCCAATCAAACCAATCACTCACACACCTCACATACATCATATAGAAGTGATCCAAACACTCACATAACATCTGGAACACAGATTTCACAAAATCACCAGCTAGTTGCTCAAACTTTCAATCAAATTGCAGCTGAGGTACCACAAATCGTTCCAGCCATTTTCAATCAAGTCCAGACATTCAAACACACTCCATAGGGTGTAAGGAAGCTGTTCAGATCATCACCACTCATCTGTAACACCTCCAAATCAAAAATCACATTGCACTTGCTGTCACGGCCTACAGGTAAGCATACACTTGGTCATCTCTCAATCTATGCATATTTCCTCGCACAATAATTTGGCCATATGTTCATAATCATGCATGGAATGTTTTCCCTTAATTAATTGCATTGTTTGAATCGTGTATCAAAAATCCTAGCCTTCATGCAGAAATTAGGGTTCTTGAGGATTTTTCATGATTTCTTGTTATATGTTTAATTTAAATGAAATTAATGGACATAGACATGATCGTGAGGTTGAGACGAGCATAATGATATGTGGATTGCATGTTATAATCAAGTATTCAGGGAGATTGGATAGAAAATGCAAATCAGCCAAACCCAGAACACGCGCGTGTTCTTCAGCTGTTCTTGGCGCCTTTTTTGAATTTTCAAATATTTGAATTTTGTGATTTTTCTTTAATTGATTCAAAAATTAATTTCTCTCTGATTTTAACGATTTTGAGTTGATTCTTTTTTTAATAATTCACAAAAATGTTAAAATATTTTATTTTCCAAAAAAATCCCAAAAATATTATTTATTTCATATAATTGATATTTTTGCAAAGAATTAATATTTTAATTGTTTTTGACATTTTAAATATTTTTTTCCACATTGATTTTGCAACTTTTAATGCTTTCTAATTATTTTGTAGGTCAATACTTAATTGTTTGAAGCATTAATACAAGATCACAATTTTTTTTCCATATGTTAAACAATTTTGATCGTTTTAATTGAATTTTTATTCAATTAAATACATTTTTTAAAACAAATTAGGGTTTTTGGATTAATTCAACCCTCATAAATCATTTTCAAAACACTTTGGGCCTCTAATAGAGTGTAAGACCCAATCCTTTTTTTGACCAAACCATTTTTGGGCCGCAGTGTATTGTATAAGTCCCGATACCGTCAAAAACAAATGGCGCGATCGTCGCCTTTTGAAAAATAACCTTTTGGGCCTTTCCTCGAGCTATAAGACCCATTCAAAACTTTTGGGCCTCTAATAGAGTGTAAGACCCAATCCCCTTTTAACCAAAACATTTTGGGCCTCACTTATTGTGTAAGTCCCTCTGCGTTAAAAGAAAACCTCGGCGTGATCGCCATTTTAAAGGAAAAATCATCTGGGCCTACCCTCGTGTTATAAGTCCCACTCTTTTTCTTTAAAACATTTGGGCCTCGTGAAAGAGTGTAAGACCCATCCCTTTGTACAGAAAAACATTTTAGGCCTCAGTCACTTGTATAAGTCCCTCTGTACAAATTCAAACAGTGCGCTCACTGATAAAACCCTGGGCCTCTCCTTGAGCTGTAAGCCCCAAATCTTTCTTTTTCAAAGCACTTTCTCCTTTGATTTTGAATATACTATTGTTTTCAATCTATCTTTGTTGAACAACTAACCAAACAGCATGGAAGCTCTACAACCGAGTAAGTGGTTATTGCTTTCATTTACTGCTTTCATATACATATAACTGTATTGTGGGGCTGTTTCACTGTAAGTCTTCTTTCATAAACTCATATCAACTGTGTAATAATAGTATAGATATTTCAAGTTTCCCCGGAAACTACATCTAGAACTAGGTGACGCCGTTTCGTTTGTTCGTAGAAATAGACAACTAGATCCCCAATAGGATCACCAGATACAGTCTTCTCTTCGGCTGTCCTCATTAGGAATTGTCAAGAAACTCTATTCCCAGAGATGAATGTATTCTCCGTGAATGGCATCTTTGAGTTTCTTCCAAATTCTCGAACTTTCCTGACTTGATCTATTCCTCGTGAATAGCTTTCCTTGAATTTCTCGGGGTTTGGGGACCCATCGGCTTCCTAAAAGCATCGGCCTCCTCTTGGGCATCGTACAAGGACCCACAGGCTTCCTAAAAGCAACCCCGCCTCCTCTTGGGCTTAGTACAAGGACCCTACGGCGTCTTAGGAGTATTCACAGCCTCCTCTTAGGCTTCGTATAATGATCTCTTCCTCCGGGAATGATAGCCTCCTCTTGGGCTTAGTACAAGGACCGATCGGCTTCTTAAAAGTTTCCAGCCTCCTCTTGGGCTTCGTACAAATTGTCCCGACGACCTCCTAGAGGTATAGGAACAGAACTTAGTCATGTTCATAGAAAAGTCCTTTCATAGAGTCTACTACTATTTCTCAAAGCATAGTACAAAAGATAACACTCTAGACTTGGACAGTCTAAGACCCTTGAGTCTCCAAGACATTCTCAAGTGACCCCTTCGTTAAACAGGAAGGAAACCCGCAGACTCGGGCATTCTCAATACCCTTTGGATTTCCCGCTTCCTTAAAGAACATGAATAACCCGGATCCTTGAATCAAATCCATGAGTACAGTGTTACTCATATAAGAACTGATTTTCTCTTTAAAATCAGTATACTGGACCTGTCACTCAACTGAAACAGTAACCATAGCCTCCCTCTTGGGCTTTGTACACTGATCCTCCCCAGCGGAGTCAAACAACGTTTAGCCTCTCTCTCAGGCTTTGTACGAGACACATAAGGGACTCCCTCGTTGAGTCAATCACCCTTTCGCCTCCATCTCGGGCTTTATACGAGATACAAAAGGGTTCTTCCTGAGCCTAACGAATTTCCGCCTCCATCTCGGGCTTTATACGAGATACCAAAAGATTCCCTCGTTGAGTCAAAACCTTTTAGCCTCTCTCTCGGGCTTTGTACGAGACACATATCAGCCTCATCTTAGGCTTTGTATAAGAAAACAACTGGTTGATCCAATCAACCTTTTAGCATCAAAGTTGTGCCTCGTTCACAGTACACAAACATCAACAACTCCTTCCCCTTCCATCTAATCGTTGTAAGTGGCAAGCCTCTGGATCATCTACATCCATGTCACTGTCCCTCTTTTAGCATGAGAAATCCCTAAGGAAAGATGGCATTGCTCTACACTGAGTTAAAGTCTTCTCCTTCAGGTTAAAATCCCCTATAAAGGAAATTATGGCATTGCCGGATTCACATATCTTGGTTAAAGTAATTCTCCTTTATAAAACAGTTGTGACATACAACCCCCCTCTTTAGAGATAACAAATTCTCTCTAAAGTCAGGACTTTTAGCTTCACATCTTGGGCTTTGAACAAGATACAAACTACCTTTCGCTTCACGTCTTGGGCTTTGAACAAGACACCAAAAACACCCATTTCCTCCCATAGACTAGGAGGAACTACGAACGCTCTGATTTCCCTATTTCGGTAAACGGGAATACGTAGGCATAAGATTGAAAGAAAAATCTTAGCGAGCACACTAAACAAAAACCCAAAATCCCATATCTCCATCAATCAAAAGCAGTAATTCAAAACATCAGTCCTAACATCCTAATCCTTGTTCCCCGCCAGAAACCATTCTGTCAAATAGCATAAGAAAGGCCCCCACCACATTGATCGCATCCGTAACCTAACAGACCGCTGTTTAAACTCAGTATGCAAGCAGGGTTAATTGGAGACATCTATTTCCCTTCCTTCATCAGCTCACATTAGGGTAAAAAATGAATCGACCTGTCGTTTAAGCTCAAACTACAGAGAGCGACCAGCGCTTAAGAACCGCGTCCAAAATCGCTCGCTACACATAGTCGTGTTGGATATTTTCTGAATGCCCTGAGTAATGATCCCATGGCATGGTGGGGACACAGGTATTCTTTTCAATGATGCTCAGTTGATAAGCGTTGTTCGGCTGACTCTCTTGTCCTGAGTCTCCTGGGTACGACTGCCAGATAGGCAAGCCATCCATTGGGCAATAATAGTCGTGGTCAAAGTTGTCTTTCATTAGAGTGTCCTCCTCTAATTAGTTTGGTGGAGCACGGCATCCTTCCGGATCACAATCTCCATATATCATTTTGACATCTGACCTTGGTATAAATCTCGGACTCTGTGAGGGATAGCAAAATGGCGTAGACACCTCTTCCTGAGACATATAACCGTCCTTATTAATATAGGACTTTCACTCTTCATCGGTATCGGAGGGATCACCCTCGTTGATGGTATGCACTTCTTAAGGCACTGGGTGAAGGAAACCTCCACTGTGGAAGAAATCCTGAATGGGATGAGGACTTTCATCATTAATAGCGGTCTGGGTACAGGTTGAGGAAAAGCCAAGACCCTTCTATGTTTTGTTATCAGTAGGAATGACAAGTTGTCCCCATCCTTTTGCATTGTTACTTTCGATCACTTCGAGAGCATCTTTGTACGAGGAAATTGATGCTCCTTTATCTGATTTGTCATTGCTCACCGAAAGTGCTTGGAACTGAGTTCTAACAACCTCTTCTGGTTCTACACAAGTGGACGACAATAAGTTACTCACGATCAAGGCTTTCTCTCCACAGACTGTGACTAGTTGGTTGTTCTTGACGAACTTCAGTTTCTGGTATAGTGTCGAAGTGACTGCCCCAGCCTGGTGTATCCAAGGTCTTCCTAACAAACAGTTGTATGCTGCCCGGACGTCCATGATCTAGAAAGTGACCTGGAAAGTTTGAGGACCGATAGTTATGGGAAGATTGATTTCGCCAATAACTGCTTTCCGAGATCCGTCAAATGCTTTGACGATGACCTCACTGCCCCTCATCGGGGATCCTTTGAATGATAGTCGCATTAAAGTGGACTTCGACATAACATTCAAAGCCGGTCCGGTGTCTACCAGTACACTGGCTAAAGCATCGTCCTGGCAGTTGACTGTAATATTGAGCTCCATGTTGTGACTTTTTCTTTCGTCTGGCAGTTCCTCGTCACTAAACCCCAAGTTGTTGCAGGAAGTGATGTTGGAGACGATGTCGTCGAATTGTCTTATTGTCACATCCTGTTCCATAAAGGCTTGCTCTAAGACTTTCTGCAGAGCTTCTGTGTGAGCTTCGGAACTAAGTAAAAGAGATAACACCGAGATTTTTGAAGGAGTTTACAACAGTTGATCAACAATGTTGTATTCACTCTTTTGGATGAGCTTCAGCATCTCATCGTTGTTTGTTGAAGGGTCGGGACCACTGGACTGATCGACTGGTTTAACTAGACCTTCTATTTGAAGTTCCTTTTCTCTGGTAGGTTCTTCAACTCCTCGGTTGAAGATTCGACCACTCCGTGTTACTCGATTGATGTCTGCAATAATCATGACGGAGGGTAATGGAACTTCTTTTCCATTCTCAATTGTTGTTGCACCGTACTTGTAAGGGATCGCCTTATCAGATTTGTACGACACTGGTCCCGGCAGATAGATAACTCCTGGAGCCTTCTAATTTTTCTGACCATCATAGATGGCCTCAATTGGTTCGAGATTGAGAATCCTTCTATTATCGAGAGGAACTCGTGATTCACGGAGTAAAGGGATTATGGCGCACGCATCTTTGGTCACTCCTTGTTTAGGGATCAAGACAACATCTCTGCCTTGATCAGGATGATAGTTTGACATTGAACCAGAGCTTGACCATGGTTGAATCTCCTTATGGTCCAACTGACTTTGAAGGGCTGCTCGCACGAGGTAGCATCCTTGATTATTCTCTGAGCAAACTCTTCAGTGCTCGTAGTTGTGTGGTGGCACCCGGCCTCGTCCGCTTTGAATGCAGTGCAACTTTACTATATCTGTTTCCATTTATCGAACATCCTGACTTTGATGCTTAGTAGGGTTCCCATTAATCATACTGACTTGTTGTGTGTCTTCATCTTGATAGATCGGAAGCCACCAATGGTTTAACAAGTGTTGCAGCGTTCTTTGAACGAGAGCACATCCTTGGTCACTCTCACGACATATTCTACAGTTCTAATACTCATGCGAAGTCAGAAAACTGAGTTGGACTTGCTTTGCGTGTAACTCCACTAAGCTGGTATTCATCAAGCGAATATCGAAGATTTGAATCATGTTGACCTGATAGGGATTTCTATCACGGTAATCCTGGATCCATCCAAGATCCATCTGACGCTGGAGGGCCTCTTGTACAAAAGAGCATCCCTGATTGTTTATCGAGCAAATCAGACAGGAATCATAATCGTGTCGAGGCAGATTATGATGTTGGCTTTGCCTTGAGTGCATTGCCACCAAGTTAACATTCATCGCACGGATGTCGTGGTTTTGAATGATGTTGGAATTTGTATAAGTCATGTTGACCCCACAAATTCTGTGATCCTGGATCCAACCGAGATCCAACTGTTCCTGTAGAGCTTATTGCACCACAAAACATCCTTGATTGTCTTTAGAGCAGATACCATACTGGTGATAATTATGAGGTAGTACATGCCCATATCCGCTCTGTCTGCGATGCATCTTGACCAGGTTAGCCCTTAATAAGAGTACATCATGAATTTGATAGCTGTGGTTAGACTCTCCTTCTCTCAAATTTACTGCAACTTTCTCGTGTTGAGGCAACGGGTTCATCTGAACATTTGGATTTGTATCCTTGAAGGATAAGACCCAGCTCCTTACGAGCTTTTGCACATCGGATTTGAAACTGAGACAGTTTTCTATGTTATGCCCTGGTCCTCCTTGATGGTAAAGACAAGTCTGATCCGCTTTAAACCAAAAAGGCAGATTTTCCGGTATTGTAAGAGGAGACCTGGTTTGGACGTGCCCCTTGACCAGTAATAGTGGAAACAGTTCTGCATACAACATTGGTATATGGTTGAATGTAACGCCCCAGTTTTAGTTAGTTTTATTTAGTTGAGTCGTTTTGATTATTTTATTATTATATTATTTTATTTTTGACTTTTATTTGATAATATATTATTTTTCATCGTTGTTATGTTTTATCGCATTTTGGGAGCGTTTGCGAGATAATTGAGTGTAGGGGTATTTTGGTCTTTTGTTTGGGTAGATATTATATTTTTCATATAAATAGAAAGAAAAAGAGAGAAAAGTAGTAAGGAAAGAAAAAGAAGAGAAGAAAAAGAGAAAGAAGGAAAGAGAAGAGAAAGAAGAAAAGAGAGAAAAACTTGGAGAAGAAGAAATTAATCCAACCGACTTTTAAAACACGATTAAATCGGGTAAGGGTGCGAAACTCGATTATCTTATGCTTGTGTATGATTGTGTGTGTGTGTGAATGTTTGTGGTGTTCTATAGCTTTTCGATTCTAGGTCGGAAGAGAGAAATCGATATTTTCGCGGTTGAAAATCGGTGTACATGCTGTAGAATACTTGTTAGCATGATTGGGTTATGTTCTGATTGCTATGTGTTGGTTTGGAAGTGTTTTGGTGGGGAAATATGGTTTTGGGGTGTATAACAGCGCTGCTGGGTTTTTCTGAATTCGCAGGTTCGCACTGCGAATCCCCTAGCGAAGGGGAAAGCGAGCATTCGCTGGCTATTCGCACTGCGAAGGGGAAGGCGAGCATTCGCCTGAGACTCGCACTGCGAATTTTACCTCATTTCAGTTCTGACTTGGTTCGCCAGACGTTCGCACTGCGAATGGGGCAGCGAACCAGTGTTGGCTAGGCATTCGCTAGAGACTCGCACTACGAACTATAGGCTATTTTCCTCTCTGCCATGGTTCGCTGGAGCATTCGCACTGCGAATGAGGGACCGAAGGACTCGCTAGGAGCTTCGCATTGCGAACATGACAGCTTTTCCCAATTTGTTTTCTTTATAACTTTTGATCCGTAAGTCGGTTTGAGGCGCGGTTTGGTGCGTTGGAAAGCTTTTGACATGTTCTTTCTTATTAAAATGGTTTTGAGAATGTTGGCCGATTAAATTATGTTGGGAATTTAGAAAGGTGTCATTTTGTCAACTTGTACCATTTTAATTGTGTGTATTTGATGTGTTATCATATAATATGCCTTTGATAGATATGGTATGACTCGTGTGTTGTTGTATGATGTAAATGTATTGTTTTGGGCTTGATGGTAAAGCATGATTATTGTTGATTGAGATGGTTGCATATATGTGTGCATTTGAATGTCATGAGTCATTGTATGCCAAGCATCATGATATGCATTCTTGTGATGTCGTATGCCCTAGTGGGTGTGAGCGACGAGTCGATTCCAGAGGGAATCCGCTATAACATCATGTGCCTTATACAAAGAGGTGTAAGCGATGATTATGGACAATTGTGTGCCTTATACAAAGAGGTGTGAGCGATCGGGTCGTGTGCCTTATACAAAGAGGTGTGAGCGATCCATAAACGTTGTGTGCTTTATACCAAGAGGTGTGAGCGACGGGGAACATCGTTTGCCCGACGGGGAGTTACATTAAGTAACAAGCGATGGTTCCAATAGTTCTTGAGTGAACTAGTGTTGAGATTGACGGATGGATGGTACCGCATTTGCATAGAGTCGTTGTGTCGGTCTCTTTGCATTTGCATAAATCATGAATGGATTGATTTTTGTGTGGGATTGTGAATGGAATTGATGAGTTGAGATATATATATATATATATATATATATATATATATATATATATATATATATATATATATATATGTTGTTGATAAATGCATTTATTTGATTATATATGCCTTGGTGATGGATATATGATGATATGCATTGTGTTGTTTTGCGTTTGAATTCTGGTATAAGTTGTGGTGAGAATATTACATGTGTATTTTGGTGTTATTATATAATTGTATGCAATTATATTATGATTGTGTTTCTCACCCTTCTGCTGTTTTAAATGCTCTATGAGGCATTACAGATTAGATGCTGGAGGTCTTTTTGTGAAGCTTAGGTCTTCATTCTTTTGTCGGTCGGCTGTAATATGTAGCACCGGGTAGTCGGGGAGATCATTATGTGATTATTTGCATTATGTATACACGTATTTTGGATTGTACATGTATGAATATGTAAATGACAGACGAACTTTTTATGATGTATATATATGAGATTAAGTTACAGATTTTCCGCTTTTATTCTGTATCTGATTTGTGGGTAGTAGGAACTAAGTTCCTCTGTTAATTGCTACCTGATTGTTGCATATCTTTATGAGCAGGCTTATTATGTTTTGTCTCAATTGATGTGACGCCTCCGTCTATGCCATGAATATTTAATTATACTCTGATGAATTAATTTTTTTTTATCGCTTTTATTAATTGGGGGTATAGATTGGGGGTGTTACATTAAGTGGTATCAGAGCCAGTCCGTGTCAGTTTGTCTCAGTCCTTGTTGGTCGTTGTGGTTGGGTGAGCTGTTTGTTTAACCATAGTTGCTGTTATTGGATATGAACAGAATATGGCTGGTAGGAATGACGCTGCTTTAGCTTCTGCGATGCAAGCTATGGCTCGTACTGTGCAGGGAGCACCTAATGCTGCGGGTAATGATGAGTTCAGGAAGAACAAACCGCCTATCTTCAAAGGAAGATATGATCCTGATGGTACTCAGATTTGGCTTAAGGAGATTGAAAGAATCTTTCGAGTGATGGATTGTGCTGAGGATCAGAAGGTGAGACTGGGAACTCACATGTTGCTGGAAGGAGCTGATGATTGGTGGGTTAGTACACGTCATGTGTTGGAAGCTGCTGATGAAGAGATCACTTAGGCTGTGTTTAGCATTGAGTTTCTGAGGAAGTATTTTCCTGAGGACGTAAGGGGAAAAAAGGAGATAGAGTTCTTGGAATTGAAACAAGGTAATATGTCTGTTGTTGATTATACTGCTAAGTTTGTGGAGCTTGTGCAGTTTTATCCACATTATGCTGAAGCGGCTGCGGAGTTTTCTAAGTGTGTGAAGTTTGAGAACAGGTTGCGTCCTGAGATAAAGCAGGCAATCGGTTATAAAAGGATTAGAAGGTTTTCTGATTTGGTGGATTGTTGTAGGATTTTTGAGGAAGATAGCAAAGTTCGTTCTACTCACTATAAGAGTGTGAACGACAGGAAAGGGAAGCAACAGTTTCGTGGTGGTCCTTACGTGACACCAGCTGATAAGGGTAAACAAAGAGGGAATTTTGAGAAAAGGCCAAGTGGAGTGGGTAATGTCTAATCCTCTGATATGTTATAGGTGTGGTGACCTAGGACATCGTCAGGAAAGATATGAGAAAGTGTTCCAATTATGGAGGTTTGGGACATATTGCAGCTGATTGTA